>OY282640.1:139862355-140414855 GCA_958299015.1 Tetanocera ferruginea
AAATTATAATAATCATTATAATTTAAGGTTTATAATTATAACTAGTGTTGCCTGTAGTCGAAATTAGACCAATTTTTTGTTTGCCTATTTTAACTTAATAGTATCGCCTGGGGACCAATTTATTGATTGCCTATTTATAATTATATGTGAAATGATTAAAATAAGTTCGAGGCTATAACTCTTAATTGATTGGAGATATAAAGCTAATTTCTTCAAAAAAAATATTTTTTTATTTTATTATATTTTTCAAAAACAGAAAACTACATTTAAAAAAAAATTTAATTTTGTCAAAGAAATACTAGGCCTTGATTTTTTGATGGCACGGACAGTTTTTTAATTTACTGTCAAGACAAAATAAATTCACCTTAAATTCGGTTTAGATTTTGAAAGAAAATCAAAAATGCAATTTTGAGTTTTTGTTTTTTTACAACAAAAATCATTTTTACCCCATATTTTAAGAATAAATCAAATTTTATGGTCTTTTTTAAAAGGAATAATTTAAATATAAACAAACAAAAAACGGTATTATTTTTAATAGTTTTTTTAGGTCAACTGATAAGACTTAAATACAAAAAAGAAATTAATAAAATCTATTCACAGATAGCGGAGATATTGGCTTCCCAATTAAGAACATTCAATTTGAGACAGTTTTTATCTCTCTTTTGGCATTTGGTTGAAACACACGCTAAATAACTAACGACAATATTAAGAAAATTCATTAAAAATACTTTTGGTTAGAACTTTGCTGTAATTTTTAACACATTTAAAAGAAAATTTATCAAACTTTTAGAAAAAATTAAAAAAATTTACAAACCGTTAAAATCCGACTAAGATATTGACATGGAAAGTCAAATTTTTTAATTCAAAATACATTTTTTTACAAATTTTACAATTGACGAATGGATAGAACTATATGTTTTTAAGAAATTGTTACTTTTAAAAAAAACTCAAATTCGACCAACTCAAAAACTTTCCACCAACTAAATTTCATATAAATCAAAGAGCGTTTTTTTTTCAAAAACTTAATTTCTCTCTTAGAAGGTTGGGAACCCCCTCTATCAGATATATCATTTTTATGTACATTCTGCACATCTGGGCAACACAGCCTTTCTTATGCTATAAGTTTAATTTATTTTGAGTTTTAATTAATATTAAAAAAGCATACGACAAACTTTAATGTTCACGTATTAATATATAAGATATGCAGAACAAGCAAGATGGTTAAAATAAGTTTGGGGTTATAACTTTTAATTGATGGGAGATAAAAAAATTTAAAGAAATTATTTTTGAATTTTATTAATTTTTTAAATAAAACAAAAAATACAGAAAATGTCAAATAATCATAGGGGGTAGGTAGTCTTGATTTGTTGATGGCACGGACAGTTTATTAATAAAGTGTCAACAAAAAATAAATTCATCTAAAAAACGTACGACAATTTTATGAAAATGTATAAACAATACTTTTTGTTAAAACTTTGCAGTTATCGCTATCACATTTGAAAGAATATTTAACGTACTTTTAGTAATATTTAGAAAAATTGGAAACCCGTTAATGTTCGACTAAGATATTAACATGGGAAGTCAAAATTTTGAGTTCAAAACATTTTTTATTACAAGTTCGACGATTGATGACTGCATAAAACTAATTTTTCGAGAAACTATTTACTTTTGAAAAAACTCAAATTCATCGAACTCAAAAACTCTCTCTCCCAACAAAATTTCAAATTAATCAAAAAGCAAGTGTTCTTACAAAAAATTTATTTCTCACTTGAAAGGTGAGAAACACCTTTCAATACATCTCAAAACAAAACACTTATTTCAACTGTGTACTGACACGCATTCATTGACTATGCATTTTCAATAAATTTACACAAGGTAGATATTATATTGATGGATTGAAAAATGCAGTAAACCTTTTTTTGTCAAAAGGTTACTTATCACTTTAGTGCGCTTAACCATCGATATATCAATTACTATTTCCAAAATCAACACAACAAAATTTGAAGACAATTTTTTTGTTATTGCTCTGACGACAAATTTTCTCTCATAACTAAAATTTCTTTCCGAATCTTTATTAATCAAAGCATATATTTAAGCAGAAAATTACAAAATATATCACATCGAATCGCTGATAAAAATATTTTTATATTTTCTTATAAAGCTTTTTTTTATTCTTAAGCTTAATTGATTACTAACATCCTTTGTCTCTGACGCAATAACAAACAGAAGTTGTCTGTAAGGCAAAAAAAAAAAAAAAACCTAAACAACAAATATGATTGCTTTTATTTTTTTTCTTTTATCCAACAGCTGTCTTTAAGTTTAATTATGTTATTGCTTGGATATTAATTGATTTGAAAATAACACCACGCAACATAACATTATCGAAACGAAAGACTTAAGTCACAAACTCGCTTGCAGTAAGCAATGCTATAAAAATGTATTCTTCCAGCTTAAGCTGTGTGTGTTTTTTATTATTTATACCAACAAATGACAAGCAGCAAATAACAAGCAATATTATTAAGAAAAAAACATGATAGTAATTTCTAGAAAACAAGCCAGGCCGGAAGCTGCCAAAAATACAAATCTTTGATTTCCTTTAATACCTGCGGTTTTTCTGTTTATCTTTTGCCTTTTAATCATTGCCATACATAACTTTTGGTCTGCTCAATCTATTTTTAATTATTCTTCACTGGAAAATTAGCAGCATATTTGATGCTGACCTTAAACTTGCCTCATTATAATGTAATTAATTATTTCTATAACAGCAAAATATCTTATGTTAAACAAGCTGTTGTTTTGTGCATATATATAGATGATTTTTGGCGACCTCCTTTATTGGCGCACACAATAATGCAAACATATCAGGTGAATAGCCTTTGCTAAAGAATATTTTAGTGTCTGCTACAATTTATCTACAACGTTATTTCAACTAACTTAAATGATGTCACTTGTTAAGCTGAAGTTTTGTGACTCGCTTAGGAATAAATTAAATTACAGATGAGTTGGCTTTAAAGTAGGTGTGTGTGTGTGTGTGTTTGTGCTTAGAATATGCGGGTAGAATTTCATATTTAAATATGATGAGACGATTGGAAGATAAACAAGTTTGCAAGAATTGCGCATTTTTTGCAAAGTATTAAAATAACAAAAAACTAAAACATAATTTAATATTAAAGCTTGTTTTGCAAAAAAAAAAAAAAAACAAAAATCAAATAAAATGAAAAAAAAAAATAAATGCATATTATTTTAGTGAACAGTTACTTGAGCACTAATTAATTGCCTGTTTTTTAAAGTTTTTAAAGTTAGTTTTAGATATTGATTTAAATATTTGATGAGCTTTTATTTATTTGTTATGATTTTTTTTTTCTTTTTCAATTTAAAGCTATTTTTTAAAATATTTTAAGGTATTTCATAAGTCAATAACACCATAGAATCCTCTGTGGTAGATGGACCATAAATGCTTTATTGGCTGTCGAAACTTTTTATCTTATATTTTAAATTTTTCATAATTTTTATGAATATAAAATTAATTTTAACTCAGGCAAGTGACAAAAACCTTAAATTCTTTAAGAAAATTATAACATAATCTGATGCGCTAAAGATATAATTTTGGACAGTTTTGGCACTTGAGCTGGGAGCCAATTTCCCTACAGCTGTGTTAAATTCTTTGAGTTGGAACTTCAATGCCTTCTTCTAAGCTTTATTGTCACAATTTTTAACATTTATATTTTATTTTTGAAAAAATCATCTCGTTAGCTGAAATGCTTGTATGAAATATACAAAATGTCATACAAGCAGCTGAGCTCAGCTCAATAAATCTTTCAACATTTTTCATTCGACATTTAAAGTTAAGATAAAAGACCCTGACATGGCATTGATTTTACGGCAAAAGTGAACTTCAGCAGCTCTTTAGTACCCGTTCACTCTAAAAAAAAACATAATTAATTCTAACAGCAGAGCAACATCATTAATCTTTTGCCCATTTTATATTTTTTATTTTTCAGCATATTTCACATACAATTCACATTTTCAAACCTTATGGCATTTAAAAATTTTCAAAATTTTACTTAAAGCATAGCTATAAGAAAATATGCTAAAGAATGCTTCTTCAGTGCAGCTTCTGCATTAGCGGCTAAAAAAACCTGTCTTAAACTAAGTTAGACGCAACTGAAAGGTCAATTGCGATATGCCAATAACTAGTTTTTTATACTAATGCAACTAGACAGGCTTTTTAACAACAAAAACAACAGCAAGTTGTTGCTAAAGAGCCAGCAAAGAATTTGGTACAACAACAACAACAACAATAACTGCAAAAAGCACAACCTCAAATCGTTTAGTAATATTTGCAAAGTGTTTAACACGCTTTACTTATGCTGCGCCGCGCAGCGCAGCTGGCAGTACGCATCAACCGAAAATGCCAAGTTTGTCGCTTAAGTCTTTTGTTTTTGAAATGCAGTTGATTACTTCTTACTTTTTTGATTGCCAGCAATTTGCTGTGAGCTTGTTTTGATTTTATATATTTTTATAGAGTTTTTCTGCTGTTTTGATTTTAACGAAAATTGTTGTTATTTATTGCTTTTGTTGTAATTCTGTTGCTTGTGTTGCATTTTGCACTTTAATGCAAAATGGATCTCCAAAGCATTGTTTTTTGAAATTTTTTTTACAGTCAATATAAAATCTTGGTTAAAAAAATTTGCTATAGAAAATGTATAGTTCACATGACTTATGCCACCTCACCCCCTGTTCTTAATTTTAGTTATATACACAAGTAAGTTAACATGAAAGCCTGTTTCACGCTGCAATTTTTTTTAGTTTTATATAAAAATATATAAGTCCATGCAGCTGTAAATAAATTTTTCATTATCAGCTCATTCGTTTTACTTACAACATATTAATAATCAAGGCCGGTCAGTCTTTGCACAAAAAAACTAAAAAAAAAAAACGGGCTTGAGTGCTAAAACAGCGCAAAAAAAACTGCTTTAAAATGGACAGCCGTCTTTTGTCGCTTTATGTGCCCTTTACTGCTCATTTGTTTTTTATTTATTTATTTTAAATTTTTTTTTTTCAGACTTTTGTAGTCCTCATCTACCACTTATAAAGCACTAAAGCAGCATTCTTTGTTGTTGGCTTATGTCAGCCTGCGATATCTCAATGACCGCTTTTCAATTATGGTTACGGCATATAATACTGTAAAAGACCCGTTTTAGTATTAAATAAGCGACTAAAAAAATATTGTATTTTACGTGGAATGCATTGTAAGCGTTTTTTATATCCTTTAGACACTCTTTTAATGAAGTTGATAAAGTCTAGAGCCAAATAAAAAAGGCAACGGTTTGCTTTTAAGCTGCTTTTTATTTGTATTTTTGCCTTATATAAATTTACTTAAACAGCTTTTGGGCTCATTTTGCGGAATAACCAGCTATTTCAAGGATATCATGATCAAAAATGGACTTCATTATGTACGTTATTGTAAATGCTGCATTGTTAAGGGTTTTTTTAGATCAATTGCATTGTTGAAAAAAGGCACTTGTAAGGATTTCAAGTAATTCTTAAGTGAATTTTAATCAATTTGTTGTGCAGTGTTGCTTTTATTTTATGACATGCTGCAAAAAATACGTGTATGTAGAGAATTATTTTAAAGAACCTGATTTTGTCTATATATTAAAGAAGTTTGATACTTAGTTTTAAGAAATTTCAGCCGCAGTTGGAGTTTGAACTCGATTTCTACCGACTAAAAGCCATTGAATGAGGTTTGCCCTAAACGGCAGCCACATTTAATGATAGTAAACGCACATCAAAATTCAAATTTTTTAATTTTAAAATTTTATTTTCTTCGTATCCTTAAGTTATATTAAGGAAGATAAGCATAAAAAATTGTTTATATAAACCATAAGTGGATCTCTAGTACAAAAATTGACAAAAAATGCACACAAATACAATTCGGGGGACGCTTAAATAGGTAACAAAACAATAAAGTTAATCAATCGAAAGGATTTTTCATGTACTATTTAATTTTGGCACCGGAATTGGGAGTTAGATTTTCGATACACCCTTATATATATACTAGGGTGGGGTAAAAGTACTTTTTTCAGAAATGATAACTTCCTAAGATCGCTATTGATTCTCTGCGGACAACAAATAGTTGCCAAAAAAACCGTTTCATAATAAATTAATTTCACAAGCAATAAAAGTAGCAGAAGGCAGGAAAAAGGAAGAGAGCGCTTTTTGAGATACCTGTCAGTAACAGCTAAATTATAGTACAATTCAAAATGAAAAAAATGCAGTGAAAGTATAATTTATTTGATTAATCAGTGAATTTCTAGTATTTCTAAGACTCGATTGCTCTCAAATGGAAAAGCGTTGGAATTTTTCTTTCATGTGTATAAAAAGAAAAAAAATTCTTAAAAAGATTCATGTGCAAAAGTAGTTCAGCAAATAATTTTGATTTAGAATTTAGCTAGTGTGCCAACTTAACGAAAAAATCATGCTTTAAATAAATTTAAGAAGCTGCACAAAGAGTATGAATCTATGATAGACAAGCGTTCTACATCGCTGGAACAACAGGAACATGATTTTCTTTGAATACATCTTGTATATCGCGCATGTTGATGCAATGAAAATTATGAAAGTTGAAGAAGATAGACAGTTTTTACATGCACAACGGGAGCCAGGAAGATAAGGATTCATTGCAGCAGTTGATCTTAAAAGCTTGCATAAAGATAAATGAAAATTACAGCGCCATGAAAAACAAATACTTTATAAAGCAAAGGTGGCCAAAGGATATTAAAGCAACGCTTCTATCTTTGGAACTTTAGATTCCAAGGAAGCCACAACTGACGATGAAAGCATAGAAGATGAATACACTGCTAATATTCATGCCGATCGAACCAAAGTTACAGTTACCACAACTAAGAAATTAAAACCAATTACATCAGAGTTGGTAGCTGTTCAAGATAGAACCAAAGTAAGTAACCGACAAGCAATTTTCATTGTTGCAACAACAGCTAAGCATAAGCGTAGATATCAAAGATATCAATTCCTTTGTTTGCAGTCGTAGTTCAATAAAAGTACATTCACAAATTCACAAAAAATCCTTTTTGATCTAATGGCAAACAGTTCACTGTGATGGGTAGCTAATTGTTGATTTTACTATGCAGAAACATATTGACCGACTTCAGATATTGGTTTCGGGATATAGAAACGAAAAATTACTGAGTGTAAAAAACGCTGTTTTGAACTGTTGAGAAAATAAAGACTTGAATTTAAATCATAGCATTGTTGCAACGTGCTTTGACACGACATCTTCTAATACTGCATGTCAGAATGGGGCTTGTGTGCTCATAGAGCAGAAGCTTAAAAAAAAAAAAAAATGAATCATTCCGATTATATCACAGAAAGCATGTCAACGAATTTTGTCAAAATCTTCTTACGAGTAAGCAAATAAGAGATGATTATAGAGAGCTTCTTGAATTGTCAAATATATATTTTTGCCGAGAGCCTACCAGAGGAATTTGTTGTTAGTCTGTCTTTGGATGAGTTAGTCTATCTTTGTCTGTTTGACAGCAATGTTACAATCGATAAAAAACGAAATATTGTTAAAACAATGATGAATGATGCTTCTCCTAGCATTCGTGTTGTGCGACCAAAAATTAATCAACATGACTTTGGGAACTTGCAACTATATAATTTGGCTAACCAGAACACGGTGAAAATTTTTAAAGATTTGGGTGTGAAAGACTTGTGCAAAGTGGATGTTACAGAATGAAGCAACTCTGAGAGCTACATGGAGGCAAAACAACTTTTCAAGTCTTTACTAGTAACTAGTGTCCGACCGATTATTCGGCTTCGGCTCCGGTAATCGGCATAAACGGCCTATATGATCATTACCGCAAACTCTATAAAATACGAAAATCGCTCTTGGTTGCATGAAATATTATGTTTATTCATTTATTTCTTTAACATAATATTAATTATGCCTTAGGCTATTATCTTGCATATCAGAAAAATTAATTGAGATGTTACATAATTTTAAAAAAAACTTTAAAGTTTCCGAAAATAATCGTAAACCTTCGGCATCGGCTTCGGCTTCGGCCAAGATAGCCGTTTATTTTTGCCGAATGTTTTTGCTTTGCTAAACAGTTTTTTTATAAGTTTTTAGAATTTGTTTTAATTATTCAGTGAATACCGTTCATAATTCCACTTTTGGAACATTTTCCATTGTTTGTTTTGTTTTTATCTCTTTTTCTGTTCTTTCATGTGTTGGTGTTCACTTGTTGAAAATTTTATTCAAACGATAAATCATTTCTTATAAATTGGATCGTTTTTCATACCAAATTTCTTTACATTCGGTCCAAACGTTCAGGCGTTATTGAGCCATATATATTTTATTACTTTAAGCGCCCTCTATCGAAAGTTTATAATATGAAATTTTTCTATGCTTGGCAACACTTTCGGTACCTTCATGCTGAAGAAACAGAAGATACTCAATAACATCGCGATTAGACGGTAGCTTTAAGCTTGTGTTAATTTTCACGAAGCGCATTTTTTATGAATAGCAGATACTTTGTTTTTAGTATTGAAAATATGTTGTTCGCTTGTGTGTGAGATTGTGTCCCTTTTCCTTTAGTTACTGCTTTGCTTGTTAGACTGTTTTTTTTTATGTAATAATATTGCTAAACGTTCGACTGGCTAAACGACTGGAGCGATTTTGATAAAATTGTACGAAGATTCTTCTGACCTAGTAATAAAAGATGGACTTTTAGAAGTTATAAGAACTTTCGATAAAGGGCGCTTAAAGAAATAAAATATATATGGCTCAATAATGCCTGAACGACTGGACCGAACGTAAAGAAATTTGGTATGAAAAACGAACCCAAACGAAGTTAAACCGAAGGCTAAAGTTCAAAAGCGAAAACGAACTTCACTAAAATTTTGATTCGCTGTTACTTTTTGATTTTTTATGAACTTTTTTTATATATAAAATTTTAAATTTTTTTTATATATAAAAAAATTTTAAAGTTTTGGGGGTGCTTGTATACTAATTGAGACTTATCCAAAGATATACTTATTTTCACGATCGGGTTAAAACTGGTGAAGTTATACAAAAAATACCATTTGGGGCAGATTTCGGGTTCACAAAAAAAATTTGTATTGTTCTGAAATCCTTTCAACATAAGCATTCATATTAGGGGCTCTTATTACGTAGTCTATTTAACATTAATTTCAAATTTCTTCACCCGTGCCCATTGGAGATATTTGACCCCAAAGTTTAGATTTCTTATTTTTCAAAGCGATGTTACCCAAAAAGTTTATGATTTAGTCACTTTTAAAAATTTATATTTTAAGTTCTTACTAAGAGGTACCTAATACCAAAAAAAGTTAGGTCTGCCAATAACTTCTTTAAATTAAAATTTTTTTTCAAAGTTACCAAAAATTACGATTATTTTCGGAAACTTTAAAGTTTTTTTTTAAAATTATGCAACATCTCAATTAATTTTTCTGATATGCAAGATAAAAGCCTAAGGCATAATTAATATTATGTTAAAGAAATAAATGAATAAACATAATATTTAATGCAACCAAGAGCGATTTTCGTATTTTATAGAGTTTGCGGTAATGATCATATCTCAGCTCCTGTTAAACATAAAGAAATAAATGAATAATGTTTAACAGGAGCTGAGATATGATCATTACCGCAAACTCTATAAAATACGAAAATTGCTTTTGGTTGCATGAAAAACATGGTCGCCATTTTGTAAATACAACAAAAAATTTTTTTTTGAAGCAGTTCTAAGATGCCGAAACATAACGAAATTAATGGTAAAAAAAAAATGTTTTTAAAATGGTTGACCGACCGAATTTGCTATTTTGTGATCAATCTCGGCGTAATGACCCAGTTAGTATCAGTTAGTAGCTTTTCTCGACTGGGTCGAAAATTGATAACATTTTTTTTCCTGACGTCAATAAATCAATTACAGAAACATCCAAATTTTGTAGAAAAACTCTTACATTTAATTCGAATTTAATGATTTCAATACGTTTTTTGTAAGAAATTGTAAATGAATGTATAACAAAAGCAAAGAATAAATTTTTATAATTTTTTTGACTTTAAGACATTTGTTTGTTATTCGGCTTCGGCTTCGGCCTTCGGCCGATTATCTACATTTTGACAAAAATCGGCTTCGGCTTCGGTAAAAATTCACATTTGGTCGGACACTACTAGTAACCAATGACGTGTCAGAATGAGAAGTTGCACTAATCAAAGAGCTTAACCGTAAGATTGCAAGGGATGAAAACAAGCTTCAATTTTTGCAACAGATAGTTTCCTTACACAGGATGTTATATCTAATATGCGGCAAGGAAGCTCTAAGGAGAAGCAAAGCAGAATATTTAAACTATTATTTAACACTTTCGTTAACCTTGTCCATTGTAAGGAACATGCAAACCGTTATTTTTGAGAAAGAATACATTGCAAACAGTGCATTGATCAATTATTTCCTCTATTATTGCTTTTCATTCCGAAATTTGTGTTCATAACAATAGCACGTGCTGTTTCTATGAGAACATGTTGAGCCGAAGAGAAAAAACCAAAGGGAGTAAACATTATTTTTGAAGTGAAACTTCTTTGACGGCGAGTTTAATTTCTATGTCTTTTATTCGTGACGCTTGGCTAACGTTTTCAATTAATATGAAAATTTTCAAAATAATATTACCGCAAGCTGGAATTGAACCCGGACTGTCGCTACTGAGCATCGGATACGATAAAAAGATGGTGTGTGTCGATTTGTTTTTCGAAGGTCTTTTCCAAGATTTGTCGAAGCGTGAAGATCTGGTCAATGGTGGACTTTCCAGGTCTGAAGCCACACTGATAAGGTCCAATCAGTTGGTTAACGATGGTCAGTTGGTCTTTCATACAATACGCTCGATAGGACCTTATATGCGATATTAAGAAAGCTAATCCCACAGTAGTTGGCGCAAATGGTGGGATCGCCTTTCTTGTGGATTGGACAGAGCACACTGAGGTTCCAATCATCTGGAATGCATTCTTCCGACCATATTCTGCATAGAAGTCTGTGAATGCATTTAAACAGAGCTTTGCCACTGGTCTTAAACAGCTCAGCCGGTAGGCCATCGGCTCCTGCGGCTTTGTCGTTTTTAAGCCGAGCTATAGCTGTTAAGACCTCGTCGTAGTCGGGCAGAGGAACTTCAACGCTCTCATCCATAATTGGGGTTTCCGGGATATCATCTCCACTGTCGGGATTGTTGCCAGCGTCGCCATTTTAAAGACAAGAGAAGTGTTCCCTCCATAACACCAGTCTACTCTGGATATCTGTTACTAGATTCCCATTCTCATCCTTGCAGGAAGAGGCTCCGGTCTTAAAACCATTGGCTAGGCGTCTTATTTTTTCGAAAAATTTTCGAGTCTCATTCCTGTCGCCGTGCATCTGAATCTTCTCGCACTCACGCATTTCTGCCTCTGAAACTGAAACTAAAACTGAAACTTAGTTATACCTATATTGCCCGCAAGCAGTCAAAATGGCTGCATTGTGAAAGACTAACTAATGTGTACAAAAATGTGTTCAAATATAGAAATTGTTACTTTAAATTTATTTATCTAAATAAATTCATTTAAATGTTGTACAAAAAAGTCACAAAATCCTAAGAATTTGTGTCATTTAAAATGACACAAAAAATTGTTCAAATCCAAAAGCAGCCAAAATGGTTTCCTTGGGCAATCTAGTGTTAAAGCTTTTGAAAGAGCATGTCATAACGTTGGTTATTATCAAAAACTTGATAGATGATTGAACTTGACAAGTAGATTCCGAAACCGTTAAACCACATGTTATGAAATTTTCAAGAAATCTCTATCAAAGTCAGTGTCAGAGTGTTCTTGTATAGTTTGATGCCGATAGAACATGCGGGCGTGGCACCTCCCATACAAGAACTAATTTCAATATCGAATAGCTTTGGAAATAAATTCGGAACGAATATACTATTAAGTTGTGTCCTGCGAATGGAAAACTTGAGCATGCTTTGGAGACGGCGGCGTGGCACCACGCAACCAATTAGCATGTTTAATTTTTAATAGCTTTTGTACTAAATGCCGCATAAGATTGAAACCCAGTTTAAAGTTACTACTTGGCCATGCCTTTCTACCAGAAAATTGGCAAAGGCATTGGAAAACGTGGTGCGTAGGCGTAGCAACGCGTATTGGGTATCGCTAGTGCAATATAAAATTAAAAGCAAAATATGTAAAACTAGTAAGGTATATCTTCGACTTGGCCGAAGTTAAAATACCCCCACGGCCGATTCTTAAGGGTGGAAGAATATTAAATGGGAGAGCTTTTTGTATGAGATTTTGAGAGATATTATTATTTTTATGTGTCTAAAAAACATACATATCAAATTGTTTTCCTGCAGCTTAAATATAAGCCTTTTTATAAAGTTTTAAATTTTGAGGTTGTATGGGAGGTGGGCGTGTTAGGTTTTGTATGACGCCCATTTTTATAGCATATCTCAGTTTCGACATAGAATACACAAATACCGAGTTTCGGTCTTGTAGCTTTGATATTAGCCTCTTTATAGATTTTTCAATTTTGGGGTTGTATGGGAGGTGGGCGTGTTAATGGGTGGATGACGCCCAATTTTATAACACACCTCAGTTTTGACATTAATTATACAAAAACCGAGTTTCCATCTTGTAACTTTAGTATTAGCCTCTTTACAGATTGTTAAATTTTTGGGTTGTATGGGAGGTGGGCGTGTTGGTGGGTGGATGACGCCCATTTTTCTAACACACCTCCGTTTTGACACTGAATACATAAATACCAAGTTTCCGTCTTATAACTTTAATATTAGCCTCTTTATAGATTTTTCAGTTTTGGGGTTGTATGGGAGGTGGGCGTGTTAGAAAGTGGATGACGCCCATTTTTCTAACACACCTCAAATTTGACATTAATTACTTAAAAACCGAGTTTCCATCTTGTAACTTTAATATTAGCCTCTTTATAGATTGTTAAATTTTGGGGTTGTATGGGAGGTGGGCGTGTTAGTGGGTGGATGGCGCCCTTTTTTCTAACACACCTAAGTTTTGACATTAAATACTCAAATACCGAGTTTCCGTCTTGTAACTTTAATATTAGCCTCTTTATAGATTTTTCAATTTTGGGGTTGTTTGGGAGGTGGGCGTGTTAGTGAGTGGATGACGCCCATTTTTCTAAAACATCTCAGTTTTGATATAGAAAACACATATACTAAATTTCAGTATTGTAGCTTAAATATTAGCTTCTTTGTAGAGTTTTCAATTTTTGAGTTGTATGGGAAGTAGGCGTGGTTTTCATCCGATTTAGCCCATTCTCGAACTTGATCTTAGTTTTTTTAAAAAAAGCTTAAATATCGAATTTCATTACGATAGCTTCAAAACTGCGGCTGTAATCGTGTCGACAGACAGACGGACAGACGGACAGACGGACAGACGGACAGACGGACAGACGGACAGACGGACAGACGGACAGACAGACGGACATGGCTAAATCAACTCAGGTGGTGATGCTGAGCAAGAATATATATACTTTTCCATACCTACCACGCCTCCTTTTGGGCGTTACACACGTCGTGACAAAATTAATATACCCCTTACGCAGTACGCGTGGGGGTATAAAAATGTCCCGAAGCTACGAAAAGTAGCTAAAACAGAAGCAGAGTGCGTTCGTGAACATTAACAGCGAATTAGAGCTCTAAAGAATGTAGCTGGATCTACAACTAATGATGAAAGTATTATGTTTGCAATATCGGCTGAGTTCCAAAATGCATTTTTACGAAGCGTCAGTGTGTTTTCTATATAAAAAATTTGCTATTCGGAGGCTCTCAGGGGTCACTGATTACGAATCTGATGTCGTCGAAAAATCATGCTTTAAAACATTTGTTTTAAATATTAAAATTTTTGTTTAAAATTTATTATTATATAATCGCCCAGGCAACATCGTTTTTTTTTTCCTCCAAACAAATCGCGACCCAGCCTGGTATATATATATAAACTTCCATTTATAGCAAACATTGACACACCTTAATCAAGGCTACTAAAAAATTGCATAAACTAGTCCAAGAAAAACCGCAACTTCTGCATGCCTTTTATTTGACTTCATTAAAACCCCAATGGAATAAAACAGTGCTGACGACTGAACATCAAAGGGAAAAACCGCTCAAAGAGTTGCATGTTGCGAAATCTAGCTGACTGACTCTTGCTCTGTCGCTTGCTCTATTTTTCCACACACTTCATTTGCAGTGATTATGGTACTTTTCCAGACTGGCCGCAGCGTGTCCATTAATAAATGCAAGTAGCTGCCTACGCCAAGCCACACCAGCTCAACTAATGTTTAACACTTTAGCAAAAAAAAAAAAAATAAAAAAATAACTCTAGACATAGCCAGTTCCAACAATATGCTGAAAGAATAAGAAAAATAAACAACATTAACTTAAAGTGTGAAAAAGTTATTCAATCATGTTGTCCGCTCTTGTTTGCAGCTTTTAATTTGCATTGTTGCCTTTCTAACTATTTGTTGTTATTTTGTTGTTGTTGTTTTGCTTACAGCATATTAAGTCATAGAACAAATACATACAAATACATTCACACAAATACTTTAAAAGTATAGGTAATACGTACTGCATTCAAGTAGGTATAGTTATAGGTTTGAATAAAGGTTGGTTTGGCCATTGTAGCCGCTGCTAGCTAAGCACTGTGGCGCAATGCATTGAAATTTAATCTACATGGAACCAACCAACCAACTTGGTTATATTTGTTATAGTTTTTGTTTTTATTTTATTTTTTTTTTTTGTATAAAACGGCTACTTTTATAAAAATGGTAACAAAAACTTACTTACGCTCTTTGTTTGCTTTATCTTTTTGTTATATTATTTTGTTCATTGGGGAGAAAAAAAAAAGCCAAAGTGCAGATATTTACAGTTTGATTGACTGCAGTTGCAGTTGAAATTGTGTTAAGTGAAGCGAACGAAGCTAGCTGTAGTTTTTTTGTTGTCTTTGTTGTGGGCGGTTAAGTTCGTTTCGATTCGGTTTGCTTTTATTTTAACTGTCACGGCATCGAATTTGAACTGTGCTGAGTGCATATAAATTAGTTTGTTTTTTTTTTTTGTCTTTCATATTATTTATTTATTGGCTTTTCTCTAAAGTAGTTGCTTGATATTGTTTAAATTTTGAATGACGTTTAATTTAAGTTGTTACGCGCTGTGGACACATAAAGGGTGTGTTAGCGTATTTCAAATTTGAAAGCGTGGCTTTGAAAGGTAGTCAACGTTGGTTTTTAAGGTTTAATTTTATTATTGTTGCTTAGCAGCTTTTTTCTTTTTTTTCTCTGTTACAACAAATAAATATTTAGTTGTTTTTGCCTTGAAGTTTGTAAAAACAATAATAAAAAAAAAACAGTAGACTTAAGAAACGAACTTGATTTTCAAACATGACAATTATCAATGCTAAGAAACTGACTTAGTTTTAAAATTGAAATTTATAAAAAGCTTTTGTTAATTAATTGAACAAAAAACAAATAATAATCAAAATAATAATATAAGCTAGAAAAGAATTAAGTAAGTTGTAAGATATGAAGGGTCATGGCTTTGAAATTACTCTAAAGGCAGCTTTAATTAATTGTAATATTCAAAAACTTTCACGAACTGCACTTAAATAATATCAAATAAAATTTTTTCTTGCACTACAATTTCAATAAAATTTATATATTATTTTGAAATTTTATAAAGAGTGTGTTAAAATGTACATATTTTTATTTTATTAACACAAAGAGTTAAAAATTTTAATTTAACAAAAATATTTTGCACTTCAAAGAAATATCTTTAAGTATTTCAGGATTTCTTCTACAGACATTTTTAAAAGCCTACTTTTAAAAAGTCCCGAATTTTTCTCTCTTCCTTAGAAGCACTTGTGTATAGCAATAAAATATAAAAAGTGTGTTGCTAGTGTTTTTTTTTTCATATTTTATTAGGTTTGAAAAATAAATACTTTTGAAATTTTGTACTTATATTTCTTGATCCCTTACATTTTTTTAGAAAAGAACTACTGTTATGATTATATTTTTTACCATACTTTTGTACGCATCCTGCATGAGTAAATATCAAAAATATCGGTACAAAATGTTGTCAAGTTTTGTCAGTTTCTACCTCAAAATGATTTTTTTTTTTTCGGTTTTAACAGTTTTCCGAGTTCCTATCACAGCCACTTTTTTTTTCTTTTTGAATTGAACTTTCAAGAGGTTCCATTCTCGAGATACTTGATTTTTTTTAAAACATTTTTTTTTTTTTTCGATTTAAACAGTTTCTCCGAGTTCCTATCACAGGCACTTTTGTTTTAGCACAACTTTAGTACAAAATAATTTTCCATTCCCCAACTAACTTCCAAGAGGTTCCACTTTCGAGATTCTTAGAGGCTTGAACCCCAATATTATTTGTACTTTTGAATTGATAATTCATGAAAATTTCATTTTCTTTTACTTCGAACGTACTTGTTAAGAGTTTGTATAAATCAGTGTACAAATTTTTGTGAGCGAACTTGTTATCCGTGCTTCGGTTTAAGCGCTTCCAAAGGCATTTATCAAGATCTTCAGAGTATAACATTGTATTCACCTCTTATAAACTTGCGCGACGAAACTGCGACAAGGAGTTTCTCTTAATTTTTGAGTAAAAAAATTATGCTCTCTCGATTTTACTTCGAGCTAATTTGTATTGCTTGCTTTGATAGAAGTGCTTTGAAAGCACTTTCACCAGGATATCTCCGGCATGAACTAGTTGGGATTTGATATTGAAATGAGAATATAATAAATTGACCTAGTGATTATCATATTTGACTGGAGTGAGACGGAACCTGAGGTCTTATCCTAGAAGGCTCAATACAATTTAACACCTAAATATAATTATTTTTATTTCTTAAGAAAAACAAATTAACAAGTAATTTATTAATGCACAAAAATTTGTTTGCGAAATATTTAACATTTTCAAATAATTTTAGTTTATTTTAACGTAGAATTACGTCTTAAAGCGTGGTTTGTATGGGGTCGTTTAAACAGATTTTTTTAAGGCCATGAAACGTTTTTGACGAATACTTTAGGGTATATGTACAGCGCTTAGTACTCATCGTTCAAAAATAATATTTATACTTAAATATCAGATATATCCTACGCTGAATGAATATCTAATTTTGTATTTTGTCAATACTATAATAAAGTCACAAGGGAGACAAGGGGGCGATATTCACATGGCAACGTGTCTGACTGCCTCAACTTGGCGAGGCCAGCATTATCCATGTCGAAATCGTCTCAAGTCGACTCAAAACCTCCGCGTGGTGTCTCCTGGAAACGTCAAAAACTATCGCCCGATAAACTTTGGCGGCTAATTTGAGCGGCGGGCTTCCCCTTTGGCCATCAAGCAAAGGTTGTGCGTTGGGTTTGAAGCCCACCACATAAAAAAAGATTTCAATGAAACGAAAAAGAATAAATGAAAGAATGATCCCCAAATCTGATGACGACTACCGCAAACGAAAAACTGATAATGATTTACGGATATGCACCTGGAATGTCCGGACCCTAAATTGGGATGGTGCCTCTATCCAACTGATTGATATCTTGGAAAGATATAATTCTGATATCACTGCAATCCAAGAAATGCGATGGAAGGGACAGGGTTGCTTACGACAAGCATCCTGTGATATCTACTACAGCGGCCATGTGGAGAAGCACGAGTTTGGATGCGGATTTGTAGTTGGCAAGAGAATACGGCATCATGTCCTGCGATTCACTCCTGTGAACGAACGGCTTGCCATAATCCGCTTCAAGGCTAAATTTTTTAACATAAGCCTAATATGTGCGCACGCTCCGACAGAAGAAAAAGATGACGAGACCAAAGAAAGTTTCTACGATTGCCTTGAAGATGCATACGAGCGCTGCCCCCGTCATGACATAAAAATCGTGCTTGGTGACTTCAACGCCAAGGTGGGTAAGGAAAACATATTTGGTCCAACAGTCGGAAAGTTCAGCCTCCACGACAACACATCCGATAACGGAATGAGGTTGATTGACTTCGCTGCAGCACGAAACATGGTCGTAAGTAGCACTAGATTCAAGCATCTCAATATTCATAAGGCCACCTGGCTGTCCCCTGATCAAAAAACATGCAACCAAATTGATCACGTTTTGATTGACGGAAGGCACTCTTCCAGTGTACTAGACGTACGCACGATCCGTGGTGCTAACATAGACTCGGATCATTATCTTGTCGCAGCCAAGATCCGCACACGTCTGTGCGCAGCTAAGAATGCTCGCAATCCTACACAAAGAAAGCTAGACGTCGACATCAAAAGTCAAAACGGACGGCCGAAGCCTTCGCTACTCGACTCTCACTCCTGCTTCAAGAAAGCACTCCTCCGATCGACGATATATGCGGACAGTGGACGCACATATCCCACTCTATGCGTACGGCTGCCGAAGAGGTGATAGGCTACCATCGCCCTCGCCGAAACCAGTGGCACGACCAGGAGTGTCGCGACGCCACTGCAGAGAAGGACACCGCCTACAAAGCCACCCTGCAGTCGGTTGTAACGCGTGCTGTTATGGAGCGATACCGAGAGAAGAGGAGGGAAGAGAGACGCATTTTCAGGCGAAAAAAACGAGAGGCGGAAATGCGTGAGTGCGAGAAAATTGAGATGCATGGCGACAGGAATGAGACTCGAAAATTTTTCGAAAAAATAAGACGCCTGGCCGATGGTTTTAAGACCGGAGCCTCTTCCTGCAAGGACGAGAATGGGAATCTAGTGACAGATATCCAGAGTACACTGATGTTATGGAGGGAGCACTTCTCTAGACTTTTAAATGGCGACGCTGACAACAATCCCGCCAGTGGAGATGATATCCCGGAAACCCCAATTATGGACGACAGCGTTGAAGTTCCGCTGCCCGATTATAACGAGGTCTTAACAGCTATAGCTCGGCTTAAAAACAACAAAGCCGCAGGAGCCGATGGCCTACCGGCTGAGCTGTTTAAGACCGGTGGCGAAGCTCTGTTTAAATGCATTCACAGACTTCTATGCAGAATATGGTCGGAAGAATGCATTCCAGATGATTGGAACCTCAGTGTGCTCTGCCCAATCCACAAGAAAGGCGATCCCACCATTTGCGCCAACTACCGTGGGATTAGCCTTCTTAATATCGCATACAAGGTCCTGTCGAGCGTATTGTGTGAAAGACTAAAGCCCATCGTCAACCAACTGATTGGACCTTATCAGTGTGGCTTTAGACCTGGAAAGTCCACCATTGACCAGATCTTCACGCTCCGACAAATCATGGAAAAGACCCTCGAAAAACAAATCGACACACACCATCTTTTTGTCGATTTCAAAGCCGCCTTCGACAGTCCAATAAGGAGTCACCTATATGCCATCATGTCTGAATTTGGTATTCCTGCGAAGCTAATACGTCTTTGCAGGATGACACTGAACAACACCAGCAGTGCAGTGAAAATCGGGAAGGACCTCTCCCTTCCGTTCGATACCAAGCGAGGTTTCAGACAAGGTGATTCCTTATCGTGCGACTTCTTTAATATAGTAATGGAGAAGATCATCCAAGCTGCTGACCTGAGACGCAGCGGCACAATTTTCTATAAGAGTGTTATGCTGCTGGCGTATGCAGATGATATTGACATCATTGGCCACAATACGCGCGAAGTCAGTGCAGCATTCTCCAGGCTAGAAAAAGAGTCGAGTCGAATGGGTCTTGCAGTGAACGCAGATAAAACGAAGTATCTTGTGTCAACAAACAAACAGTCCCAGCGTCTTGGAAACCACGTCACTGTTGACAACACCTCCTTTGAGGTAGTGAAGGACTTTGTTTACCTGGGATCCAGCATTAACTCCTCCAACGATATCAGTATTGAGATTAAACGAAGGATAACTCTTGCCAACAGGTGTTACTTTGGGCTCAGTAGGCAATTGAGAAGCAGAGCTCTTTCTCGACGAACAAAACTGACGCTCTATAAGTCAATAATCATGCCCGTCCTACTATACGCATCACAAACCTGGACGATGAGCAGCTCTGATGAAAGGACTTTGGGAGCGTTCGAGAGAAAAATCCTTCGCAAGATCTATGGTCCAATCTGCGTTAATGGCGAGTACCGAATACGATGGAACCACGAGCTGTATGAGCTATATGCCGACATCGATATAGTCAAGCGTATTAAAATAGAGCGGCTTCGCTGGCTAGGTCATGTCGAGAGAATGAACGACGAAGCTCCAGCGAAAAAAAAAAAAAAAAAAAAAAAATATTGGATTCGGTACCCAGCGGTGGCCAACGCAGACGAGGAAGACCGCATCTCCGTTGGAAAGACCAGGCATTGGATAACCTGACAACGCTTGGAATTTCCAACTGGCGCCAGCAAGCACACGACAAAAGAGGCTGGCGAAAATTCTTAGACGAGGCCAAAACCGACCAACGGTTGTAAGAGCCATCTAAGTAAGTAAGTATAATAAAGTCACAAAATAGTAAAATATAATTAGAAAAATACATGTGCTTATATAAGAAAATCAATCATCAGCTGATTATGCTGTGCCTGCTGCTTTCTTTGTTTTTGTTTCGTTGTTTGTGCTTGTATTGTTTTTGTTTTATACGAAGTGATTCGCAGGCTTCTTCATTGGGTTCTTGTTTGAACTACTGAGATGAATGTACTACATTCACAACCTATTTTCAACTCAGTCAAAGAACTCAAAGCGTCAAACGTAACGAAATAGGTCTGTGATCCGGTTAGATTTAACACTTATGAAAAAAACGAGTTGGATCATATTTCGTTTTATGCTTTAACCCAGTAGATGGCTCAAAATGTTAATTTTTGTTTTTAAAGTAAATTAATTTGGATCCCACATCTCACTAGCTCTAGCAAATGTTGCTCGCAAACTATACATTGGACAGAGACGAAAGTGTAGCTCGTAAACTAAACATTGGACTGAGACGAAAGTAGCAATAATGGAAAGGATATGTGCTCAGCGTGAGATATAGTCACCATACGTTTTTTTTTAAAATCGAGGTCATAATTTTATAATGTAAAAGTTAGTAGTTGACTGTAGCCCGTACACTATATATCTGGCAGAGACGAAAGTGGCACCAATGAAAAGTGCATCTGCCTTGCCTTCTTTTCAACTTAATCAATGAACTCAACCTGTTAAACTTATGGCGTTTTCGTTTCTACCAAAAAATGTTGCCCTGTCGCAGTGCAAAATGTTTTCAATGTTGCCCGCAACCCTGTAAAAGTGCATGTTTTTGCCTACTCGAAAAATGTCAACTTAAATAAACGAATATAACTATCCTTGTCTTACGCACGCATGTCATAATATTATCGTTTTAAAAACACCTGATATGCAGGGCAATCATCTACCCTGAGAAAGTTTGCAGGGCAGAAAATGCGCCTTTTTTGCCCTCTGTGAGTGTGACATTTTAAGAAACGAACACAGAATTTACTCACCCGTTTGCACTTATTTTAGAATCGAACACGAAAAAAGGCAAGAGCAATGAAAAGGCAACATTATTTGGTAGAAACGAAAACGCCATTAACGAAATGATCGAAAAATTTGACATTTTGCTTCTTTCTTTTTGCTTCGCTCATTTTATCATGCTTACTTTTAACTTTTTCTTTGTTTTGGTATCGATAAGAAGTTCATAATTGAGTGTTATTCATTTATTTGTTAATTTTTGCAAGATCAATTAAAAATACGTGCAAAATGTACAAAACTATCGGACCAAAGAGACAAGTAGAAAAGGTTACAACTTTAACGGAATTCTTCGTCTAGACTTACGATACTATCAAAACTGTTTCTTTTTTTACTTAAGTTTT
Organism: Tetanocera ferruginea; assembly: GCA_958299015.1. Taxonomy (NCBI): domain Eukaryota; kingdom Metazoa; phylum Arthropoda; class Insecta; order Diptera; family Sciomyzidae; genus Tetanocera; species Tetanocera ferruginea. The sequence continues at coordinate 139,884,244 of OY282640.1, forward strand.
TCCTCGTTAGCATACTTTGTAAAGGTTTTGACAACGCACCGGTAAGCTTCTAAGCTTCTACTCGTATTATATTACTTGTGAGAGTGAGGCTGTCCATTTTTGAACAAATTCTAGTTAACTCTTTCAATGGATTTGTCCATTATATTGGACGTATCAGAAAATATTTTCCTTTTTTATTTTCCAACGTCTTTATTAAAATTAAATGGGTTGGTTCTATAAAATGAAGTTGTACCAACATGACAAACATAATTGTAGAGATATATATAACGTTTAACTTATTGTTAGTTGGATTTTCGATTTTGTGCCCAACAAGAGCCAAAAATATTTTTATTTCGCGTGCTAACAAATGTTGCAAAAAAATAATGGTGGTTATTTTGATTGCCGTGCAAAGCATAGTTTTTTTTTGTGATAATAAAATTATAAATAATGCATTAGCATTGATCTCCGGTTGTTTTAGTTGAACTTAAATATTATAATACAACGTTTGAATAGTTTTTTCCATTATATTAGACAGCTTGGCAAAAGCTAAGCAGCACACGTAAAATCAGGGCATGTTTTTTAATCTTTTTAAGACCTAAATGCTGGGAATAATACTTCAAAAAATTTGTCCACGATCGTTCTAGCCTAGCCACTGAAAGGGCTAACGTGCTACGTTAAGGTTTCGGGGAAGCACCAGTCAGCTTTACGAAAAACACTTTGTGTTTTTAATAAAGTACACAGGTACCAAAGTTCCGAGTATAAGACGCAATTACATTTTTAAAAGGTACGAGTGTAACGAAACCTGCGATGTTTATGAAAAAAATTAATTGTATATCTCCAAAAAACCATTCATATATTTTACCAAAAAAATATATCGACCCGAGTCTTGAAGTTTCTAAGATATATGCAACAATTACCTTGAAAGTCATCTTAAATAGTATCGTAGTAAATCAGTATTACGTCAATAAAGTATAAGCGACTATATTCGTACATAATAAACCGACAAGTGCCCGCTTAGGTCTTCGTTTGTACACTTTACCTGACTAAGGTATTCCAGAACTACCACTTCTTTTGGTGTAGAATTCAGACATTTACCGACATGGACACAGGACATACATATATTTACTATTTTATTGACTCAAAATATGAAATTGTTTCTCAGATTTCCAAACAGCTATTGTGTGAGAAATAGCATCAAGGCTGTTTCATTCGTCAGCGAACGTCTAAAGTGTTCGAAATGAGCTTCGAAGAGGTTTCGCAGTAGTACTTTAGAGATGAAATGTTCCTCAGTCCAAGTGCGGTCCGATCCATCAAGTGGTGACCGTAATTTTTTTAGTTATTATTACTTAAATGAACAAAGGAAAATGTTAACCCAGCTTAACAGTTTTTCTTTTTGAGAAGACCGACGCGTCCTAATGTATAAATGTTGGTCACTAAATGCTTAAAGTAGTTCACGCTTCCACTGTCTAAGTTCATGAGTTTCATGCCTTTTCGACTCTTATTTTATGAACTATTTTTTTCTAACCTTGTATTTGAATATGGATGATATGAATTATAATCACTTAACTCATAAAGTAATTCACGTTTCCCTTGTATATGTACATGAGATTCATGCATTTTTGTCTTTTCGTGCAACTATCTCATGAAATTTTCTTGATATTCTGGTATTTCTACATGAATTTTGTGAATTTTATTTTATTGTCCCTTGGCATTGACATAATTATTTATTGGCTCATGTATCTTGTTCACACTCTTTATGAACTTAAAACACTAGGCTTATGAAATATTCATGTTCTCGTGTTTTCTTTTTGTGTATTTTGTACATTGATATCGTGAATAGTTAACGAGACTCATGTAATTGATTAATGGACCAAAATTCATGAATGCGATACCAGAAGATCATATAAAAGTTTCTAATTATTGCATACTTTTTGGGTTTAGTGAAGTTTGCTTCGCCTGAAAAAACATACTACATATATGAAGGACTTAAATGTAGTTGTGTGCTTAGTATTTAAAGTTTCAAAAAAAAAAATTTCAATAAAAATAAAATGTTGGAAATTATAAAATAGCAAAATTTAAATTTTTATCAAATTTTTATCATAAGGTTTAAAAAGACTAGAATATTCTTAAAAATAGCTTAAAATATATAAGGGCACAATAACTCTCTTCAACAAGCGTTGCATAAAATTTGCTTTCCAAGTCTTTGGCTTGCTTTGCTTTGTATTCTTTTGTAAAACGGTATTTGTCGGTTCAGTACACAAGAAAATGTCACACAAACTTAGCGTTAAATTGTTTTAATTTCATTACTGTATATCTGAAAGAAATTGTCATTCCTAATGGATTTGTATGAGCGACACGTATGTCCTACTTTTAAAGTTCTTATTTGTACGCACACGCACGATGTGCTCACACACACGATGCGCGCTATACGGTTCCATTTAAAAATTTTATTGATTGCCCAGAAAATGGTTACACAATTTGCTTTATTGTGTCATGTTCTGATTCCGACAGTACTTCATATGTATGCTTTTTTCAGTCTTACGCTTGTGCTCAGCCCTTCTTCTATTATGGTAACAATAAGTGTTGAAAAACAAAACACCACATTTAATGTGGAATTTTATTGCAGACATGAGTTGCATAATATTCTATTCATTAGCATTTTTAAAATGATTTTATGCTTTATCTATAGCGGTTCTCGAAATTAATAAAAAAAAAAAACCGATAAAAGTGAACGAATGCACTATTTCTTGAATTCATTGAAGTTCGTGTCTTAAGTCTTTTGTTTGAGCACTTCATATATGCCAGCAACTTATCACTCCAGTTTATGATTATTTTTTCATAATTAATGGCAGCTTGCAATAAAAATAAGCTAATTCATATTTGCCAGCAATGATTAAATTGAACACCCTACAAACTGTCATAAATAATAACTCAACCAATCCTTAACCAGTTTTATGCACCAATAACAACAACTCTAAGCAACAGCCAAAAGCATGTCTCATTTTATCTCATCATCTATGTTGGCTAAATTGCAAGCAGAAAAAGTTGCTGTCAAGCAGAACGATAGAAAATCAACAGCAGCAGCAAATACCAGCAGCAGCCGCAGCTTCACCCACAGCTTCCAGCGTATGCATTGCCAAGATTCTGCTAAGACAGCGATTGCGTTCTTTGCGTTGCGCCAGCTGTTGTTGCTTTGCTACACTCAATATGGCATTCAAGCGCTGTCAGACAACCAACGCCAAATTGCCAACAATTACTTCTACAACAACAACAACAACAACAATAACAATAACAAAATCTAATAATAAAACAACCAAAGTTGCTGCACGACTCTAACTACAACAAGTGGAAATGCCAAGCCAGTCACTTCGCACTGACTGACTCACTTGCCAACAGAACTTAAACAGCTTTCAATGAGCTTTATTTGAACGTTTTGACTTTATATTTTTCAAGCTGCACGAGTTATTTACTAAGCTTTTGTAGAAAATATGTCAAAAGTCATCAAAATTTAAGTTAAGTTAAACTCAAGAATTTACCAGCAGTGCTATTGGCTGCAAAGTGAAAATAAATGCCAAAAATGCTTGAATTCTTTGACTACAAGTTTTTTAATTACGTTGTTACAGCTTTATCTGAGCTCATTATTAACTAAGTAATGCTTACTTTTTGAAATGAACATGTTTAAAAAAATATTTCAGAAAGTTTTCAAAGGATTTTTGTGCAGAAAGCAGAAAAAACATCAGTTAAACATCAGCATCTGTCTAAATTTCAGTTTAAAAGATACTAAACTTTTATTTTTGGGTTTGATTTGAATCCTAAATACCTCGAGATTATATCAGTTAAACATCAGCATCTGCCTAAATTTCAGTTTAGAAGATACTAAACTTTTATTTTTGTGTTTGATTTGAATCCTCAATACCTCCAGATTATATTAAATATTGAAAAAAAGGAGCCTAATCTTCAATTTCATTATACTTTCAGAAGTTCGTTAATAGTAAAGTTACCAATTATGAGAACTTTCAACCCCCAACTTAGCTAGAAGAACGGACTGAAGTGTCCAGGAAGATTTTTTATTTTTGCTTGAAGAACAAATTTTACTTAATTTACCTTATATTTATAAAAGGTAAAATTTTTATATTTTAATTTATACTAAAATTTTCTACAATCTGCAAACCACTGTTTGGAGTCCCTTAAAACATTCCTTTTAATCAGAGAGCGAATCTGAATTTGTGGTTCCTTTTTTAGAAATCTTAATGGAAAGAATGAAGATTATTATTATCTTAAGCAGAACTTAGCCAAGAGTTCTTATCTTGTAAGAAATTCTCTCAACATGCCTTTAACATAAGGTTGATAGGCTGTCTAATAAGTAATTTTTCGAATAAAGTTAAGTCCTCAGCAGATGATGGAATTGAGTTGGAGTGCCTCCTAAAAAAATTGTCTCAATCCGCTCAAAGAAATACAACAAACTAATTAACTTTGATAGATGGATATAAAATCGACATTTCTTAAGTTAATAAGGGGCTACCTACATCGAGCTCTAAACAAAAACCGAATAAAGAAACTCGTAGTAAGTAGTTCACTTCAACCCAAAAAAACTTTTAAAAAATACGGCATTACCAGATGCGTACAGTAACTTGGTCACTAGACCCTCATCAATATTACTACCATTTCGTATTAAATCCACAACATCACTTTCATCACTACATTCAACTACTTTAATAGCTCCACCTTCGTCATCATAAATATTACCATCTTCATCTTTAGTGTCATGGGCATCATCATCATCGCCATCTTCGTCGTCACTATCTTCATCGTCATTTTTATTAACTCTATCATTATCATCTTCAATTACAATGTCATCATCTTCAACACCATCAAGATCTTCAACTCCAACTCCACCTCCGTCATCATTAACATTGCCATTCTTATTATCGGCATCTTCGTAGTCATCTTCTTCATCTTCATCATTTTTATTACCTAGGTCGTCAACACCATAATCTTGCGGTCCATCGTCATCATCTTCAACAACATCAAGATTTTCACCTCCAACTCCACCTCCTTCATCATTAACATTATTCATCATCGCCATCTACGCCGTCATCTTCACGATCGTTATTGCTTTTATAACTTCTGTCGTCATCACAATCACAATCATAATCTTTTTCATCATCATCATCTCTTAAACACCGCCATCTTCAGTATTATCATCGTCAATGTCAACTCCAATATATGCAATAACATCTTCATCAATGGACTCACCGACTTCACCCAACACTAAGTTTAAAAAGTACTACCAGAACATCGGAGGTATGAAAACCAAAATGAATCAACTCTTTATTACATCCTTCTCGCTAGAATATGACTTTATTTTATTCATAGAAACTTGTTAAACTGAGCATCATTTAACTTCTTAACTGTTTAATAACACCTTGTGTTTATCGTAACGACTTCACGTCAACCACCGACTCTCGACATTGACCAAATTATTATCAAACTCACTTAGTCTAATAATTTCGAGCTTATTCTGATAGTTAGCTACATGCCATCTAATACTTCAATTGAACTTTATAATGAATATTTCGATAATTTTCGTCCTGTCGTGACTTCAACTTGGGTAACATTATCTAGAAGCCGATGGCATAGCTTTTTAGCATAGATTTTTTCAGCCAATATGACTTATTGTAAGTTCATATCAATAAGACACTTAAAAATGATCTTAGCCGAACCTCAACCTCATATTTGTCGATAAAAAATTCCGCGTTAATTCTGACTTACCTGTTTCTCAAATTTTTGGGGTTGTATCTCCAGTTGTAAGACTCTCTAATTTAGAGTACTGCAGACTAACTTTGACGATCTTGAGCATATGAGGGTTCTCAATACTCAGAGCATCAAGAATTTGCAAGCACATATTTGGGTTATGCAGTTGGAGGATTTTGATGAGGTTGGTGCTAGCTTCATCTTGGGCAACCAGGTCCAAGCACGAGGACTCCTTAGAATATCTTTTGCAGGAATAAAGTTAAAATTTAAGCTTTTCCATATGTCACTAATCTTAGATGAACATTCGCTTAGAAATTCCTTAGAAAACCGGTCCTCGCATTCGATTACCCGAAACCCTCTCACCATTTCCGAGGAATCAGGGTTATAAGGGAATTGTTCCATTCTTGAGAACAGTTCCAACCTTGTTACAGAGATGTTCAATAACTCTCCTACAACTTGGCTTCTATATTTTCACAGTTCTCATGCACTTTTTTGTGGCTTTTTGAGTTGACATTAACTTGCGGTGACTACCTGCAAGTGTTCCTAACTTCCTACTGTAGGCACTCTGGCTGGTTTTGGAACGCTTCGAAGTAACTCTGAGTATCTTTAAATACCAGGTTTTCATCAACCACAACCTGCTCCTTATGGGGTCTTCTTCATCGCGGTCATGAATAGTATCAGAATCGAAATTCTTAACACTCTTGAATATAAGAATGAATACAGCCTTCTGGTACTTTGCTTTCAGTACCATTCCGAGGTTTTTGGGAGTTTTCTTGGAGTCACTATCTCTGGTGACCTCCGAAGAAGTGGATGTTGTTAGTTAAAAGGCAAGCCTAGAGGTACTACAGCTGGTACTCTCTATGCTACCTACATTGTCTTATGACTGCAGGCAAGCAATTCTTCTTCTGTGCTTTCACCTAACAATATAGGTATTTTTGTTTTTTGGTTTTGGGGTGGATTTTTGGGATTGTTTTGGAATTCCTCTTTGCCACCGTAAGGGACTATGAGGTTTAAGAGCTAGGGAAAACTCCCCCATGGCACACCCTCTCTTAGATGGCCAGATCAGAGAGGAAATTCGCTAGAATGCAGTACAGTTACCCTGGAATGCAAATTGAAATTCAGTGGGCATGAATCTCAAGACCCCGGAATTAAGGTTACGCTACTTCTATCAGCCTATATGAGATAATATCCTTGATAGTCTTAACAATTGATATCATATTTTGTGATATAGTTTTCAGTAAGCACCAAGGCAGAAGTTCGAGTCGACTTCTCTGCTTGCTTATGTTACGGAGAGCTGTCTTATGGGCCCGGTATATCCCTCTCGCAGAACAGATTAACACATCATTTTTTTTCCCCCCCTTCAAAATTACGTTCATTAAAAACTAAACCATTTTTTGTAATACCAAACAAATATTCGAAAACCACGAATCCAAACCGTGCCGAATTATTTAGAGTTTTGCTATACAAAAAAGCAATTGACTGGCTTCTGAATTTTTCACCTTTATCCTACAACATAAGTTGTGCATAACATCCTTCAAATAGAAAATATTTCTTCTTATTCTGTAAAGGACAATAGCTACACAATAGCAAAGGCACAAACCATTTTCTTTTTAAAGCAATCGTACTAGATTGCTTTTTTCAGCCTATTGTCAAACTCAAAATCATTGAAACTGGATGTACCGTATCCTTAGATTTTTTTCTACCCAAAAATATAAAATATATTTGTATGTTCTCAGACATATAGATTGATAAACCGAAGGCTCGATGGGATATAGCAAATACAATAACCTTGGTTTTAGCTCGAAAGGCTAAAATTAGAAAAAATAAATACATGATATTGGGCTATCACCGAGTCCAAAACGTATGTCCAAAGCATTGTCCTTAGCCTTGTTCAAATGGCCTAGGTCCATGGGTCCTCGGTAGTCCTCGGTCTCGCGGGTCCTCGGTCTCGCCATGGTCCTACGCTTTTATCTTTTTTTAACTCTTTCCTCATATCTCTTTCCAAAATATTGTCTGTCTGAGTTATTATCTAAATCTGTGTCCTAATCTTTTTGTATTTTGTATTTTGTATTTTGTATTTTGTATTTTGTATTTTGTATTTTGTATTTTGTGTTTTGTATTTTGTATTTTGTATTTTGTATTTTGTATTTTGTATTTTGTATTTTGTATTTTGTATTTTGTATTTTGTATTTTGTATTTTGTATTTTGTATTTTGTATTTTGTATTTTGTATTTTGTATTTTGTATTTTGTATTTTGTATTTTGTATTTTGTATTTTGTATTTTGTATTTTGTATTTTGTATTTTGTATTTTGTATTTTGTATTTTGTATTTTGTATTTTGTATTTTGTATTTTGTATTTTGTATTTTGTATTTTGTATTTTGTATTTTGTATTTTGTATTTTGTATTTTGTATTTTGTATTTTGTATTTTGTATTTTGTATTTTGTATTTTGTATTTTGTATTTTGTATTTTGTATTTTGTATTTTGTATTTTGTATTTTGTATTTTGTATTTTGTATTTTGTATTTTGTATTTTGTATTTTGTATTTTGTATTTTGTATTTTGTATTTTGTATTTTGTATTTTGTATTTTGTATTTTGTATTTTGTATTTTGTATTTTGTATTTTGTATTTTGTATTTTGTATTTTGTATTTTGTATTTTGTATTTTGTATTTTGTATTTTGTATTTTGTATTTTGTATTTTGTATTTTGTATTTTGTATTTTGTATTTTGTATTTTGTATTTTGTATTTTGTATTTTGTATTTTGTATTTTGTATTTTGTATTTTGTATTTTGTATTTTGTATTTTGTATTTTGTATTTTGTATTTTGTATTTTGTATTTTGTATTTTGTATTTTGTATTTTGTATTTTGTATTTTGTATTTTGTATTTTGTATTTTGTATTTTGTATTTTGTATTTTGTATTTTGTATTTTGTATTTTGTATTTTGTATTTTGTATTTTGTATTTTGTATTTTGTATTTTGTATTTTGTATTTTGTATTTTGTATTTTGTATTTTGTATTTTGTATTTTGTATTTTGTATTTTGTATTTTGTATTTTGTATTTTGTATTTTGTATTTTGTATTTTGTATTTTGTATTTTGTATTTTGTATTTTGTATTTTGTATTTTGTATTTTGTATTTTGTATTTTGTATTTTGTATTTTGTATTTTGTATTTTGTATTTTGTATTTTGTATTTTGTATTTTGTATTTTGTATTTTGTATTTTGTATTTTGTATTTTGTATTTTGTATTTTGTATTTTGTATTTTGTATTTTGTATTTTGTATTTTGTATTTTGTATTTTGTATTTTGTATTTTGTATTTTGTATTTTGTATTTTGTATTTTGTATTTTGTATTTTGTATTTTGTATTTTGTATTTTGTATTTTGTATTTTGTATTTTGTATTTTGTATTTTGTATTTTGTATTTTGTATTTTGTATTTTGTATTTTGTATTTTGTATTTTGTATTTTGTATTTTGTATTTTGTATTTTGTATTTTGTATTTTGTATTTTGTATTTTGTATTTTGTATTTTGTATTTTGTATTTTGTATTTTGTATTTTGTATTTTGTATTTTGTATTTTGTATTTTGTATTTTGTATTTTGTATTTTGTATTTTGTATTTTGTATTTTGTATTTTGTATTTTGTATTTTGTATTTTGTATTTTGTATTTTGTATTTTGTATTTTGTATTTTGTATTTTGTATTTTGTATTTTGTATTTTGTATTTTGTATTTTGTATTTTGTATTTTGTATTTTGTATTTTGTATTTTGTATTTTGTATTTTGTATTTTGTATTTTGTATTTTGTATTTTGTATTTTGTATTTTGTATTTTGTATTTTGTATTTTGTATTTTGTATTTTGTATTTTGTATTTTGGATTTTGTATTTTGTATTTTGTATTTTGTATTTTGTATTTTGTATTTTGTATTTTGTATTTTGTATTTTGAATTTTGAATTTTGAATTTTGAATTTTGAATTTTGAATTTTGGATTTAGAATTTTGGATTTAGAATTTTGAATTTTGAATTTTGAATTTTGAATTTTGAATTTTGAATTTTGAATTTTGAATTTTGAATTTTCAATTTTGAATTTTGAATTTTGTGGTTGTGTTGTTGTTATATTTGCATTTTTAGTTGTAAAACTGATTAACCTACAATAAAATTGATTCTTTTATTAAATACTTTTATTTATCAACAATTTTGTAATGTATCTTCACCACTGTGCAGTGAAATAATGACGATTTATAACAAACCTTTGTTTTTTATTAAGATTTAATTAAGATTTAAGCCAACACTAAATAAAGTTTTCGCAAAATTGTCAAATTTTTTTTAAAATTGAGATAATTTTAATTAATTGCTTTAATGTTCCAAAATTTGCTAGCAATAAATTTTTCTCAATTATTTTATACAAAAGAAATTCTTTTAAAATCAAGCAACCCAGTTTTTAATTTTGCTTCAAAAAATTTCGATGTCGCAATGTTTGGAATTTCTGTTTCATGAAGCGATTCCATTCATTAAAATTAAAAATGAAGCCTCTTCTTTATTGAAGAAAATAAATACAAACCAAAAATTATTCTTTTCAAGGATTTGGGCCAACAACCGCATTTGAACCTGAATGCGTATGCAAGAAATGCCGACAAATTTGAAAACAACAACAACTACCAGCAGAAACCACATGAGTCTGTGGCTTCATTTATACATTTTGGTAATGACATCATTTGATTTAACAATAAATAAAAATATTTAATTGAAACACTTTAAATAATACTCGTTCGAAGAAAACCGGTTACTTAACACTAACACTGGCACATAAAATTCATAACAGTTGATATGATAAATAAAATAAAAAATACCAATGAAGTAAATACTGCATTCTTGTAACAGCTATAAAGCAACAGCATGTTGTTGTTGTTGTTGTTGTTCATATTAATTTAATGGTCTTCATCTTGATTACCATACCTAGATGAACTGACTGCCTAGCTGACTGCCAGCGTTGAGTTGACTTGCAGTTGATTACAATAAATTAATAACCATTTTATTGCAGACAGCTACAAATTAACTGAGTTTCTTTTTCTCACAGCAATTTTATGCTCAAAAGTGTTGCCAATGCAATGCAATTTTAATTAAGCGTAGAATACATATGTACTTATAATTAATGAGTTATTACACAGTGATGACCTTGACTTTAAGATATTTTTAATAAACATTTACAAGCACATGCACACACATACAAATAAGAATATATGCATGCATCATGGGCATTAAAATGCGGGTATTTTATTGCCAAATGAGGTATTAAAGATTCTTAAAAATTTTTATTCAAAAATGAATCATCTACAAAACTAAAAAAAAACAAAAAACATGATCATTTTATTTAAAAACTAATTTGTTTTCAAATTTATTAAGAATTCTTTTTATTTTTATTACATTCTCGAATAACAAATTAAATAATATTGTTTTGTGAAAAGAATTTTATCTTGCATGAAGGCGATATTGCGATCTTACTTATTTTCAATTAGGTATTCAAAGTGGATTGTTTTAATGACATCGTAAACTGTTTCTCGACTGTTCTGGACAATTTCACTTATTTTTCGGACTATCAGACCATTTTTAAAAGGCTTTGTTGTCAATTCACGAATTTCAAATTAACAAAATCGTAAGTAATGAAAGTGTTGGGAAGCAAGTAATATATGGAAAATAAGTGTTGTCCATAGTGAAGAAAAAGTATTCAAAAAATTACAAAAAACTTTTCACAAGTAAAAGAGGGAAAACTAAATGCGACTAAAGGACTTAAAGGAGTCAATTTAATTTTGAAAGTTTGAAAAGCATGATAAAAGCTTAATTTTAGTATTTTAGTGATTTTAGGTGCGGAACTTGACTTAAAATAGAATAATTTTTTGTGTGCATACCTTCAGGCTAAACATTTCTTCGTGAGAGCGGCAGTGTATTGTGCAAAACCCGATATAAGGCAGACATACAAACTACCTGACCACTGAATACTGTCAATTCCATTTGAAATGTTAACTTCAAAAAGAGTGTGCGTCTACTGGGTTCCAAGCCATCGATTCCAAGCCATTGCTGGAAGCTCGATTAAAGACGGACTAGCAAAGGAAAGTGCAGGGCTGAGATCATAACTCATAGAACACGTAGCTATTCCGCTACAGGAATTCTACAAAAACTTCTACTAGAAACTAGAGCCAAACAAGAAGTGAGTCATAGTTGGAAAGATAAGACTTTGCTTATCGCGGCACGTTCTCGAAGGGATAGCAAGACACTGATGGGCACAACTAAGAACCGTAAAGGCTGTGTGATATTTCAAAGACATACAGCCGGTTTAACCTAACCCAGGTATTAACTTTGTGTTTTTGTTTTAGGTGGGTTCACTTGAAAGTTTTAAATTTTTCCGTATTTTCGTTAAATTTAACTTATTTCAAAAATGTTTGAAGGACACGAACAAATTTAAACCTTATAAGCAATTGCATTGGATAAAGCTTTTCCCTCATATAGGCTCTAGCCCTTTTCTCCATACTAGATATCTATGTCTCCTTAACTTGAGATCATAGCATATCTCCAACAAAATAGGCCTTAGTTCTCGATTGGAGGAAAGGCCTCATCTCTTATTAATGCCAACCGATCTCCGTCCAGTTTGCTCGGCACAGCGGTAGAGCGCCTTCCTCGCCTTCCTTGGAAAGAGGGTTCAATTCCCGGAGGCCCGACAGAAAAAAAATATTTTTTTGTTGTTAAATTCAATTTTTATTTTTTAATTTTTTTGTTTACAAAATAACATAAAAATAGGAAATTAAATTCATTAATTCAATTTCTTCTTTCATTTAATTCAATACATTAATTTTGTTTAGAAATTTACGGTTTGAGAACTAAAACCCTTCAGGTTATTAACATATTACAAAAATTAAATAACATAAAAATAAGATATTTAATTCTTTAATTCGGTTCTAAAATAAAAAATAGTTTTAAATACTTTATAATAAAATATCATTAAGGTTATTAACAATCAGTCTGTACATTAGTATTTTCCTTGTTTTTTTAATAAACCTTTTCATAAGCCGGTTGTTATTTGAATGTTGAAAAAATCCCATAGAAATGTTATCAAAATTTTTGTCAGTTTCTGCCTCATACTTCTGTCATTGGTATCATTCAGCAATCATCTGTTGAATGATACCACTCCTTATAGCTGGTATAGCAAGAACACTTACTAATCCTGCAAATTAATCCCCTTATATTTGGATTTCCTTCTCGAAATCATTGAAGGCTGAAGCCTCGTTCAAGTGTGTTACAGGAAGCACGGTAATACTTTGTTTTTTACAACTTGACAGTGAATTTTAGTTTTTCTTTTATTGAGACAAATAAAACGAGTATCAATAAAAGCAAAATTAAAAACCCTGCATGATGAATGTTGTTAGTTTTTTTGGTAATGAGGTCTTCCAATGGTGGGGTATTTTGCATATATTTGGGGTATTGTATATTCTTTGTCATTACGCTTCAAAATCTTCATGCTCCAAAAGTGTGCAATGAAACTCGACGAAGCTAATGAACAATCTGATAGTGGCAAAGCTTTTGAAAGGGCCGTTCAAGGGAGAAGAATGTCTATTTCCGCGAATTCCTTTGACTTCAACCGATATGCCGTTCAGTTCAAACGTATTCAGTTCCCAGTAAAACTTGCATTTGCGATGATCGTAAATAAGTCACAAGGGCAGTCGCTGAAAGTATATGGCATTAATCTGTAAATATCATGCTTTTCACGCGGTTAGCTCTATGGCGCGTGTTTCCGAGTAGGGAAACCATCCTCATTCTTCATTTACGCTCCGGAGCAGAAAACAAAAAATGTTGTGTATCATGCCGCTATAAATTGAATACAATTACTTTTCCATTCTTTTTTGCTACAATTCAATAAAACGAAATAGAATTCAAGTATTTTATTCAATCTTTAATTGAAATTATACAATTGCGTCATGTTTCGTTACTTATTTTCGACACAAAAAATTTCGCGTGGAATCCTGAATGCTCGACATTAATTCAAACAAAATCAGCTGCGTACCGTGGGGGGCGAGGGGGGCGGTCCGCCCCGGGCGGCATTATTTTAGGGGCGGCACTGAAGCTAAATTAAGCGTTTTGAATAACTGGTGTTTTCGAGTAACTCGAAATTTTTCGAGTAACTCGAAGTTTTTCGAGTTTTTGAATGCTTTAACTTATCAGTGGAAGTACCCAGTAGTGGAATTTTCATTTGATTATGGCGAATTGTAAGTTCAGAGTGCATATTAAAAATTAAGACTTATGCGTACAATTTTAAGTCGTATCTATTATAATTTTGTGTGAATTTGAAGGGATTTTACTGTTTTAATAAAATCACTTTGGAGGGGAGTTAGGTTGGTCTATACTGATTTGGGTCATTTTCAAATTTAATAATTTAATTATTAATTTTGGAGAAATAATTTTGAGAAATGACCACAAGGTTTCAGCAGCTTCATGCTCTTGCTGAACAATACGCAGTTCTTACTCCTTTGATTTTCCTGAATGATAAGTTGGAATGTAAACTGAATGAACTCTGTCACGAAGATATTGACAAGGAAGAGTTTCTCGTTGAGAGAAAAATACTTCAGAATTTTGTTTCTATTGCGCACAAAGAAACTGATTCTTGTATGAAAGCTCCACTTGAACTTTCACAATTTATTTTTAAATTAAGTCTAGAAAACGCAGTTCCAAACATTGTTACACTTTTACGCATCTTTCTTACCATTGCTATTGGCGTTGCCACTTGTGAGAGGAGCTTCTCAAGTTAAAACTCATAAAAAACTACATTAGAACTATAATGAGTACGTCGCGCCTACAAAAACTTGCCATATTATCTATAGAATACAAGTTAAGTAATGAAATAGACTTTGACAATGTAATTAACGCTAATGAAATGGCAAGAAAAATAACAATTTAATAAAATATTAAATAAAAAAAGATTGTATTTGTATGAATTTCTTTTTCGGTGTCATTTAAGAATAAACTTTTTTTATCGTTGGCCTAATTCTAATATGACGTAAGTCAACATTTGGCATAATAGCGATTATTAACGTTTAAGATAGATTGATCAAAACCACATTTTTGTCTTTTTTTAATTTTCAACGCTTTTAATGCTTGAATACATATTTAAATACATTTGAAATTCGTTTTCTTTGCCTCATCAACACTAGATAATTTTGACTTACGTCGCACGTTCGGAAAAATCAGGCAAAACGCGCGCATTGCGATGATATCACGACTTTTTTTCATGGTTTTTTACAATGATTTAATGATTTTGGATATGTTGAATGAAATCCATTTTTTTAAGGCCTTACCACTTTTTTTTAATGACCTCCAAAGTCATGCCTAACTTCAAAAATATTTAATCAAAAATTTCACTTAACGTATCACCTTACAAAAATGCTCATAAAAACTTCAAACTAAAGTCAAAATAAATTAAATTTTCAACAATAAATCACAAAAAACTAGACTTTAAATTATCCCTAAAAGTTTGGTCCTGTGACAAAAGAAGCAGATGTACTTCCTTGAAATGGCATACATTTTAAGGAAATATAAAAAAATAATAAATTTTCTTTCAAATGCAACTTCAAATGCAACATGAAAATATAAATATTTATAAAAAATGTCACAAAGTCTGTTTGCTTCTCGTTTCAACACCTTTTTTATTATTTTATTTACAGATTTAACCAATAAAGCTATACAGAATTCTAAAACTAAAGTTTAAAAACTGTTGCACAGTTTAGAGATCTTTGGCAATTATAATATATATGAGAGATCTTATTTTACTTTCATAGATAATCTGTTTCAAAAATTTGACTTACATGGGCGAAGCCACGCCCAGTCTTCCGATGTTCGTTCCAGTTTTCCAGTATTAAAACTTGATCAATTATTTATTCCATACTGAGTTTTGTTATCATCCGACATTTTGTTCCAAAACTTTTTTATATGAATATTTTTTATTGTATGGGCGGTGACACGCCCCTCTGACCACTGATTGCTCACTTTTGCCAGTCAAAGGACACGATAAATAGTATGGGGCTTAAAGTTTCTTTGATGTGTACATACCTATAGTTCTAAATTTATACCTAAAATTTGAACTGATCAAAAAGTGACACGCCTCTTGTATAAAGCTTACAAAATGTTACCAATGGAGCGGCACGTGTAAATTGAGATTAAATTCCTTGCTATGAGATTGTACGACCTGTAATTTCAAAGCCAAGCGGTATTGCAAATTGGGTTACATAGGAGGTGCCACGCCTCTTAAGTGTAACGATATCTTTGTAATTCTATGTTTTTTTTTTTATTGTACTGCATTTTAAATTATTTGTTCACCATTTAATATATCATAAATAAATTTTATATTCAACTGTAGAGTATAAGTGTAGAGTATATGCAATGACAAAATTTTTTTATGCCAGGTCATTCCTTGAAAAATACTTGTTCAGGCGTCAATATATCGCACACTAAAAACAAAACAGTCACAACTAAAAAAATATAAGTTTTCAGGAGAAGCAAAAAATAAAACTCTTTGGTCGAAACTGCCGAAGAAAAACAATTTTTATTTAAGCCCACAAACTTAATTCTTCCAGTTACTGAAGAAAATAATGGAAAATATAGTAAGATATGTGTTTTGAGAATTTCCATAAAGAAAAATTTTGAGTTGTCACTGTTTTGTATTTAGTGTGCGATATTAGCTTTTTATTTTAGTATTTATAGATATGAGAGCAAAAATAGGCTCATGCGCGCGTTTTGCTCCATTTTTTCCCAACGTGCGTCTTCTTAGAAATAGCTCGATGATATGTATATTAGAATTTTTTTTTTTTATATAATTGAGAACAATGAAAGTTCACATTCTAAAGTGAAAACTATGCATACAAAACCCTTTATTAATATCAAAGATGTTTTTTTGTATTACATATGAGAGGGGCGGCAAATTTGGAATCCGCACCGGGCGGCTTAGCCTCTCGGTACGCCTTTGAACAAAATTTTTATTTTAGACAAAACGAAGTTTGCGGTGTTAGCTTGTTTTAGTATATATTTGTATTTTGCACTAGTATTTTTGACTTTATTAAAGGCAATGCCTAAACTTTGTTTGAAATCTGCTAAGAAATCTGTAGTTAATGTAAAGAAATTTTAACATAACATTCTGTACTGTTAAATGTTTATAACAGAGGAATACTGTTAACAGCAGTAGTGAAGCTTATTTCACCACCATAGAAACAGCTAATATTTTCTGCTTAAAAAACTCGTTTATATGCTAGTGTGCTAAGTGGTGTGTTTTTAAAGCGTTGCTAAATATAGCCTACAACTAAGAATTTCACCACTAAAGAACTTTAACTCACCATTCATTTAACTGAGAGCTATCTTATAATATGGCTAGAGCAAAACTGTTATTAAGCAATATTTAAAACAGAGGACAATGGCTCATCGTGCTAAGCAATTGGTTAATCCAACATTATATTTCATGTGTACGCTTGGGTTCGAAACCCAGATCGGTCGGTTATTTGTAAAAAACATTAAATTTTCACTTTCCTTCTTCGTTTGGCAAGAGTTTTGCAATCGTTTCTGATTGAAATCTCTAATCAAAGAAGGTAGAACGAATCGTTCGCTCGTGCCGTACCTGTGATAGTCTTAACTTTGGTTGTCAACAGGTCCCGTACTAACTTGCGAGTGAATACATTAGAAAAAATTTATTTTATTAAACATTAAAAAAATTTATTTTTTTTTTTAACATTAAAAAAATTTATTTTTTTTAAACATTAGAAAAATTTATTTTATTAAACATTAAAAAAATTTATTTTTTTTAAACATTAGAAAAATTTATTTTATTAAACATTAAAAAAATTTATTTTTTTTAAACATTAGAAAAATTTATTTTATTAAACATTAAAAAAATTTATTTTTTTTAAACATTAGAAAAATTTATTTTATTAAACAAAAATAATTTCATTTTATACAAAGTATTTTTAAACACAAAAAACACTTTAACAAATTATTTTATTATTAAAAAAATTTGTAATTTTATAAAAAAAATACAATTTTTTTCGAAAATTCTAAATATTCTAAAAAAATGTATGAAGCAAATTGATGAAGTTGTCATTGGAGCCAAGTTAATAACATACATGTTATTTGCATAAGTTAAGTAATCAAATAAATCTATTTCTTAACGCCTTCAATTGAATTTCTAATAGGCAGCCTAATGTCGCCATTAAATTTCAACACATAAGTTGTGAACATATTAAACGATACATAAAAAAATACCAATCAGCAAAGTAAAAATCAAAAATCTGGCCACAATCTTAAATAAGGCCTACAAATAGCTACGCAATTGCGTAGGATTTCAGTTTCGTTTTCGTATGAGATTCATTAAATTTGGGCTGCATCATGCTGCAGCGAGGCTTGGCTGGGTTGGCTAGGAAAAACATTGTCTAACCCAAACTGCAGCATATGACTGGCTGACTGTCTTTCTTACTGTCTGTCTATCTACATGTGAATTTCTGTCTATCTTTCTGCTTGTATCGCTCTGTCTGGCCTATGTATCTGTCTAGCTTTTTATCTGCCGGTCTGACTTTGTCTTAGTCTGTCTGTCTGTCTATCCGATCTTTGTTAAGAATTTGCTTAACAACTTTGCTGTATTGTTAAGTTTTTATTTATTTTTCTCTTTTTATTTCTTTAATAAGCTGCTACGCACACGTTTCTTAATTTCATGTTGTTGTTAATTTGGTTTTGTTGCTAATTTTTTGTTTTCTTTTTTTTTTATTTGATCATTGTTGTTGCTGCAGTTGTAGCATTGATTGAAACATTGCACCAACGATCAGTTAACAAAATGTTTTTTAAGCACCTTTTTTTTCAATTAACGAGCCTTAATGTATGACTGACGGAGTCTGGCAACACTGCAATGCAATGAAGTTGCAGAAAAATATCATTGCGATGACTGTAACTGCACGATGGGGAGTCAACACCTTCTTTTTTTATATTTTGAATACTATTTTTTTGTGGCATGCAATTGAAGAGGCGTTTTATTGCTTTGAATATGAGTGTGTTGCTGCGTATAGCTGTATGTGAATTATTTTATCTGAATTTTTCATGTCCTTGTGATTTTTTTTTCTGTAAAGCATCCTTAAGATTGTTGCTATTGATATATTGAGGCATAAAAAGTTATTGAACAACAGCCAATGGCTATAAATTTTAATTTAACAATTGCCAATTTTTATGCTTGAAGGTACTTAAGGTATATTCATACATAATACATATGAAAATTTACAAAAACAAATAAAAGTGTTGATTGTCAGAGCTGGCAATAATCCTTATATCTGCTTTATCTGTACACTGAGAGAAAAATGTGTTAAAATTATATGAAATTGTATTCATATCTAACGAATTTGTTATTGAAATAGAGCTTGAAACAAATTCATTAAAATTAAACACAACTGTATTTAAATTTAAATTCAAAACAAAAGTTTTTGTTTTTAAAACAATGTTTTTGTTATGAAAAACAAATTTAAAACAAAAATTTTAAAATTTAAAACAAATATTTTAAAGCATATTTTCGATGCCATTATTTTAGCTTTACCGAGTTTTTAACATCAGATGCACAGACAGCTAACCTCGGGACCTCCGAATGTTAACTCCATTCGATGAATTTTACATTTGATATATTTTAATATTTAATTAATTAGTTTTTATTTTATCGTATGTTCGATATTTTTCAAACCAATTCAAAAAATTCAAAAATTTTCATTGTATTCAAATTTTTGTTTGTTTTTTCAAAGAAATAATGAGAGAAAATAAAAAAAAAAGTAGTTTATAGGTAGCTAAAAATTAAACACACTTGTTTTAATTTTTGTTTTGTAGAAACGCAATGGTGTTAAATTTCTATTTCAAAATTTTTTGTTTAATATTAAAGTATGTTTTTTTTCTCAGTGTACTTAAAGCAACAAGGGAAACATTTACAACATTTCCTAGGTCGGACTTACCTGTGCCTAGCCGTTTTTCGTACAACACGTGAACACAGAACATCAAACTGCGTGAAGTTCGCATTTTAAACCACGAACTCGAACTATACATGAATATTAAATACAAAATACACGTGGAGTTTAAAAAGTACATGTTTACGTATACATGTATTCACATTTTCTTGACTTCACCCCGACAGTATTGAGAGTAGCCAATTGTCTACTTATCACTACCTTTTTCACTAGTTCTATTCGTTCTAGCTACTTTTCTGACTCTAGGAAATGCATAGACGGATCAATTAATGTTTTTTACGTCTTTCTCTCATGAAAATGACTAATATATATTTTGCTGCACAAAATACAGACAGTACAACAAAAAAATTTACCTTACAAAAACTGACTCTTCATATACTTCAGGGTAACTTTTTCGTTTAAAGTTAGAATTAATATCAGTTTAAAAATATGACATAATAATGACCTTTCTTGCTGCTATATCAAAGATTATAGATTGAAAATTAATCTGTCTTCAAAAAAACATAGGAGAGAAAATATAATCAAAGGCTACATCAAAAACAGATAAAAGGATTAAAATAAAAAAACCAGGTACCGTTTTGTTTTATTAAAAAAAACATTATTTTTACATTTATTTTTCGAGTTTTCTTTTTTTACTCAGAAAATAATACTTATTTTCGAGTTTTATTTTTTTACTCACAAAATAACACTTTTGAGTTATATTTTTTCGCTCTGAAATAAAACTTATTTTTGTACTCAGAAAATAACACTTGTTTTTGAGTTTTAATTTTAAACGCTGAAATGAAACTTATGTTTCAAGTTTTATATTTTTACTCAGTAAATTACATATATTTTTCAGCTTTATTCTTTCGCTTTGATATAAAATTTATTTTTTGAGTTTTATTTTTGTACACAGAAAATAAAACTTATTTTTTTTCACTCTGAAATAATACTTATTTTCGAGTTTTATATTTTTAACTCACAAAATAACACTTGAGTTTTATTTTGTCGCTCTAAAATAAAACTTATTTTTTGAGTTTTATTCGTTTATAAATAATACTTATAATAAAACTTATATTATTAGTTTTATTTGTTTACTCAGTAAATAAAACTTATTTTTAGTTATATTTTTTCTCTCAAAAAAGACACTTATTTTTTAGTTTTATTTTTTACTCAGACAATAACACTTATTTTTTGAGTTTTATTTTTGTACTCACAAAATAAGACTCTTGTTATTTTAATATTAACTCTTAAATTTGATTCTTTTTTAATTATGGCTCTTTTTGTATGTCATATTTTCAAAAAATAAGTTTAATTTTTCGAGTAAAAATACAAAACTTAATTAATAAGTTTTATTTTCTGAGTAAACAAATATAACTCAAAAAACGTTTAATGTTCTGATTAAAAAAACAACTCAAAAAATAAGTTTTATTTTAGAGCAAAAAAATACAACTCAAAAATAAGTGTTATTTTCTGAGTAAAAATAAAAAAACTGAAAAAATAATTTTTATTTCAGAGCGAAAATATAAAACTCAAAAATAAGTTTTATTTTCTGAGTAAAAACATAAGACTCAACAAGCTTAATTTCAGAGCGAAACAATATAACTCAAAAAACGTTTAATGTTCTGACTTATAAAATAAAACTTTAAAAAAAAAAGTGTTATTTTTGAGCAAAAAAATAAAACTTAACAATAACAGTTATTTTATGATTCATAAAACAAAACTTATAATAAGATTCTTAATATTTTTGAACAGCAAATGAAGCAAGGATCAATTTGGTATACGTGACATATTCTTTTCTTCTCCAGTGCCTTTAACATTATGATTTTTTCCTTCAAAATTTTTAAAATAACAGTTATTTTCGAACCCTGAAAATTATATCAAAAAATATTAAAATCTTTGTATCCCTAGACAAGAATAATGCCTTACAAATAAGCCTCTTTATAAAGTTTAAAATTTTAGAGCTGTATGAGTGGTGCGCGTATTCATGGTTAGTTGAGGCCAATTTTTCTAACACGCCTTTGTTTTTATATAAATGAATAAATACCAAATTTTATAATTGTAGCTTCGACAAAAATCTCTTTTTATAGTTTTAAATTTTGGGTTTGTATGGGAGATGGGCGGATGAGTGGATGGATGATGCTTAGATATTAGCCAATTTATATGGTTTTCACTATTTTGGGTTGTATGGTAGGTGGGTGTGTTCGTGGGCGCGTGACGCCCACTCTTCTTTCACGATTTAGTTTTGACATAAAAGACAAACGTGTCAAATTTTTTTCTATAGCTTAAAGAAAAGACTCTTGATAGATTTTTCAATTTTGGGGTTGAATGGGAGGTGGTAGTGTTAGTGGATAGATGACGCCCATTTTTCTAATACACCTCATTTTTTACATAGATTACACAGGTACCGAATTTCTATTTAGTAGCTTAAATATTAGCCTCGTTATAGAGTTTTAAATTTTGGGGTTGTAGGCGTGGTTTTCAGCCGATTTAGCCCAATTTCGAACTTGATCTTTGTTTTTTAGAAAGAACACACAGACAGACGGATATGGCTTAATCAATTCAGGTGGTGATGCTGATCAAGTATTATTTACTTTTCTATACTTACCACGCCTCCTTATGGGCGTTACACACGTCGTCACAAAATATACTGGTGGGGATATAAATATTGCAAAATTTGTAATTGTTGACCTTCTCGTGATAAAAACATGCGGTGATATAACCTCTTTTACTAAAATTTGAGTCTGTTATATACTAATTTTTCAAAACGTGGATACTTTACATATTGGACGATAATGAGGAACCTCATTTTTAGAATCGGATTTGTGAATTGGTGTTATAAATATAAGTAATTTTCCGATCTGTTAGAAATTCGCCTGTTCTAATTGATTGATTCAAAATTGTCGTGGATGGTAAACATCCCAGCAAAAAAAGTGCTTCAAAGAAGATAAAGTGGAAGGGAAAGTCGTAAGTTCCATCGCTTCTAATTTCATACCCAGAAGGCATCAGAAGGCATTATTTTAACATTTGCCTGTCATCGGAAGATATGCTTTCCTTAGTCTTCTCTAGATGTGCTTCTAGAATTTTTCAGTTCTAGATTTTTCTGAAGCCTTCAAACAAAGGTTTCAAGCAGGTATATTTCAGAAAAACTTTAAGATGCATTCCATGATTCAGAAGATATAAGACTAAATTTTTCTAAGAAAATATGCCATGCCATGGAATCATTCTTGGAAACTATTCAAATAGCCTTTTAGAAATATATGAGAGTGCCTCCTGAAAGCACTTCTCGATAAAGCTGATGAGAAGCACAATTAGATTTTAAGAATGTCTTTAGAAGTAGTGTTTCTAAGAATGCATGTCAAGTTTGTATCAAAAATTTTGCTGGAATAACGCGTCTGCGCAACTTTTTAACAGAATCTATGGAAAACCATCCCACCCAGATTGTTTATCAAAGTTCAATTGCCTTAACCCTTCCCAAGCTTCTATTGAGCTAAGGTCTAGGCCAGCTATATTAAGTAAACAACTGGATGAGCCGTCGGCTTCTTTTTGCAGTTAATAAAATGACAAAAGCTTTTACTATTGGTCTTGAGTTGACATTCTATCTGAAAAATATATAATCTAATATATAAAATTCTCGTGTCACGGTGTTAGTGTTTGAACTCCTCCGAAACGGCTGGACCGATTTTCATGAAATTTTTTTAATATATTTGGTAGGTTTGAGAATAGGTCGTAAAGTATTTTTCATACTCTTACCCACGAAGGGCGTGGCTTTTCTTAAGAACACAATTTTTCGGTTTAACTTTCGACCTATAAGTCACACATCAATGAGACTCGGTATGAATTTACTATTTAGTTGTGGCCTTCGACTTGCCCCAAACTTGAGCAGCCATTGGAAATGGGTCGTGGCTCCACCCATACAATTGAAGTTTTTGATATCAAATAGATTTGGATATGACAAGATTTGTCGTATAACAATGAAACTCCGTATGAAGTAATTTATTGGCCAGGTCTTTTAATTATAAAGCTAACACGGGTATTGGCAAACGGACCGTGGAACCGCCTGCACAATTCCAATTTTCCATACAGAATAGCTATGGAAGTAAAAGGCACAGAACAAAGCACAACAAAAAAACACAGACTGGAGTTACTATTCAGCGGTGTCTTGCTACTAGGAAACTAGGACGGGATTTCTATAAGTGGTATGACTCCGCCCATTTAAGACACTTTTTTAAATTGACTCCCTTTGGCAAAAATAAGCACAGAAAAAAAAGTCTTAGTTTGGAGTTACTATTTAGTTATATCCTACCACTGGCAAATACTCTAGAGCTAGAACGGGTATTAGACAAGGACTATGGCTTCGCCCATAAAAGACAAATTTTTGTATTTTATAGCTTTGAAAATAATGTTCACAGAATATTAAAAAAAAGAGTAGAGTTATTATTTGTTGATGGCCTGTTATGTGCAAAATGGAACTGGCATTGGACAAGGACGGCAGCAACACGCCGGGTACCAGCTAGTGTTTATATAAAAAGAAACAGTTAGAATTCCGTTTTAGTTGTAACCTCTTATACTTTGTCTCTTTGGTCCGATTGTTCTGTCCATTTTACACGTATTTTTTAATTGATCTGCAGAAAATTAACAAATAAATAAATAACACTCAATTATGGAGACCAAAACAGAGAAAAATTTCAAAGTAAACATGATAAAATGAGCAAGCAAAAAGAAACAAGCAAAATATCAAATTTGTTCGATCATTTCGTTAAGTTTGACAGGTTGACTTAGTTGAAAAGAAGGCGAAGCAAATGCACTTTGGTGCCACTTTCGTCTCTGCTCGATATATAGTTTGCGAGCTACAGTCAATTTAACTACTAATTCCAAAATAAAATTAAGACCCCGATTTTTAAAAAAATCGTATGGTGACTATATATATATATACGCTGAGCACATGTCCTTTCTATTAGTGCCACTTTCGTCTATGTCCGATGTATAGTTTGCGAGCTACATTCAACTGAGTAGTGGGATGTGGGATCAAAATTAATTAGCACTGAAAATAAAAAATAAAATTTTACGCCATCTATTGGGTAAAATCGTAAAACGAAATATTATCCTACTCGTTTTTTTTCATTAGTTAAATCTGACCGGATCACAGACCCATTTCGTTAAGTTTGACAGTTTGAGTTTATTGTCTGAGTTGAAAAAAGATTGTTATTGACATATGGCGTTAAAATAGAGCACTCATTTCTAAGAAGTACATACAAGAACCCAATAAAGAAGTAGTAAATACAAGAACCCAATGAAGAAGTCTGCGAATCAGTTCGTATAAAACAAAAACAATACAAGCAAAACCAAAACAAAAACAAAGAAAGCAGCAGATACAGCATAAGCAGCTGATGATTGATTTTCTTATATAAACACATGCATTTTTCTGCTTATATTTTACTCTTTTGTACTACTTTAAAATAATAGTAACAAAATCCAAAATTAAATATTCATTCAGCGCAGGATATATCTGATATTTTAGTTTATATATTATCTTTGAATGATGAGTAATACCGACTGTAGGTGTACCCTAAAGTATTTGCCAAAAAAGTTTCATGGCCTTGAAAAAATCTATTAAAACGACCCCATACAAACCGCGCTGTAAGACGTAATTCTACGTTAAAATTTGTTCAGTTGATCACATTTCCTTTGAAAAAAAAAACGATAATTATTGAAAAGACTTTGATTATAATAAGATTTTCTTTAAAGTTTATATGCTTTATTTTTAAAATTAATGGAATCTTTATTGAAGCATATTGGTTTTGATAAATTTTTTAAAAAATCTTCAGATATGTAAAGGCTTATAGCTTCTTAAAGCTTCTTTGACAAAATACTTTAATTTGTCAATAAATTGTCATTATTTAACCAATCAACATTTCTCAAGAAAATCGATATATTTATATAATCACTATTCACTATCAACAAAAATTAAATTAAGTAAGCGATTGGAGCAGTTATATGTATCATTAATTTGGCGGAGAACTGGAACTGTATCTCTGTCAGTTAAATACAAAGTGCACGTGTTGTATCAAAAGTACGTGTACACGGATTCTCGTTTTCTTGACTTTCACGTATCTTAACTAATAAGTATAGCTACATCATATTTAGTATTTCGAACTATACGTGAACACGAAAATATTAACTCTGTGAAGTTCGTTTTTGAAAACTGGAACAAGCACTACACGTGGATGCTAGACACAAAATACATGTATAGTTATAAAATTACGTGTACACGTGCACACAATTATATTTATTGACTCATCACATCACGAATGTCATGGAAACGTGGAACCATGCACACGTTAATTTCGTGATTAGTACTCAGCTTTGAGTTCGTAAATTTTTTTAAAATACACGTGGTCACTAGTAACACGTATTCACGCAAAATTGGAACCTCTATTAAATATTACAAATTTCATATATTATAAAAAAAAAATTATAAATTAAATTTAACTTAAGTTTTTTGTACATTAATTCTAGTTTATCCATAATATTGTACACATCCCTCTCAAATATTTCTCAAATATTCTGTGTCTTTCATTCACAATTTTATTTCTTATTGTACCAGCAACTTCATAAGCTATAACATCAGTTTAAAGCTGACAACTATTTAAAAACTGATTAAATTATGGATTTTTTTAGTCAAAGAGCGAACAAATAAAATTAAACATAATTATTATGTTAATTTAAAAAATATTTCACAAAAAATAAGCTTTTTAAACTGATAATAAGACTGAAGCTGAACAAGAGTATTTAAATATAGCTTATATAAGCTGACAGTTTATTTGGTATTTTACTTTGAACAGATGTGAATTAATAAACAACGTAACATGAATTAAGATTTTAATTTGTATTCATCCCTGCAAGCTATTAAGTTAATAACGACAGTCTTGTTGTTAGACTTCATTGAGAGATTTTTTTTTTAAGGTTATTCTCATTATGATTTTATTGTAACTTCTATTGAAAAACTTATAATAATTTCAGTAAAATAAATGACATCATATCATTTGTAATGTTATTTTGATTTTATTAAATTTAAAATACCTTTCAAAAGCATATTTGGTTGATTTTAACTCTACATTCAGAAGAAAGTTTCTCGGAATATTATTAAAAAATTATCATATTTAGAGAAAAATGGTATAGACTGTGCTCCAGATCCTAAAAATTCTCTAAAAATGATAAAAACCTTGTATGAAAAAGAGAAATATATATAAAAATAAATCGTTTTTAGAGAAAAAGACTTTTTATTTTTGAGAACAAATTTGTTTTTATTGAAGAAAATACTTCTCATAGTGAAATTTTTATTAAAATATAGGAAAACTTTTTCATTTTCAATAAATTTTTCTCTATAAATGAGATTTTTTTTTGTGCGAGAAAATACTTATCATTTTTAGAGACATTGAAATATTTCCATTTCCTAGAAGTCAAGAAATATTTCTTTTAAAATGTGAAAATTTATTCTAATTGAAGAAAATTTTATTTGAAAAAGAGAAAATTGCTATTATCAGAGGAAGATATATGTTTTTCTTTTAGTGTACCTAAACTATTCTGGAATTCCTTTTCTTAAACCTTTGAAACTAAACTTTGATGAAACTCACAAACTACTACTCGAAGCTTACATACGTAATCTTCATATTTCTACGATTGGCGTCTTTATTCTAAACTATTTATCTAATCCTAAATTTACCATGTTTAATTTTTGTCTCTTATCTTTTTCAGATACTCAAAATTATTACTACTCCTCTGCCAACACACATAACCGCTTTGTGCCATCACCTTCATTTTCAAGTCAACGTCAAACATCCTCCTCATCTTATCTGAGTGGTTCACGTGGTGCTACATCGGGTGGTTATCCACAGCCGGGTTCATATCAGGAGCAGCTGCTGTTTATAGCCAACGATGGTCAACAACATCAGGCTCAACAGCCAGTATCACAATCACAGACATCAGCTGCTTATTCGCCGTTTGGATCACAATATTCGGTATGTTTAAAAAACTGTAATTACCAGAAGTAACTATGAAATTGAATCCTCAAATACACTGAAAATATAAATTATAGAATATTCATTAATTATTCACAAATATTGTAACCGTAAGTTTTTAAAGTTCTCGCTGCCAGCTACAGTCATCAAAACTCAGTTTGTTTTCACGTTGACTCAAGTCCAGACATACAGAGCACCCTTCCTGTATAATAGACCGGATCGAAATTTAGATTTCGCCGGTCGGGGTCTCAAATGTAAGAAGAACTCATTAAAATGATTTCTGCATACTTTTTTTTCAAATCGAAGAAAAACCGCCGAAGCAATTTTGATTCTCCTGAAGGTCTTTTTTTACCAAAAAACATGATTTTTGCTTGTAACTTTTATTTTACACAGAACGCATAGCACATCTTCTTAAATGTTGAATTTCTTACTTATACTAACATTTTGACATAAAAAAATTTTAAAATTTTGTTTCATTATAACTCTTATTGACACCAAAAATTTAATTTTTTGCTAATTTTAAAAAGGCATTTTTTTGAAAACGCTGTAAGAGACACATTTTTTATTAGATTTACGTGGAATTGTTATTTTTTGAAAGGTATTAAGTTCTTCTTTCGTTTTGTGTATCGCTTTAATCAAAGCTATGTGATTAAAAAAAAAAAAAATTTATCGGAAACTGGACGATAAAGCAGTGAACAAATTAAATTTATTGTTTGTATGAATAAGAAATGCTTCATTTTATCAGATTTCTAAAGTCGATTTCTGACATTCTATCAGTTTTCGCACACAGCTTTGATTAAAGCTATACACAGAAAGAAAGAAGAACTTAATACCTTTCCAACCATAACACTTTCACGTAAATCTAAAAAAAAACGTGTCTAAAAAAAAGCGGTTTTAAAAAAATGTTTTTTTAAAAATATCAAAAAATTCAATTTTTGGTGGTCAATAAGAGTTATAATGGAACATAATTTTTAAATTTTTTGAATATCAGAATATTGGTATAAGTAAGAAATTTAATATTTTAGCAGGTGTGGGTATGCGTTCTGTGAAAAATAAAAAGTTACAAGCAAAAATGACCTTCAGGAGAATCAAAATTGCTTCGACGGTTTTTCTTCGATTTGAAAAAAAAGTATGCAGAAATCATTTTAATGAGTTCCTCTTACTTTTGAGACCCCGACCGGTTGAAATTTATTTTATCCATATAAGAATGATCCGGTCTACTGTATAAGTACATGATTTTCATGCATTTCTGGCACTTATATAATGAACTATTCTTGCTGCCCTTGTATTTGTACATGGATAAAAGTAATTTCGCTCATTAAACTCATACAGTAAATAGTTCACGTTTCGTGTATTTGTACATGAATTTAATTCACAAAAATTATGAGTGATTCATGTTCCCCTTGTACTTTTTCATGGCATTTATTATATTTTTTCGAAATTCACGTGTTCAGGAAGAAGATGTCCGTTAATGAAGATGTCCGATGTCTCGCCTGCCGCAGTCGTCGTTTAATATAGCTTCATAACGATTGTACTTTTTAACATTAATTTATTTAAACCTCAAAATTCAAAAACTATCATAAAAATCATTTTTGTGCGCAGTTTTTACCTTAAAATATTTTTTTCTGAACCCCTTCCTATCTCTTTGAATCCAATTGCATTTCCTTAATGCAACAATGAACCTTGAAATGAGCTGATTTAACTTTAAAATTAAACCAAAACTAAATTTAACTACAACCCAATTAAAATAACAAAAAATCTTAAAGTGACTGTATCTAATGCGCATAATCGATGCTGAATAGGTATAACTAATTTGAGACTAAAGCGAACAACAAAATTACAACAAAATGCGGATAAATTGGTTATTGTTGTTGTTTATTGTAAAAAATGTTGTAATACTGTTTTTTTAAAATGGCGTTATAAATTTGGTGGCTACTCTTAAATATATTGGTAAAAACCATTTTGTTAACTGAACAGTTGCTAATGAGACCAGACTATGTTTTAAATTTATTTAATTTTCTTGTGTTTGTATTTTTTTATGTATTGTATATTTCTGTTTAGTTTCACAACATGTAACTTTATAAGTTACTTTTGTTTTTTGTTTTTCGAATTTTCTACAATGTATCTAAAAATAATATTTTATCAAACGACCCAACAACGAACCTAGTTTAAATCATCTCCTTGCCACAATAGGTTATGGGTTTGAATTATACCAAATGGAAAAGAAAACTTCAACAATACACTCAGAAAAAAGTTTCTCGGAATATGATAAAAAAAAGCATCATATTTAGAGAAAAATGGCATAGACTTTGCTCCAGAGAATGCTTTTCTGTTAATGTCATTCTAAAAATTCTCTTAAAAATGATAACAAGTTTATATGAAAAAGAGAAGTATATAAAAATATATCATTTTTAGAGAAAAAAACTTTTCATTTTTGAGAAAGATTTGTTTTTATTGAAAAAATAGTACCAAATGGAAAAGAAAACTACAACAATACACTCAGAAAAAAGTTTCCCGGAATATGATAAAAAAAAGCATCATATTTAGAGAAAAATGGCATAGACTTTGCTCCAGAGAATGATTTTCTATAAATGTCATTCTAAAAATTCTCTAAAAATGATAACAAGTTTTTATGAAAAAGAGAAGTATATAAAAATATATCATTTTTAGAGAAAAAAACTTTTTATTTTTGAGAAAGATTTGTTTTTATTGAAAAAAATAGTTAACATAGTGAATTTTTTATCAAAATAAAGGAAAAATTTCTCATTTTCAATAAATTTTTCTCTTTAAATGAGAATTTTTTTGTGTTAGAAAAATACTGATCATCATTTCCCAGAAGTGAAGAAATATTTGTGAAAATGTGAAAATTTATTCTAATTGAAGAAAATTTTATTTGAAAAAGAGAAAATTGCTATTATCAAAAATGGAAACATTTTTTATCGGAGAAAGATATGTGTTTTTTTTTTCTGAGTGTAGCTAATTCAAGTGCTAGCTTGGCTCAACAAGAATGATACTTGGGGGTATGTGAATTCTAACAGAATATAAGGACAAAAGCCTAAAGGCTTCAATAAACCTTTGGGGACTCCAGATGAAATCATTGAATGGGAATCCGAGGATGCCAAAGCAAAATCGTACTTAATTTTAACAATCGCTCCCACCAAATAAGGCCAAATTAAAACTTGTATTAAATATTTGAATTTGAAATAATTGAGGATATGAAATTCCTTTTGAAGAAATATTTCTTCAAATATATGAAAATTTATTCTAATTGAAAAAAATGTTATTTGAAATTGAGAAAGTTGCTTTTATCGATATAGTTAAATATAGTTTAATATCGAATAGAGAAAGTTTTTACCGGAGAAAGATAGGTGTTTTTTCTGAGTGAGTCTCTTCTCTTTGGAATCTCACATATATCATGCGGTCCTTAGTGTAACCCGTTGTTGAAAGCCTTTAAGAAATAATTGGAAATCGTCAAAGATTTGCGTGAAATTCGCAAACATTGCAGTTCTCAACAATGCCGCCGCCAAACAATGACCCGTGAGGATACCCACCAATGACTTCTGCTGTCTCTTTGGGGACGTGCCAGGATATACGATTTCCGTTCTTCACATGATATATTACACATGATTCTCGATTACTTGGCTCTAGTTTCGAGATTTTTGTTCAACTCCTAAAGTGGGATAGGAACGTGTTCTATGAGCTCTGATTCCAGCCTGACATTCTCCTTAGCTGGTCCGTCTGCCATCTCGTTTCCGTCTATGCCCCCGTGGCTTGGAATCCAGTAAACTCTTTGAACTGCCCAATCCATCGTGTGCGTATTTGCTCGCTAGGACATTTCTAGACATGAACATATTGGAGCACATGGATTTGATCGAGGCTTTGTTGTTGAGATATAATTAAAGAGTGATAAGTGTTTATACCAGGGACCGTAACGATTATTCCGGCTTTCCAAAAAATTCAGAAAGTAATAGTTATTTTATGTCTTGTAGTTTTTTCACAAAGTTTTTTTTTTTGAAAAGAAAAATTGATTATTTTTGCTGGAAATAATGACCAGTAGTTGGCAAGGATAAAAAAATTTTATATGAGGGGTCTTAATATGAGACCTATGAATTTCGAAAAAGTGAGTAGACCACACCCATTTTTTGGAAAAATTACAATATTACATATGTTTTCAAAGGTACAAAATAACATAATTGCTGCAATGACAGGAGATATCACATTCGTGCTCACCTGGAAATTTTGTAATTTTTCCTTAAAGGGGCGTGGTCTAGCCGCCTTCTTCGAATACAGAGATCTTTTATAATCCATTATAATAAAACATAAAACCGTGCGTGGTCTGCCCACATACCCTAAATAAATATGTCTATATGCTGAGCCCCATATACCAAATAACATTTCTCTAGCATACATAGTTATCAAAATATAACAAACCGCTGGATATTTTTTCCATAAAAGATATCCAGCGGTTTGTTATATTTTGATAACTATGTATGCTAGAGAAATGTTATTTGGTATATGGGGCTCAGCATATAGACATATTTATTTAGGGTATGTGGGCAGACCACGCACGGTTTTATAATCGTTAGAATATAATCGTTATTTCTTATTAAAAAAAAAAAAAATTAACGGCAAAAAGTACCAGTTATATTTTGCCTTTTTGCCATTTTACAGCCAAGCCTGCCGTTTTTGAGATCAACAAGAGAACATAATAGGTGTTTTTAGTCCCTGGTTCATACTAAAGGCTATCTCTGCGACCTTCCTTATAACGAAAACCTAAATAACCTGCCGCTCCCACCCCGTTCTCATTTTGGAGCCATCTGTGAATATGTTTACCTCCCGCTGGGTCTTTTTGGTACCTATACACCAGTCGGTTGGCCCTAGGTGTGTTGGTATTTCGGATTCGAGAGTTGTGTGGGGGATCATATAGTCTGTGCTACTAATTGAATCCTTGCTAATTCCACAATACCATATTCAAAACTTGCGGAAGTTGTCAGCGGCAATAAGACGTTTTGACGTTTTTCCAGCTATAACTTTGCAAGCATGTTAAGAGGGTCCAAACATTGAATGATTTCGAAAGCTTTCGTTGTAGTTGACTTCAGCAAATCCGTTAGGCATAGCGCAGCCTACAACTGAGTCTTTTCCAAGTGTTTGAGGTATGTTGTCTGGGCCACAACACGTTTGTGACGCATAGAACGAAACGAGTCCGGTATAGAAAAGTATATATATTCTTGATCAGGACCACATCGTAAGTCGAGCTTTCCATGTCCGCCCGTCCGTCTGTTCGTATATGTGTTGTCCGTATACACAGGATAAGTTGAGAAAATTGAACGAAACTCTGTACACATGGTCATATGGTCCCAAGGATCTACCGCGACTACGTAGAGTAGATTTTCTTGGATGCGTATAGCGCATTGATACTCTTGCCAGCTTTTCGTCCACATTTAGTCTCCACGTCGGTTAGCTGTTCAGGACAACTTTTATTTTGTCTGTGAGTTTTTGGGATGAGTCGAAGGTATCTTGTTTTAGAAACTTTTTAAAAAACCGTAACCATAAAATAATTTTTTTGCGATTTTTGTATTAGAGACCCCAAATCTATAAGAAAGAAATAATGGAATGCCGTGTACAAAAACAGTGACGCATAGTGATATAAATGAAGAAGGATCCGCTGAATCTGATTCCACCACTAGAACTGAAGTAGCGCGAATAGTTTTTTTTTCCTAACCTCAAACAAGTAATCGGATATCACTATTTTTAAAAAAACTCGATCAATTTCAGTCAAAATTAATACCCCAAAAATCGGTCGCTGATTAAGAATCTGAAGTCAGATTAAAAAAATTCAAGATGGAGGATTCAATATGGCGGATGACATTATCAAAAATCAAAGTATTGGAGCAAAACTTTGTAAGGAAGGCTTTTTGGGGTTATTGATAACGATTCTTGTGTCAAATTTGGAAAATTCAAGATGGCAGATTCAAATGGCAATTGTTTTATACAGGATGGAAGGTCTATTTTTTCCAAATTAACCCTAGAACACTAACGTTATTTTTTGTACGTTAACACTAATCATTAGTCGAAACGACTAACATATATAAATAACCGATTTTTCCGAAATTTATGTATGAACTATGAACATACCTTATAAAGGTTGATATTTGGTTTATTTTGAATATAAATCAAACAAAAAATTTAAGTTTTTAGAAAGAAATTCATTAAAAAAATACATTTATTAAAACTACTTTTAAGATAAATCTTTGCAAATTTGTGAGTGATGTTAGTCGAATCGACTAACATTAGCGTTCCAGGGTTAACGAATTCAAATTCGGTATAAGAGCATTTTTTGGATCACCCAAAATGAATCTTGAATCAGATATGGAAAGTTTCCAAGATGGCGGATCAAAAATGGCGCATGTGTTATTCAAGAACAAGAATATATTTTTCCAGACACACATGATTTAATACAAAATCGTTACAATCGGGTTTTTCGAATTTCTAGTTTCAGAAATTGGAAAAGATCTTTCTCTCTTCTTTTATTATTTCCTTCAATTAACATTTGTTTATTTAAAATCCTCGTAAAATACTCCTTACGTTCCATTACAAAAGCTAACCTCTTTCTTTAAGCTGTACCTTGTTCTTTTTATGGGAATGATTTTTTTATTGCTTTTCTTACTGATCCTGTCATCTTTTTACTTCGATGTCTGATTGTCTCTTAAGAGACCAACTGTAATCCGCCAAAATATGTTGATCCCATCTTCTTTAATATCTGTTTTCAATAACTTGTATGTCTTGGTGAAACCGTTCATCTTGTTCCTCACTATAGTCGCCACAGTTTTCGGAAAATTATCTATGTGGGAGTCTAAAAAATGAAACTTTAACCCTAAATAACGTCCTCGGGGTACAATTGTACCCCAACTCACTTTTAACACAACTAGAAATGGAACAGCAGCGAAAAGAGTACGCTCTCGTTCGCCATTGTCATTGACAGAAATTTAATTGTTTTCTGCTTTTTTGTTTTATTTGATCATTTTTTTTTTTTTGATCGATAAAGGCATTATTTATTTAATTTGGATTTGAATTAAAAATTTTTTCATATAATTGCACTGGGGTACAATTGTACTCCACAGACGGTTAACGTATTGTTTTACCATGGATGGATGTAGGGTTAAGTTCATCAAATAACTCTACTTTTTGAAATCATTGATCATATTTGAATTTGCTCATTTGCTCATTCATTGTAATAATGAAATTTTAATAATGAATGTGGTATCTTGAAACACCTTTTTTAATTTTAGCCTCAGCATATTTTGGAAAGTTTTCATATATTTTCTAAAAACATGGGCTATCCTTGTCCAAAGCGTTTGTAAACTGCTTCATAAGTCCTAGTTTGATGTGAAAATTCAATTAGATTTCTGTTGATTCTGAAAAAATATATCCATTATCTTGAATAGTAAAATGCTATTTTGAATCTGCAATCTTGAATTTTCCAAATTTGACACAAGAATCAGTAACTCTCAAAACCCGACCCTACAAAATTTGGTCCCAATACTTTGATATTTAATATTGTCGTCCATCATGTTGAATCTGCCATCTTGAATTACTTGAATCTGACTTCAGATTCTTAAGCAGCCAATTTCCAAATTCTTTTTGCCAAATTTCATTAATTTTCTCCGTTTTATACCGGTTTTTAGAGGTAAGAAATTAATACTGAAGTGATAGCTTAATTCTAGCAACAGATTCGTGATCAGTATGTCGTTTGAAAAGTATACATCATTACAAAAATTTTGCATAAATTCCAAGTTAAAATGATAAGTAACTCCAAATTATGAATTCAGAGCAGAATTATAATATAGCTATGAATAATAGCATTTATTAGAGATAAATGCAAATTTTATCTTCAAAGTGTGAAGTTTTCATTATTGAAATTTTGTTTGTTTTTCTTGGATGTGATGCACATAATTTCTGGCCAGCTAATTTTATTTACTTATCTTAATAAAAAAGCCCATTCAACTGCGGTGGAACCTCCAACCAACACTGCATGGTATGCGACCGACCAGAAGCAAATAAGTCTGAACTCGTGCTGTTCGCTGAGACAAAAATAAACTCGGCACAAAATGATGAAAGAAAAATATATTTCAAGCCAACTTGAAGATGATGCACTTAAAGATTCATGGTGGGTCTGGTCTTGAAAAGCGATTTATGGTTATTGTTGTTTTTGTTTTTGTTGTTGTAGCCTGAAAAATGCATGGTAATTCATGCAACTCATAAATTAATAATGGTGATGATCGTGATGATGATGATGATAATGATGATGATGAGATGATGATGATGATGATGATGATGATGATGATGATGTTGATGATGATGTTTGTGTTGATGAGTAAGATTTTACTGTTGTTGTAGTTTTGACAGCTTCATGCAGTGCATGATAAACATTTTTTTAATTTAAATTTCTGTTGCTGTTCACGGTTCAAAACTCAAAAAAATGCATACAATGCACATAAAAGTTTGAAATAACCTTAACATAAACAACAACAAATAAGAAACAAAAAAAAATCAAATTATTAATTAAGCATAAATTCGTATTAATTAAATTAAAGCTCTACAATTTCAACGTTTTTGGTCAAGTGAAAGTTGAGCTTTAATTGTTATTGTTGTGTAAGAAAATTAATGTTGGCGAAAATGTTGCCAGCAATTAAAACTTAAACATTTTAGGAAAGAAGACTACAATAAGTTATGCGCGTGCGAAACTCCCACTGACTGGGCTTGGAATTTGTTGAGCGCCCTCTTGACCAGAAACATTAACGAGAGTCAATAAATTGAAAAAGTAAAATTTATATTTGAAACTAAATATTTGTTAAATATGTACACAGCAACAAGAATAATAACAACAACAACCATTTTTTTTATAAAATGAAGCAAAATACTCATTTGAAATCAATTAAATTTTGTCTATTAATAAAACTTTTATATATTTCATTACTTTCAATTTATCTGCCTATACCAATCATGCCATACCAATCAATTATATACCATTTTCAAAATAATACTATCATAATATCTTATCTTATAGGCAGCGCCGGATTAAAACATGGCGGGGCCTGGGGCTAAAATTGATACGGGGCCCACTAAAGGTCAGAGCATTTAGCTCAGATCTTTTAATAATCAAAATATTAATTTTTACGCATTTACATATTGAGGGCTTATATCAATAATGGTATTCCCTTAACGATAAAAATTTCCCATTTCGTAAACTCGTAAAATTCCGAGCCTCTGTTAAAGGAACGCACCTTTAGACATCTGCTAAATTTGTCATACATATGTCAAAAACAGCAATTCAATAACAAAAGCTCCTGTGTTGAATTTCCTCGATACTGCTGTCATATATTGAGATTTCAAATACGGCATTTTGTTCTTCATAACATTCCAATGCAGTCCATTAATTTGTGATTTAATTAAGTGATCGACCGTTAGTTTTTTCGTAGAATAGGTTTCTGTAGGTTTTTGAAATTGGAATAATTGAGTTAGATGCCAAACTTAAGTGCTCAGTATTTATCTAATTCAAACTTTTCTACTGTCTGATAGAGCACCCAACGATGTGTCGATGTGATTCTCTTCCTTTTTGAAGCACTGCCACTATCCACTTCCATGCTTGTCAATTAAGATCATATTAGCGTCAAAAGAAATAAAAAACCACCACACACGCTTTGACAGTTTGACAGCTGATAGTTTGACCAAACTTGTTTAAATTTTTTAAGCACTGAAATTGTAGCTTAAACATTGTTAAAAAAATCGCCATACAAAATATTTCCATCATTCCCCATTTGCTTGAAATTAAGCTGTTTACGAGGTTTAAGCTGTTTCCGAGTCGCTAAGGGAATACCATTATTAATAGTATATATCTATCTACATTTTGACGAAACAGTTTTTAATTGGAAAAACCCATTTTTAGTGGTATATATCATGTATTTTATCAAATTTCTATCTACAAAGATGCTTATTTATGAATGCAAAACTGTCTTTCTAATCATAGAATTTTTACGTATCGATAAGTTGATGTCAAAAGGCACACTTTTCTGACTTTTTCCGATCAATATTTTCGAAAATTTTTACATTTTTTTTGGTGGATAGTTCGTCGGTCGGGGTCTCTAAAGTTAGAGAAACTGATTAAAATTATTTTTGCATACTTTTTTTTCAAATCGGAGAAAAACCGCCGAAGCTATTTTGATTCTACTGAAGGTCCTTTTTGGTAAAAAAAAAACTTGTTTTTTTCTTGTAACTTTTTATTTTTCACAGAACGCATACCCACATCTGTTAAAATATTAAATTTCTTACTTATACCAATATTCTGATATACAAAAATTTAAAAATTATGTTTCATTATAACTCTTATTGACCACTAAAAATTGAATTTTTTGATATTTTTAAAAAGACATTTTTTTAAAACCGCTGAAAAAGACACATTTTTTATTAGACTTACGTTCTATGAAAAATAAAAAGTTACAAGTAAAAAACATGTCTTTTGTACCAAAAAGGACCTTCAGGAGAATCAAAATTGCTTCGACGGTTTTTCTCCGATTTGAAAAAAAAAGTATGCAGAAATCATTTTAATGAGTTCCTCTAACTTTTGAGACCCCGACCAGTTGACATTTTTTGTATCCATATAAAAATGATCCGGCCTATTATACACTGTGAATGTCAAAAAAAATTTGAAAAAAAATAAAAAGGGACATGTATTCAATCAACAGCTCTACGCCGTAATTTTTACAGAAAAAAGGCTCAGGTTTAGTTTTAGTGTCTGAGTGGATCTTTGGTGTTAGTGGTGTTATTTTTATACCCTAAATCTGAAAGGTCAGGGTATATTAACTTTGTGCAAACGTTTATAACGCATAGAACAAAGCGAGTCCGTAATAGAAAACTATATATATTCTTGATCAGCGTCATCTCGTGAGTCGAGCTATTCATGTCCGTCCGTCCGTCCGTAGTCCGTAAACACAGGATAAGAAGAAGGAGTAGGGATAATTGGATGAATCTTGGTACACATGGTCACATGCACCCAAGGATCTGCACTGTTGAATATTTTTGGAATCCGCCCACGGACACGCTTACCTCCCATACAACGCAAAAATTTATAACTGCATAACTCAGCTCATAATAAGCCTACAACAATAAGATTTGGTATGTATGTGTTTTCTATCAACACAAAGATGTCTTCGAACGTCATCCGCTCACGAACACGCCCACCTCCCATACAACCCAAAAATTGAAAACGGAATAAATAAACCTCTGTTTAATTTACAGAGCTAAAATTTGGCACATATGTTTTTTATGTCAAGACAAAAATGGTTTTGAAAAATGGACGTTATACGCCCACAGACACGCCTACCTCCCATTCAACCCAAAAAGTTTAAAACTCAACAAATACGGTTATGTTTGTCATAGAGAAATTAAATTTGGTATGTATGTATTTTATACCAAAACTATGGTGTGTTCAAAAATTGGGAGTAGTCCGTCCATGAACACGCCCACCTTCCATAGCGAAACCACAATAAATGCATTAACTATGAGCTACAGGAATAAAACTTGGTATGTGTAAAATTTTTCATCAGCATTTAAATATAATAACATAAAGGCTTCATCCGCCTAAGGAGACGCCCATTTACAATAAAAATTTGTTTGTTTTTGAAAAATGGGTTTAGGGTATTTCATAGTCGGCCTAGACCGACTTTAGTTTTTCTTTACTTGTTTTAATGACAAAAATTTGTTTCTTATCGCGAAATTTTCCATTATATTTCTCATAGGTGGCGGGCGCATCTACTTTTTTACCTCTTTAATAATTTTAGTTAAATATTCAAAGATTGCTATTTTTAACAAATTTTTAAAAAGTGCCTTATAAAGGTTTTTTATTTATTTACGACGCAATAAACATTTATAAGATCAATCATATTTATGGCTCTTAAAAGAGGGTATTTTCTGACGATTTGATGAGCGCTAATAATTTGGAGTCCGAAAAGACTCTTATTTATGAACGTTTTAAGAGCGCACATTATTATGGCTCAGAAAAGATTCTTATTTATGTATCTTTTATGAGCGCCAGTGATGCCAACTACACGGAAATTACGGATTTCTACGAATATTTAAGCCTTGCACAGATGAACGGACAATCAGATAAAGTGACAAAAAAAGCTAAATCTACGGATTTTTAAGAATTTAACACGGATTTTCGAGGATTTCCAAAGATTTTTATGTTTATGTCAATTTAATGTCAAAATTTATTTGAACGTTAAACAAATTTGCGTATCTATCAAAAATATGTTTACTTACTTTAACAACAACAAATAAGTTGAGGTGCACCTTGGCGCAAAAGTTGAAGCAGGAATTTTAAACTTAGGTTCAGCCAGTATCAACGATATTCAGCTAGTCCAATTTTTTTGTTAGAATTTTTATATTGAAGCTTTTAATCATTTCAAATAAAAAAAATTTCCATTGGTCGATCAAAATTTTATTAAAAATAAAACTATAACACCTTTGCCACAAAATTTTTCTTCAGTTATACTAGAAAAATTTTATAACGAATTTGGCATGGAATAGAGCACTTCACGAAACATGAATCGACCGTTAAAGAACTTTGAGGTCGACACATATTAGCAAGAAGTCAATAAAGTTGTAAAGGGCGATGGAAGTATACATTTTCCTTTAGTTTTAAAGTTAATTCGGCACAAATTCTCGCTCCCACAATCTTCAGCAACCGTTGAAAGCATTTTTT
Source organism: Tetanocera ferruginea (assembly GCA_958299015.1). NCBI lineage: Eukaryota > Metazoa > Arthropoda > Insecta > Diptera > Sciomyzidae > Tetanocera > Tetanocera ferruginea. The sequence goes on from OY282640.1 coordinate 139,924,758, forward strand.
CCCAAGTCAATATAAATTAAACTTAAATTTAGAAAAATACTGATTTTTACCACTGTACTGAAATGAACCATTTCTCTAAAATAAAAATCGAACAATTAAAAGTAGGAATCTTATTCGCTTTACTAGTGTTAAAAAAATTTGCAGCGATCCTTGGAATAGTTTTCAAGTAATGCTGTCCTCCGATTTCAGACAGTACTTTTCGAGAAAAGCGCGTTTAAAGTTTAAGAAGTAGGTAGTACTTTTATTGACTTCTTTCTGACGTTTGTGCTTATAACTACAGCAATTGTTACTCAATTGACTTAATTTGACTTTTTGAGAATATTGCTACAATATTATGCATTAGAAAAATGTAAAAAAAATAAAATTTTATTTTGGTCGTCAAAAAACTTGAATGGGCCCTTAAAGAAGTTAAAGTGCCTCTTAAATGTGTTATAATGTTATTTTATTTTTAATGATTATAATGTGCTTATAAAAATTTAATATGTTTTTAATATTATAAAAAAAAAATCGTATGTTCCTTCAAAATGAAAAAAGTTTTTTAGTTTTTTGTGTTTTTAAGTTCTTAGAAGATATGTTTCATGCTATGTTTATATGAAAAACCTAACGCGTACTGCGTAAGGGGTATATTTATTTTGTCACGACGTGTTTAACGCCCAAAAGAAGGCGTGGTTGATGTAAAAAAATATTTATATTCAAGATCAGGTTCACCACCTGAGTTGATTTATTCATGTACGTCTGTCTGTCTGTCAACACGATTACAGCCGTTATTTAAAAGCTATCATAATGAAATTCGATATTTGAGGTTTTTTCTAAAAAGCAAAGATCAAGTTCGAAAATGGACTGAAGCAGATAAAAACCACGCCTACCTCCCATACAACCAGGATAATGAAAACTCTATAAAGAGGCTAATATTTAAGTTACAAAACTGAAATTTCGTATTTGTGTATTCTATGTCAAAGTTGAGATGTATTATGGGCGTCATGTTATAAATGGGCGTCATCCACCTATTAAAACATGCAACTTCAAAATTGAAAACTATATAAAAAGAGTTATTTTCGAAACTACAAAAATAAACTCAGATATTAATTAATTTTATATCAAAACTAAGACATGATTAAAAAAATGGGCGTCATCCAGCCACTAACAGGTTCACCTCCCTTACCACCCAAAATTTAAAACTCTATAAATAGGATTCTCTTTAAGTTAACGGCAAAAAATTTGATACATTGCTATTTTATATCAAAACAAAATCGTGGAAGAAAAGTAGGCATCATGCGCCTACGGACACATCCACTTCTCATAGAACCCATAATTGTGAAAACTCTATAAAGCGGCTTATATTTAAGCTATACAACTGACAACACCAGGAACACGCCAACCTCCCATACAACCCCAAACCTTACAATGAAAAAAAACATACTTTAAAATTAAATAAAAAATTTTTAAACAGAAATTTAACGCATTTGCGTTTCTACAAATAAAAATTTAAAACAAACCTGTTAAAATTTCAACTATAGACTCCTTCATTTTTTTTTAATTTTTAACTATGTAAAAATATGACAATTTTTGAATTTTATGAATTGGTTTTACAAATGTCGAACATAACATTAAAAAATCAATTACTTATTATATCAATGTTTAAAATTCAAACTTCATCAATTGGTGGTAAAATTTGGTATTCGGAGAGTTCCATGGATCGCTGATAACGAATCTGATATCGAAAACTCAGACAAACTGAAAAAATATCATCGAAAAAATCATGTTTTAAAACATTTGTTTAAATTAACATCTGTGTTTAACTTAAATGAAATTGTTTCAAGCTCTATTTCGAAAAGAAATTCGTTTGATATTAACATAATTTTATTTAATTTTAACACATATTTTCCTCAGTGTATAGAAAGGCTTATATTTAAACTGCAGGAAATCAATTTGATATGCATGTATTTTAGACGTCATAAAAATAGTAAAATCTGCTAAAATCTCATACAAAAAGCGCTACAATTTAAGATTGTTTTACTCTTGCGAATTGGACGTGGGGGTATTTTAACTTCGGACAAGTCGAAGTTATACCTTACTAGTTTTAACTATTTTTACTTTTAGTAATGTTTTGCATTATTTGTTACTTTTTATAAGTTCAATGCAAATTAAAAAAAAAAACTATTTTTTAAAATGACTTTAATTGTGCACTTTATTAGCTGTTAGTTTAAAAATTGAAAAAAATTGTATAAATTTGGTAACATGGATTTTTATATGTTGCATTTGCGGATTTTACTCTCTTCGGGTTGGCATCACTGATGAGCTAATAATGAGAAAACAACAAAATCATTGAACAAAAATACTTAAGAGAAAGGAAACACGCAGGTGGAGTGTGAGAGTGGTCTTGCAAAAATAAGGGAAAGTTGAAAAACCGAACCATCCCAGTCGGCAATGGCAGCACTTCGAAGCGCTACTAGCAGGCCTTTATATGGATTTCGAAGTGCTTCCACACTCATATCCAAGTATACTTTCTTTATTATATGAAATGGGAAAAATTTGCAGGCCTTCCGCTCCGATAGCTCAAAAGAGGCCTGATAGAAGCACTTCTTAAGAATGGCTAAAAGAAGGGGTATACAAAAATATTTTTTTTTTCTTAAACCTTTATTTTTTTTTTTTATAAATTGTATGATTTTATCTTCTCTTCTATGTTTTTTTATGTTAGATTAATTTCAATCTATAAACTTTGATACAACAGTAAGAAGGGCCATTATTATGTCATATTTTTAAACTGATATATATTTTGACTTTAAACGAAAAATGTGCCCTGAAGTATATGAAAAGTTAGTCTTTGAAGGGAAAAAAGTTTGTTGTGCTGCCTTTTGTGCAGAAAAAGAAGGCCTTTAAGAAGGGCTCATAATAGCAGCGAGGAAAGGATGTGTTTGGTCTTCAAAAGTAGCAGTCAATGCAGGCCTTCGTTTGAAGAGCGCTGGCTTAATTGCCTATTGGGATATATTTGCCAAACGATTATGTCAGGGTTGCTAAAGATTCTCGAAAAACAGTAAAAATTAACTATGGAATGTTAAAAGAGCCATTTGATGCATTATATTTGGGCTATGATTTTTTAAAAATTTTAAGGATAGCAACCTTATTGGATTTTCAAGCATTAGATCTGGTCGAGCAAAAACTGATCCGACAGTATCACATATAAGATCTCTTTTTTCCTAACCAAGGTAGTATTAAGATTAAAGTGCATTTTGATCATGATTACACTGAACTACCTACAAGAATTAAACAATATTCAGGTCATATAGAACCAAAGCTCTTGCAAACCGATCGACTTCCAATCCAACGAAGCCAAAAGAAACATTGACAGGATCTTAAAGCAGTATTCCCCGAAGCATCCCTACCTTTACAATAATTTTAGCCAATCAAAATAAAAGCTATGCAAATATATAAAACAGCTTCAATTATTCAATTGTTTTTCAAAAAATGATAAGAAAACAACGCCGTTGCATGAAAATTGGTTTAAACTGATTTAAACTTTCTTTATAAAAATGCTTTTTGTCATAATGCAATACTGTCTAGTCTATCTACCATAGCAATTAAAATAACGCGAAATGTAATCAAATTTTTAGTTGCGGTGGTTTTATGCAATTTTTATTAATATTTAGGGTATTCACTTCAACGCTCAAATTTCCGAAATCGCAAATTTCCGACGAGTTGAAGTGAGCGACCGTTTTTAATTTTTTTTTTTTGCTTCTGTCAGCATGAAAGTCTTAATTAGTCTTAATTAATAATTTAGTTATTATACAATAAACTAAATATAATGCTTAATTTGACGAATTTATATGAGAACAGACAAAATGTTCTTCTTCTTACCATATTTTGCATGTTCACAATGACTCACATCAATCGAACAGGTCTACTAACGACTACTGAACAGATGTTTTCTTCGCAAATTTAAGACGATTAATTTTCATCAAATCAATAGATGATTGAATTTAAGCAAACTTCGGAAAATCAAAACAACAACAATTGCACTGAAATTTTCATAAATTTCAGATTTCGGAAATTTCAGCAGTGAAGTGAATACCCTAATTATTGAATATCAGCCCTCGATATGTCTTAAAGTGGAACAATAACTCTTGAATTTTTATTTAAAATTTTTTTTTCTCGATTTAACTGTGGCAAAAGTTTCTATCAACTTGTTAATGGTTTCCCAATTGACTGCTACTTTTGAAGACCAAACACATCCTTTCCTCGCTGCTCTTATGAGCCCTTCTTTAAGGCCTTCTTTTTCTGCACAAAAGGCAGCACAACAAACTTTTTTTCCTTCAAAGATCAACTTTGCATATACTTCAGGGCAACTTTTTCGTTTAAAGTCAAAATATATATCAGTTTAAAAATATGACATAATAGGTCTGTTCCCGTACTTTTTGGACTAAAAATGGTAAAACTGTCAAAAGTCTGAGAAAGAGAAAAAATCTTTCGAAAATAGAGAAAAACACAAAAAAGTACGGGAACGCTTCTCGGACTAAAATTGTAAAAACTGTCAAAAAAGATAGTTTGTCCAGTATTGGCTTGATGTGGAGCATCGGCATTGCAGACGAAATGCATTAGATTTTTAATAATATTAAAATGAATTCTCAAGTTAAGAATTTATATTAGTTTTACACTTTTTCCCATGTTTCTGGGTTCCAGTTTAATAGTTTCAAAGTTTTGATGTAGTTTTGATGTAATGCAATTTCTTTGCTAACTTGTAAACAGCTGATTTTAAGCTGTTTGACACTTTTACCATTTTTACCCGAAGAAATTTCTCGGACTTATACTTGCAATTTTTGACAAGTAGGGGAAATGTTTTACTCTCTCAATTGCACTCTCTTTTATCATTTTTTCGAGTACGGAACGCTTCTCGGACTAAAAATGGTAAAAACTGGTAAATTGGACTAAAACTTTAGAGTACGGGAACAGACCTAATAATGGCCCTTCTTACTGCTGTATCAAAGTTTATAGATTGAAAATAATCTGACAAAAAAAAAACATAGGAAAGAAGATGAAATAATAGAATTTATAAAAAAAAGAAACGGGTTTAAAAGAAAAAAATATTTTTTCAATACTTTTTGTTGACCCCTTCTTTTAGCCATTCTTAAGAAGTGCTTCTATCAGGCCTCTTTTGAGCTATCGGAGCGGAAGGCCTGCGAAATTTTCCCATTTCATATAAAAAGGAAAGTATACTTGGATATGAGTGTGGAAGCACTTTGAAATCCATATGAAGGCCTGCTAGTAGCGCTTCGAAGTGCTGACATTGCCGACTGGGTAGTAGCGCTTCGAAGTGCTGACATTGCCGACTGGGTTGCAACAAATCATTTTCAATACAAATGAAAAAAAAAACAACCCGCGACATAATCAGTGAAACATTTGCAAAAGTTAAATTTCAAAGGACTTAAAACAAAATCTACAATCTTTCTCCTCATATAATATTTTAGCTCTTAGATTTAAGCATAAATAAAGTGTGTTGTTTTGTTGGTGCTTGAGCTCTTCAACACAACTTAACCAACCAGAACTAAGCCATCAAAGTGCTTTTTAAACTCACTCGAATGTGTTTATTGCACTTTCTCGAAAAAAATTAAATAACAACCATACAACTACTACAACTTTTTTCATTACTATTTAGCCAAATAAACGCTACTTTGCGCTCTAATAAACAAATTGCATACAAATCTAGCTGCAGTTTCCTTTTTAAGATATAATATTTTTTGTTGTTCTTCATAGCAAGAGTCTTGCCTGCATCTAGAGTTTTCGAAGAGCTAAATGAAAATTACAAGAAAAAAAAGACCGACAAAATTTTGTATTTTTAACGCTTGCAAACATGCAATAATTACAATAATTATAGTGCATAGTTGTTGTTGTTGTGTTCATTTTTTTCCATTGTTTTAGTTATTGTTGTCTAAATTTTTGATACGGATATTTTGCATGAAAATTATACCAACATCCGTCGAATTTTGGTGTGCATTTTTAAGGCGCTTCGCCTGAATTAGCTATTTTATTTATTTTTTGGGGCAACAAAAAAACTAATTTTGATTATTTTTTTATCAAAAACTATTTTGGCTTGGGTATTTCTAATTTTACAAATTTGCATAATTGTTTCTGAAAAAATGTTTATCACCAAAGAGACTTGCAGATTTCAATAGAAATCTTCTTCTTAAATAAAATTTTTAATCCAATTGTTAGTATTACTTATAATCATAAATTTAGGATTAAAAATCTGCAACATTTCTTGAAAATTGATTAAGCAGGAAATATGAAATCATAGCAACAACATGCAGACAAATTATCAAAACCGCACTCAACACTAAGAAATCATATTTAATTCAACTATTTTTTGACCTTTTAAGACATTTTAACTACTAGCCCGAAAAGTCGAATTGTTTTTTAAAACTATTCGCATGCTAGCTGTAAGTTGGCATTTCTAAGGTCTCAACATTTAAGTCGTTCACTGCCCGTGTTCGTGTTCCATTCAGCTGTCAAAATTCGAATTCAACCAACTGTTAAATTACTTACAGTAGCTTGTGCAGGTAACATGCCACCTCAATTTTTTTTTTTTTTTTTTTTTGTTTTCACAAACATTTTATACAAAATGTTGTTTTTGGCTTAAAAAAGCATTTTTCACTACTTTTCATTTTTCGACACACTTTGACTTTGACACTTTAAATGTCACTCAATTAAAAACGAAAAACATGGTTCACATGTTGTTTTTTCTGGTTGTTTTTTTTTTTTTTTGGTCTGCATGTTAATACTTAATGTTAACAGTTTTAAATTATGTGTATTTGTTGCTTATTTCATGCTTTTGTTTTTGTGCTTTAATTGTTGCTGAGAGTCTGAAGTAATAAGTAAAAAAAAAAAAACAAAACAAAATAATAAATTGTTAACCTAATTTTCGCATGTGTTTTATGTCTTGTGCTACAGTTTTACTGCTAAAGTGACTAATGTTTGTTTCCCTCTTATATTTTTTCTTTTCACGTTTGTGCTCTGTCATTGCCAAGGAAAGTGAAAACAGTAATTATAGAGGCGATAACATAATAATGCTAACTTGAAAATAAAGGTCTAGGTCAGGGTTTTGCCATATGTCTGTTATGAGCTTTTGTATAGGTTTAACTGTGAGAAGAAAATTATCTTTTATCCTCAGGGAAAATTAATATAACTTACTTCAAATTCTGTCCTGGGTTTAGACATCAAAAACATAAAGAAAATTGATGTAAGAGCAATCTCAAAAGCAGAAGAACTGAGCCCAGAAATTTGTATAACAAGACCAACGTAAGCAAATAGAAGGGACACAGCATTTTTTATAGATCTACCTTAAATTTCTAACAAGTAAAGAAAGTCTAAAGTCCCTAAACCTACTTTTCCAAAAAAATAATATTATTGATAAAAACTTTTTAACAAAAAAAAAACCTACTTCAAAATCACTACAAAGTAAAAAATAATTTTATATTACTTTTACTATTTATTTCTTGGTCAAACTTGATAATTTATTTCTATTCATTATTATATTGGAAATCTTATGATATCAATTATTGTGAATTTTTTTTATTTTTATCATAAATATATTAATTTTTTATGATAATAAAAGCTTCAAGTCAGCGCTAATCATTGACATAAAATCATGATATTTTTGCCATCCCTACTCTATTTAAGACTTTTTTATTTGTGAATATCCTGCTTAGGTGACGCTGTATTGATTTGTAATCTTAATTTTTTTTAAATCTTAATTTAAATGCTTTATGTATGTTGCAGCTGCACAAAAAATCTGGTTATATTAACGCCGACTTCGAAGTAGGCGTATTGACAATGTCAATATTGACTGAAATATAGTGTGTTTGTAATAGTGACACGCCAATTTGTCAAGAATATCACACTCTTTGTCATAGTGTTTTCAATAGTTCTACCCATTCTAACAATGAATTTTATCACTCTTAAGTCAATATTATACAGTTTTTTTACACACTGCCACACCCCTTAGTCGAATAACGCCCAATTCCTCGGTAGTATTTTGAAATAATTGTGCCTACGTCTGTACTTTTTCAGTTAGTAGCGTCAGTATTCGATTTAGTGTTTTATAATATTGCCACACCCCTTTGTCGAATGACGCCCACTTTATTGACAATTACTTTTTATAAGTGTGCCTACGTTTGTACTAAATATCAGTACTCTAGTGTCAATATTATTCGAGATACAATGTGTTTCATATATTGCCACACCCCTTTATCAAACAACGCTCACTTTATTGAAATTAATTTTTTATGATTGTGCCTACCTCTGGAGTCAACTTTAGTGCTCTAGTGTCAATATTATTCGAGATACAGTATGTTTCATATATTGCCACACCCCTTTCTCAAATAACGCCTACTTTATTGAAACTAATTGTTTTATAACTGGCCTACCCCTGTAGTTAACTTTAGTACTCTAGTGTCAATATTATTCGAAGTACAGAGTTTTTCTAATATTGCCACACCTCTTTGACGACTAACGCCCACTTAACTGATCGTTATTTTTTATAATTGTACCTACCCTTGCATTTTTGCTGTGAATTTTATTGACTCTAGTACTCTAGTGTCAATATTTACAGAGATTTTCTTATAGTGACACGCCCCTTTATCGAATATCGCCCACACTACTGGCAGTTATTTGTTATATTTGTACCTACCTTTGTACTAAATTTTAGTATCGTAGTGTCAATAGTAATTGAGATACAGTGTTTTTTTAATATTGCCACTCCCCTTTTTGAATTACGCCCATTTTTTTTTACAAAAAGTAGTAATTTTTCCTACCGTTGTAATAAATTTCTGTACCCTAGTATCAATATTATTCGAGACACAGTAATTCTCTTATATTGCCACACCCCTTTCTCGAATTACGCCTACTTTTTTTATAGTAATTTTAAATAATTGTGCCTACGTCTGTACTTAATTTCAGTACTCTAGTGTCAATTTTCTTCGAGATACATAGTTTTTACAATATTTCCACACCTTTTTTTAGAATTACGCCCACTTAAGTGTTCGTCATTTTAAATATTTGTACTTGCCCTTGTAATTTTACTGTGAATTTTATTACCGTAGTGTCAATATTTACTGAGATACAGTGTTTTTCTTATAGAGACACGTCCCTTTTCCGAATACCGCCCCCTTTCATAGACGGGCACCTCCGCGTTGATAATCTCTATATGTTGACAAAAAATTACGGCAATCGGGCAAGTACTTTAGGAGTAATCGATGTACATATGTACATTCACAAAAAAAAAAAAAAAAAAAAAAAAAAAACAGAGAAACCAACCAACTTGAGAACCTCCTCCTTTTTGAAGTCGGTTAAAAATGGGCGTGTCCGTGGGCGGATGAAGCCTATATTTTATATGCATTTAAATGTTGATGAAAAATTTACACATACCAAGTTTTATTCCTGTAGCTTACAGTTAATGCCCTTATAGTGCTTTCGCTATGGGAGGTGGGCGTGTTCATGGACGGATTACTCCCAATTTTTGAACAGAACTTAGTTTTGGTATAAAATACATACATACCAAATTTAATTTCTTTATGACAAACATAACCTTATTTATTGAGTTTTAAGCTTTTTGGGTTGTATGGGAGGTAGGCGTGTCCGTAGGCGGATGACGTCCATTTTTCAAAACCATCTTTGGTTGGTTATAAAAAACATATGTGCTAAATTTTAGCTCTGTAGGTTAAACAGAGGCTTATTTATTACGTTTTTAATTTTTGGGTTGTATGGGAGGTGGCGTGTCCGTAAGCGGATGACGTCCATTTTTCGAAGACATCTTTGTGTTTGAATTAAACACATACATATCAAATTTTATTGTTGTAGGCTTATAATGAGCTGAGTTATGCAGTTTTCAATTTTTGCATTGTATGGGAGGTAGGCGTGTCCGTGGGCGGATTTCAAAAATAGTGCAGATCCTTAGGTGCACGTGACCATGTGTACCAAGTTTCATCCAATTATCTCAACTCCTTCTTCTTATCCTGTGTTTACGGACAACACACAGACGGACGGACATGAATAGCTCGACTCACGAGGTGACGCTGATCAAGAATATATATACTTTTCTATACCGGACTCGCGTCGTTCTATGCGTTACAAACGTTTGCACAAAGTTAATATACCCTCACCTTTTAGGTTTAGGGTATAATAAGAAAACGTAGCAGGCCCAATGGACAATCTTCTACGAATCTATTGAGAAGACTGGCGTGGAAGACCTGAAGAAATCTTATACAGCTATTAGGTTTAAACATACTCTTATTTATGCAATTTAAAATTTTTGTTTTGTATGGAAGTAAACGTGTCCGTGGGTGGATAAAGTCCATTTTTTCAAAAATGTCTTTGCTTTGCTATAAAAAATATACGCACCAAATTTTATATCAGTAGGTTAAACATACGCTTAATTTTATTTTAAAAACATAAGAGTTTTTAATTTTTGGGTTGAATGGGAGATGGGCGTGTCCGTGAGCTTTCCAAAGCATGTTCGGAATATTGGAAAAGATGGAATAATAATCAAGTTATGCCATCTCTTAGCAAACGGCACAAATTTAATTATAGACCCAATAGAAAAAAAAAGCCAGTCTGTTTTAATAATTTTTTTAAGTGAATCCCACAAACATAAGTTGAGAAAAAGTGGAGAAAAACTGAGAAAATGTTGGAAAGCCAATCTGCTAAAATGGAGAATTAAATTGAAATTCAAAACGATATCAACCTTGAAAATAACTGGAGATCTTGCTAAGAAAATATAAGATAACTAATGTATTAAAATGGAAAAAAGAGGGTAAAATCCATTGAAGGTCAAGTAGACAAAATATAAGACTGGAGATTGGAAAAAATGCTGAAGATCTGTTTGACTTCCATTGCATATCAAGCAAAATTTCCTATTGGGAAGAATAAAAATATTTACTAACTTAATGAGAATGCTTATGATCTTATCAAACTCTTTAATAACGTCATTGCGATAAAAAAATTGAAAAAAGCAAAAGTGTTTCAAAAGAATCTTTTTTGATATAAAATTCAGAACAATCATGTTGAAAATTTTAACTTTTACTTAAAAGCAGTCAATTGCGCACAATTGTACTTAATTTAACACTTTTTTTTTTTATCTCTTTGCAGCAAACACGTAATCCCGATTATTATGATATATCGCCACGCCCCTTTGGTGTTGCAGGTACTACCGTTGTTGGTAGTGCGGCAGCGTCAAACAGCTTAACACGCTCCAAAGCAATACGACCAAGTGCAGCGGCCAGTAGTGGTTTTATAACACAACAACAACAACAACAATCGAATCGCGGTAATGTACCCCACCAACAGACACAATTTCTGACGCATTTCAATGATCCGGTAAGTTAAAAGAAAATTGCATTACATGCATGCATGCAATAATTAAAAGTAGTACTAGTTGGCAACTCTGCTAGCATAAGTTTTAATATATTCATGTTGCCTAACTTCATAGTTGCCATATGGGCCAACTTTGACAACTTAATCAAATTGTTTATTTTTTGCAAAAATTTTAGAGTTGTTTTATTTTTGATAGCAGATTATTGCATAGTTTATGAAAGAATAAAATTTTGCAATAAAAGAAAAATTAAGCAACTATTATAACAAACAATTGATTTAATTAAACCGGATGTTGTTATAATAAAATATGTAGGTGCTTAAATAACTTAACAACTGCGTGCTGATAACTTAATGGCATGGTTGAGTGAAATATATTGTTACTCAATTAATGATCCATAACAATCAGAAAAACTAATGGTTATGATATAAAAATGTTTGCAATTTTAGAAGCTCTTTAAATTGAATTTAATTTTCATATAAAGTAAATACATAATTTATTAAATCCTGTCTCTAAGCTTGTATTGATATTTTTTAATTTCGATTTTAATGTAAAAGATGAAATCTTATATATAAACGAAGATTATATCTCTCATTTGCTCGAATAACGCCATAACTCAAAAAACGCGATTTTTGAGAAGTGCGATATTTTTTATTCCGTCCGATCTTAAACTTTTGAAATCTGACATAATATTTGTGACCAATCTCAAAAAACATCCTTTAAGTGGCGACCACATTTCATTTCAGAATTTTCACAAAGCCTTTTACCGGTAAAAAGCCTAAAACTAAATTAAGAAAATCATTTTCGCTTTATTTTATATTATAACATTTTTTTTTATCAATGTTGTATTTCAGTTTTTATATATTATTAAAACTTTTCCCAATGTAATGGATATAAAACCAATATTAATTTTTATTTTAAATTCGCGATTTTGTTTTTTTATAACTTTTGAAGAATTTTTACTAAGAAGGCAAGTAAAATTAGATCAAAAGGGACGTGCTTGAAAATAATTGGCCGAAAGCTGGAAATCTTCTTAATGGCTTTATTTGATCCTAAATGAAAACTTAGATCAACATAAAAAAATTTTTATCTGTTTTAATGTTTTTGTTAATAACTGAAAAGCCGTTGATCCTACGGAAAACATTTTTGAGAATAATTTGAAGACCATAAAATTTTACATTGACTAATCACACTGTGCGCCACTGTTTTTGTACACGACATTCCACTATTTTTACTTATAAGAGGTATTCACACTGCCTTGGGTAGTTGGGTTGATTGGCAAATGCCATACATTTTGTTTTTGTAAAAGTGTCATTCTACCCAAGTACCCATCTACCAATGCTGACCCCCTGACTTGTTTGGGTAGATTGATTGAGTACTTTTTTCATAGGTTACCACCTTTTCCAAAAGTAGGCAATAATTGAATTGACAAATAACTAAAACAAAATAAACAAATTATAAGTGAATAAAATAAGCAAATGTGTTAAAATTAGTTATTTTACAATTTTTGAGTTACAAATTATTAAATGCCGCAAAGTTCACGTTAAAAACTACTCCTATATAAAATAACTTTTTTACGCCCGTACAATAGCCTAAATTTTGCGCCTATTAAATGACATGAATAATATGGTGGCAACTCTTTTCTAGCTGTCACTCATCTCTCATCAGCTGTTTTTCTACAAAGTACTCAGTTGCAGTTAAGGGTGCTCGCAGTAATCTAAAGTGCTATTTCTACCCGTACCCAACTACCCAAGTCAGTTTGAATACCCCTATAGATTTGGGGTTTCTGAACACGAAAATCGCATAAAAAATTTTTTTGTGATTACTTTATTTTGAAAAAAATGTTTTGCGACTATATTTGAAAAAAAAACGAGAAAAACTAATAAATTAATCCTAACCACAATAATTTTTTTGCAATTTTCGTATTTAGAGTTTAGTTTTGGTATAAAACAGATACATACCAAATTCTATCTCTGTAGGTCAAACATAAGCTTATTTATGGAGTTTTCAATTTTTTTTTTTTTTTGTAGACGGTAGGCGTGTCCGTGGTTGGATGACGCACATTTTTCAAAAACATCTTTGCTTTGTTATAAAATACATACGTATAATTGTATCTCTTTAAGGCAAACATACGCTTATTAAGCAATTTTATATGGTTTGTATGGGAGGTAGACGTGTCCGTGAGCGGATTCCAAAAATATTCGAAAGTGTAGATCCTTATGCTCACGAGACTATGTGTAGCGAGTTTCATTTCAGTTAATATACCCTGACCTGTCAGGTTTAGAGTATAACAAGTAAAGAATGTCTAAAGTCGGTCTAGCCCTACTATGGAATACCCTTAACCTGCTATAATATTTAAATATATAATTAAAATACTAAAACAAATAGAAATAGCTTCCTATCAAAATCCATGTATTCGTTATACCTATAGAATTATACAGGTTTAACTCATGATAGAATAATTTTACCAGGTAGTGTTGACAAATGTTGATTCTCTCAGCTACAAGTAAGCGAACCCTTGTCAAAAACAGCTGTTTGTTGTTATATTCGTTGGCCACATTTAGCTGTGTCAACTGCTGTGACAGCAACACATCGGGGAGCGCTATTATTGGTATTGAAGTTTCAGAAAAATTTTCAAGTTTATGAAATATCAAGCTTTGTATCAAATACGAATGGAAATTTTACCGACAAATTAAAAATGTTCTATTTTTAAACGCATTTTAATACTCAACTTCATATTTATGTGCATCAAGTTTTGACTTAGCAGTTGGCAACTGTTGGGTACGCTGAATGTGACCAGTGAAAATTAATTGTATGCTATGACGGATTGTGAGCGCTCTCTTTCTTGTTATATTTTTTGACAAACGTCCGTTTCCAACAGCAACGTCAATACTACCTTGGAGTAATTATATCATGGGTTTAACTAATGTGGTTTGTAGGGTAGGTGGACGTGTTGGTGAGCAGATGACGCCCATTTTTTTAACACACCTCAGTTTTGATATAAAATGCTTCTAAACCAAGTTATATCTCTCTATGTCAGAAATGAACCTTTTAATAGTATTTTTAATATTGTGGGTTGTATAGGAGGTGGGCGAATGACGCCCATAATTCTCGATTTTCGGATTCTCGATTTCAGCTATACTGGGTCCGTTTTATAGCACGGCACGGTCTTCCTATCAGTGTGTAAAGGACAAAGACACGTAATTTCATACGGGGACGGTATGAATCCAAAGTGGTTTGCGTAGACACCTGCCGTGTAGGCTTAAGTCTACGGTGATCCATAGCATGGGACCGAAACATTGCATCAGCCAATACCCCTTTGAGGGTTCAAAGGTACCAAATTAGCTAAATGTTGTGATGAGGCCTATCTAACACCTCTTCCGTACTGCGGAGTAAGGCGCCTGTGTTTAGAATGCAACTCACACACCGAGCTAGGTAGCTCTGTACGCGATATGCATAGTAAACCACAACCACCACGAAGCTTTCCGAAGGTCCAGCCCAGTAAGTCAGCCTGGCAGAAGCCAGGGACCGCTACCAATTTTAAAGTCCTTGGTCAGACATCGTATCAAAGTTTTAGCCCAATGGGGACGGTATATAAATTAGAGATGTAACGGATAGTGATTTGGCCGGTTGCCGGATAGTGGCTACATTGGCTCGTTGTTAACAAACTTAATATATTTCTACATGCGGGCGGACCGTCATGGATGCACACAAAAATGGGTTGCAAAATTTGGCAAAAGAATACTCCTCAATGACTATGTTTTGAATATCAAGAGGTTGTAAAAGTAAATGCAAATATTTTTTACCATCACCAGGACTTCGTTTTTAGTGAAACAAACTTGAACTTTATACTAAATTTTGTTCAATAAAAACGCTCATGCTAAAACCCAAGTCAATTCCGTATGTAATTTTTCATTGGTTAGGGTTGCAATTGCCAAACAAATTATATTCAAATTTTCATGATTTTTTATCTCTAATATATAAAAATCTCGTGTCACGGTGTTAGTGTTTGAACTCCTCCTAAACGGCTGGACCGATTTTAATGAAATTTTTTTTGTACACTTGGTAGGTATGAGAATATGTCGTAAAGTATTTTTCACCCACTTACCCGCGAGGGGCGTAGCAATTTTTCAAGACCACAAATTTATCGGTTCTACTTTCGTCTATAAGTCACACATCAATGATACTCTGTACGAACTTACTATTCAGTCAGCCCTTAGACCAAGGTTGATTTATTTAAGGTTGCGTACATTTTTTGACGCATCCTTATTTTATGTAAACAAAAATATTTTGACGTTAGCAGAGTAGGGTTTTGTGATGCTCGAAAAAAAAAAAGTATTTTTCAGGGTTTTGTGCAGTTTTCTGTTTTATTGTGTACACGCTAAGTCAAGATGTGTTAAAATTTTGTTTTTTGTCAAAATTGGAAGTAAAAGTGGTTTTTACTATCACCGTTGTCCAATGCAATGAAAGTTTCGAATATGAAAATATTTATTTGGTCTGTCTTTCTTGATTTTCTTAATATATATTTATTTAATTAAACCTTTTTTAGGGCATAGTACTGAAATCCTTCAATCAAAACTAAAATTATGGGGGTAGATCAAACTCAATGTCTTAATTTTATCAGGACATCCGAATAAAAAAAGGACAAATAAAAGTACTAAACAAAAATTTTAGTATTCTATTTACCAAATAGTACTACAAAAAACTACCAATAGTATTATATTCGGGCAACCGTGTCAGTACTTTACTCAAATGACTACGCTCTTTTCCTCTCATTTCAAAATAAGAGTGCCGAAATGAGAAAACGTCAAAAATGTATGCAACCTTATATAAATAAGCCTTGCCCTTAGACTATCAAATTTGAGCGATCTTTGGAAAGGGGGGTAGGGCACCGCCCATAAAATTACATTTTTTGATATCGGATAGATTTAGAATTAAATGTCGTAAAACAAACACAAGCTTTGGACAAACGAGGCGTGGCTCTGCCCATGTAATTGAAATTTTCGATACAGAATAGCATAGAAGTAAAAGTCAGAGAACATTTAAACTCAGAATGGAGTTACTATTTGGTGGTGTCCTGCTAATGGAATGCTGGAATTTTCTTTGTGCGATGGGTGTGGCTCCGCCCATATAAGACATATTTTTTTTTTAAATTGAATCATATTGGAAATAATAGTCACATATTAAAGAAACTCGGTTTGGAGTAACTATTTGGTGATATTCTACTACGCCGAAATAGTCTCAAACTAAAGCGGGTATTCGACAAGGGATTCGGTTCCGCCCATAAAAGACAGTTGTTTATATTTAAAAGCTTTGGAAATAATGGCCACCGAATATTGAAACTCAGTGTGGAGTTACTCTCTGTTGATGGCCTTCTATTGGCAAGCTGGAACAGACATTGGATAAGGACGGCAGCAACGCGCCGGGTACCAGCTAGTATTCGATAATATTTTATAAAACAGCACTTTTTATACCCTAAACCTGAAAGGTCAGGGTATATTAACTTTGTGCAAACGTTTGTAACGCATAGAACGAAGCAAGTCCGGTATAGAAAAGTATATATATTCTTGATCAGCGTCACCACGTGAGTCGAGCTATCTATGTCCGTCCGTCCGTCCGTCCGTCCGTCCGTCTGTGTGTTGTCCGTATACACAGGATAAGAAGAAGGAGTTGAGATAATTAGATGAAACTTGATACACATGGTCACATGGACCCAAGGATCTGCACTATTGAATATTTTTGGAATCCGCCCACGGACACGCCTACCTCCCATACAATGCAAAAATGTAAAACTGCATAACTCAGCTCATAATTAACCTACAACAATCAAATTTGGTGTGTATGTGTTTTATATCAACACAAAGATGTTTTTGAAAAATGGGTGTCGTCCGCCCACGGACACGCCCACCTCCCATACAACCCAAAAATTGAAAACGCAATAAATAAGTCTCTGTTTAACCTACAAAGATAAAATGTGGCAGGTATAATATTTATAACAAACCAAAGATGGTTTTGAAAAATGGATATCATCCGCCCACGGACACGCCTACCTCCCATACAACGCGAAAATTGAAAACTGCATAACTCAGCTCATAGTTAACCTACAACAATAAAATTTTATATGTATGTGTTTTATACCAACACAAAGATGTCTTCGAAAAATGGACGACATCCGCTCACTGACACGCCCACCTCCCATACAACCCAAAAATTGAAAACGCAATAAATAAGCCTGTGTTCAACCTAAAGAGCTAAAATTTGGCACATATGTTTTTTATGACAAGACAAAGATGGTTTTGAAAAATGGACGTCATCCGCCTACGGACACGCCTACCTCCCATATAACCCAAAAAGTTGAAAACTCAATAAATATGGTTATGTTTGTCATAGAGAAATTAAATTTGGTATGTATGTATTTTATAACAAAACAAAGGTGTGTTCAAAAATTGGGAGTAATCCGTCCAAAAACTCGCCCACCTCCCATAGCGAAAGCACAATAAAGGCATTAACTGTGAGCTACAGGAATAAAACTTGGTATGTGTACATTTTTCATCAACATTTAAATGCACATAAAATATAGGCTTCATTAGCCCACGGACACGCCCATTTACAATACAAATTTTTTTGGTTTTTGAAAAGTGGGTTTAGGGTATTTCATAGCGGCCTAGACCGACTTTAGACTTTCTTTACTTGTTTTTAATTAAATAAATGGCGTTTTATGACAATTTTATGACGGTCTGACTTTTTTTTTATTTTATTTTGAAGATGTCTATTAAAATTACTAAGATGGTTTTCTGATTTCTTTATTTTACTAAAAACACTACGATTATGTTCAAATCAACCAACAAAAACTATAAAAAATACAATTTTTAAGAGAAGATAAGATGCACAGTTCCTTAAAAGTGATTCTAATTATTAAAATTTTGTTCTCAATCACCGAATGTGAAGAATCAACAGATTTCTTGAAATTGCCAGCTCTTTTTGAGCCATTCATGACTCTTGACCTTGTCCAGCCTGGTCAAGTTTACTTTGGGAATTATGATATCAATGTATCACTGTGATATTGTAATGCTGTGATATTTATGGTGGAGAAAAAGACAGTCAAATGTTACAGGCCTCAGTCTTGTCTATCAAAGTCGAAGCGGAGATTAATATAGATACTATAAGGAAATTGATAAAAATTATGAAAAGTGTTTAGAAATTAATTTTAATATTTTATTTTATTTTTTTTTTAAATATTATGTTGAAGTCATGGATTGATTAAAAAAAATGTTTATATTAATAGTTATTCAGGGTCACTGAGGGAAAATTTGTCAACGTTTTGCTTCCAGGTCTTATTTTTTCTTCAATTATGCAAAATAGTTCGTAAATTTTTCAAAATTTTTATATTAAACTAACTTAAGTTTTTTATAACTTCATAATGTCAATTTTTCAATTATTTAAAACTAATATTATGTGGTTTACTGATAGTAAATTGTTCTCTCACAATTTATAACCCCGGCAGATAAAAATATTGGCACAATTTTTGAAGTTTCTGAAAATTTTAGATTCTTACTTCTTTAACAAATATCCATGGATAGCATAGTTTGCTTTTTTTTTTAAATCTCTTCTAAAATATGTCATTTTTGTAGAGGCTGATTCGAAAATATGTAGTAAGATTCATCGACTTATTTTATTAAATAAAAACACTTTCTAAAGGGAAGTTCCAACCCTAGCTACGCCACTGCAGTAGCGTAATATTGCTGCGAAAGTTATATAAATTTAGCTGATCTTTTTACGGTGGAAATTTGTTCTAAAGAGAAAAAAGTATTTAAATCATTTTTTTACAATCGTATATTTCATATTTCACTTGCTTTTAAGCTGGAAAAATTATACGCTTTTTCCAAGACCTATTGAATTTTCGTTTTTTTTTTTTTTTGGTTAAATTAACTCACGAACTAGTTTAACATTTTTAGTTTTACATAGAAATAACCATTACTTTCATAACAGAACATTTCAAAATGGCGAAAATCATCTGCAATTGAAAAGTAACACATTTCTTAGGTTTGAGAAATTATGTCCTTGTTATTGAGAATTTCTTTTGTGGGTGGAAAACACCCAGAGTTAGTTGTGACGTAACTTAGCCATAGGTTAGTAATCCAGGGTTAAAATGTTAACTTTTCAAATAAACTGAATTTGAGCCCACTGACAGGTATTTATCTTACTCAACTACCAACAACAACTACCAACATAAATCTGCTCACACCTCTATGCTAACTTTTGGCTAACTTTTAGCCAAAACCTACATTAGTGGTATTTGACCATTTGTGTGTTTTTTTTTTTTTTATTTTTTCAAAACAAACAGCTATCTATCTAGCTCGACTTGCTCTAGTTTTGTATTTCAGACCTGTTGTTGGGGGTACTCGTATCATGTTTTGGCTACCCACTTTTGTTGTTACTCATTTGATCTGCTGCTGCGCTGTTGTTTTTGATTTTTAACAGCCACGCGATAAAAGCAGCAATATTTGTTATTTGCAAACTAAACATGTTATGCAATATTTAGTGCACAATTTTTACTTTTTCTTTTTTATAGCTTTTTTCCGAAGCTCTTATTTTAAGTTTTGCGCTTAAAGTGGAGTAACTTTTTTAAATGGTTTGTTATTAATGGATTTGTGTGATTTTTTTTTGCCATAGACTGGATTAGATACGTTGTGATGCTGCGTGGACGCTTTTGCGATGGCGTTGAACGCCGCGCTGCCGATGTATATGTATTTTTTTATTTATCTACTTTATATAAATATAAATAAAATTAAACATAAGCACAATGTTATGATTGTGCGATCGGGCAGGTGATTTTTTAATGGCTTTTTACTTTCTTCATTTAAATTAAAGTTGCGCATGCGCAGCACTAACGCGCATAATGGTTTTTATTAATAAGTTTTTTTAATTAGAAATTTAAAGCTTTGAGTGTATTAAAAGCGTGTAACCACGTTAACAGTTTGATATTTATTTGAACTTATTAACTTATTTTAAGGCATACAAAACAATTAAAAATAATCGCAAGCTTAGCATGAACTCAAAGGTTGTAAGTCGAGTCTAGTCAAATCTCAAAATATTCCCAAACTCAAAAAAAAACTACACATGACAAAATCAAAGAATAGCCAAAACTATATCGTGAGAACCTTAAAATGCATGCATATTCATAACATCTAGTGTGCGACTGAATTTGTTTTAGTGTGCTTGAGATCTGTTAATATTTTTATGTGTTGCTTTTTTCCAACATTGCTAAATGTTGCTATAAAGAAACACGTGATATACATTTACAATGTCACTCTCAGACATGACGCTATACATGACAATTGTTATGAATCTTGAATTTTGTTGAATCTCTGTCTAGATCTGCCATCAGAAACTACTAATTACAGAAAAGCTAGTTCGAGTAACAAATGTTACGGTAATGACTGCATTACAGAAGCTCAACTCAAGCAACTCATGAGAAACCAAAGTTGGTTTTAAAAACAACTCATTGTGAAAAAAAAAATGTTCAAGAACCGAAAAGAAATAAAAAATTTTATTGCAAAAGTTGCAACTTCAATTAAAAGCAGCAGAGAACAGAAAAACTTGTGAGATCCATAAAAGATTTTTAAAAATTTAGTAGAAATCTTTACAGTAGACTGAATGCACACTATGTTATAACTATTATATGTATGCTTTATTAGACCTCTTGTTGATGCTAACATTTTATTTCACAAAAACTCATTTTGTGAAAAAAGTATTTAAAACGTAAAAAATAACTACATAAATAATTAGAATTTTGAATCTACACGAAAATTTGGATTGAGCACAAAACAAATTATTTTTTTAGTATCTAGTCTTTTATAATAGTATTTTTTCAATCTTTACAATCTGTACAGACTTCCCGTGATACCAGTTTTCAAGTCCTTATCCTTTGTCTCAATTGAGCTCAAATCCCTACCTAGCACGTCCGGAGCCCAATCAGGAGCCAACCAGAGTAAACCTCTACGAATTCGGTATGCAATTCTGAATTGCACTACGATCAAATCTAAGGGCGGCACATCCATCAACAGCTGAAGTGCATCCGTAGAGACCGTACGGCACACCGGCATACATCCGATCAAGATCACTCTCTAATATGAGAGTATCTTCCGGTAGCCAATAGCAGAACTGACTATGTCGCGCCACACAAATGAACCAAAAGTTGCATAAGTACACGGAGCTACGGAGTCCCCAGTTGCCCTACCACAGTCAACAGACGCTGTCTTAATTTCTAGGTGCACCAAGAAGTTTATCCTTTCTTTCATGTGAATGTCCAAGTACTTGCCTTCAGTTACGAACCTAAGGCCCACACCCTCCAGGCTGACCAAAGGAGATTGATCGCGTAAGAATTTGCCCTTGAACAACTTCATCACTGTCTTGTCCCTTGCCACGCCAACCCCTACCTGTGCACTCCAAGCACTAATGGCAGCCATAACCTCACTCGTCTTGGTTTCAAGCTCAGCACGAGAACTACCTTCCACCAATACAAGTAGGTCATCAGCATACGCACAGCGCTTAGAGATATGTTCAGGCCACCGCAATAGAGGATCCATCATAAGGTTCAATATGAATCGAGAACAGATAGAACCCTGCGGACAATCACGAACAACACGATACTTTTAACGTACAGCCAGACATCTTTCTCTTTCCCTTTCGGAAACTAAACTACCTGTCGCAAATTTGTACACCATCGCACTCCTGGAGCCGTTCCACCATGACCCTCTCCAGCACCTTTCCAAGCAACCGAACGGGATTGATTCCCCGGTAGGACTAAGGATTGCTCCGCAGCCTATCGGCTGACTTTAAGAGCATGATAACCCGCGCCTGTTTCCATGCGTCTGGAAAGATGCCTTCGCTTGAGCACTTACCATACAAGGCTTCCAGTTAATTAGGAATGGCCTTCCAGATGGTTTTACACATCTCTCCAGTCATATCATCTATACCCGGAGACTTTTTCCCCCTGAGTTGCATTATGCCATACACTACCTCACCCAGCTCCAAAGCCGAGCGATCAACCACTTCCCTAGAAAGAGAAGAGACCTCACCATCCGTCCTCGAAAAAAATTTGTTCATGGCTGATACCGCTAACATCTATAGAACGACTCTTGTCATGACATATTTTATATGCCAGGCACCACGGGTCATCTTTATTCCGCCGCACAATATCCCTTCAATGTTGCTCCTTTATGTGGACCAACAACTCCTTGTAGTCTCTTAAGCTTACTCTGTATCTATTTCTATGCTTGGAACAATCACTATATCCGGCCACTCTGAACTCTGGTCCTGAGACGCCTGAGCAACCTTCTTTTTAATGTTAGGTCACGTGTCCACCACTTCACCCTGCTACGATTTATCTTGCAGATATTCCCTTTTTCTGGCCAAGCACGACTAATTGTATTGAACACCCAAAAAGAAGACCCCTTTCCATGATTTCTACTGAGCTCCAGTCGTAGTCCAGACTTGCCTTGGTTCCTTATTGTGTTTATGGACTCATGTATTCCTTTTATGCATAACTTTCCTCGAGCTCTACGAAGCGATAAGTAGGTATAGGTTAAGCATCGGGTTTTTTCACACTTTCTCGAAACACCACGATTTGGTAGGTCATCCACATTTTTATGCACTGTAAAGTGCTGATTTCACTTCTTACCAAAACATTTACATTTTTTATGAACTTTGCTGCTAATAGAAAGGACATTTTTGGTCCTTTTGGATGACTGCAGAGAAACAACACTTCAAAACGTTTTGCGATCGCAAGATTTATTGCGTTTATAAAAAAAATCTTGTATACATACTTTCAGGCTGACCATATTTTCATATGAAAAAGCACTTTAACAGCAAAAATGAACAGTTTGAGAGATATTAGGTGCGGTTTTATATATTAAGTTAGACTTTGACGAATCTAAAAAAAAATCAAACCAAAATGTTCTGTATGCTATTTTTTGTGGTGTTGTGTTGTTGCTGAGGTGCACATGATCCCAGTGTGACAAGCACGTTATACTAAGGAAGTGTGCCAAGTAAGTGTTAAAAATAGGCAGTAAGCTTAGGTCAAATTTTTACATCAGAAGACTAAGAATAATTCAGACTCAATTTTATGATTGATGATATTTTTTTGATTCAAACATGAATTTAGACCAGATCCATGATACAGAAAAACTTCAACTGCAATTGATTTTCAGGCTTTATTTTAAATTCGACCTTCATTTGGTCTTCACTGAAAATATGGGCTTCCTTTTGTCTATTGATATTTTTCCCAAACCATCAATTTGAATCCATTACTAACTCAATTTCACATTTTATTTATTTTTTCAGAATGTTGTCAACGATAAACCTTCAGCGAGCTCATCTCGTTTAACTGCCGCTGGTTTCGGCACAACTGCAACACGACCCTTTGGTTCAAGTGGCTTTGTGCCCAACACTAATCGTAATCGTGCCACGCCAGTGAACTCTCCCTACATTGTCGAAGAGGCACAACCACAGCCACCACAGCAACAACTACCGTTTCGCAATACGCGCAATCGTTTTCATCCCAACAGCGCATCATCAACATCTACCGAAACGACAACAACAACAGTCAGCAATACCAGCAAGCGATACAATCGTTTTGGAGCCAGTCGAACACAGCAACAACCCAGTAGTGCTGGCTACAGATCACATCAAACAAGAACTTCAACAACAACAACAGCAGCAGCACCAACTGACTTAGCGCCACATGGCTTCTCACCGAAACGCCCAACATATGGACGCAAAGCAATCAAAGCAACTAACACACCCACAAGCAATGCCGGTACTAGTTTTCAGCCACGAAGACCTGGCTTTGTCAGTAGTTCAGAAATTAATGAACCAGTGCATACGGTCAGGCAACGACCATTCACCTTGAATAGTGGACGTGTGCGTTTGCCTCCAACGACTGCAACGAAAGAGAAACTCTTGAAGCAACAGGTGGCAGCAACCGCAACCGCAATAAAACAAGCCATTAGCGCTGAAAGCGCATCCAACGAGGATGATGAAGAAGAAGAAGATGATGAGGAAGAGGATGGTGAGTACTATGAAGAGGTGAATGAAAAACATGGCAATCAAGTTGGCAATGGAGCAAAAAAATCTGCCGAAATAAGCTATGAGAAGCTTGGACTGCATGAGGCCAGTGCGACAATGACAACAATAATGTCCAGTACGGCTACGGAAGTGATGCCACAACTGGTGGAGCAGACAACACAATCGAGAAAAGCAGAAGAAAATCAGACAGTGATGATTAAAACACAGCAGCCTGTGGAAGCCAAGCTTGCGGCAAGCCGTGAAAGTCTGGAACAGTCGGCCGAGGGCAGTCAACACTATGCAGCCGCCAGTGGGGAAGAACAAACAACAGCACGAAACGCAGAGTATGAATACGAGTATGTTGAAGAAGATGAGTCCACCGAGGCTACGACGAATATAAAGCTGCTCGAGACTACCACCGAAGCCAGCGTAGAGATGGTTACCAAATTACCCAGCTCTGCTGAGATAAATACTAAGCTAGAAGAGCAAACTCAGAGCACAGACTCACCACAAGCCAGCCAAGTGGAGAATGAGAAGGAAACTGTAAAGTTAATGGTCACCACTTTGCTACCGCATATTAGACAGGACTCAGCAGAGCAAAAGAAACATAAGCAACAACACGTTTCACACGAGCAGCTCACGGAGCATCATGCACAGCATGAACACAGTCAACAAGAAGAATCCAGTACAGAGTACGATGACGAAGAATACGATGAGGAGGAGGAAGATGATGAGGGCGGTGAAGAAGAGGATGGTGGAGAAGAAGAAGAAGAAGTAGAAGGCTCTAGTGAGGGCTCTGGTGCACATATTGCGTCAGCTGCTAAGGCCGAGGTAACAACATTCTATCCCGAAGATCCTACAGCGCCACACAAGCAGATGAATGATATTTTCGATCGTGAAGTCATTTCCGTTGTGACAACCAAGAGTGTGGTTAATGGTTCGACCGCTTTTCCAGCACCAGTTACACCTAGAACAACGGCAACAACGCTTTCAGTGGAGGAGGAAGCAATTTTAATGGAGAACAAAGTGAGGCCAACTTTGTCGCGAGATGACCCTCCCGCGAGTACCGAAACTGCAGACGAGCTAAATATGGCAAACGCCGATGAGCAAAATCTTAACAATGCCACCGAAAGTTATGTCGTCATTGCCTCCATACAAACCAGTCGCAGCATAAACGGTGCACGTTTTCTGCCATTCCCCGCCATCAATCAGGAGGAGACAAAGCAAACACTCTCCGAACTAGAACGCAAAATACATGGTCCAAAGTCTGCAAAAACTGAGAAGAGCAAAAAAGATGAGGCATCGGAACAGTCTAGCGAGAGTGCTGAAACAACCACTTTACCCGAAAACTCTACGGTGGAGAATACCACAACCGCCACTGCCATTGCCGCCGTTTCTTCCTCAACAGAAAGCATCATCGATAAACTGGATCGCGTGCAATCGGAACTGTCTAGTGGCTTGCTCTCCGGCAAGTATCCCATTATAAGCCAAATGGATGTTTCTACGCCAGCGACGAGCACAACAGCTGGATTCTCTAAATTTACGCCAAATATACGCAAGTTCCAGCACAAAACAACGCCATCACCAAAAGTACGCGTACATCATCTCGATGAGGTTGAGATGGATGATTTGGCAGGTCTGCTGCCCGTTGGTTTTAAGCCGCGTAACTCTTTTAAAAATCGTAAGTTAACCACGACCAGCACAACAACCGAAGCGCCGGCACCAAAGATAATGTTCCACAAACCT
Organism: Tetanocera ferruginea; assembly: GCA_958299015.1. Taxonomy (NCBI): domain Eukaryota; kingdom Metazoa; phylum Arthropoda; class Insecta; order Diptera; family Sciomyzidae; genus Tetanocera; species Tetanocera ferruginea. Next base: position 139,950,931 of record OY282640.1, read on the forward strand.
TCACGCAACTCCACCATTGGTCGTTCGTATAAAACTGGTGCGGCAGCGCAAAATGTAGGCTTGGCCGGTCTGCTGCCAAAGGGTTACAAGCAGCCATCTACCACAACAACAGAACCCACCACATCCGATATAACAGACATATTTAGCAAGATCAAATTTGATGATAATCTGGCGAAACTACTGCCTAACGACTATAAGGCAACAACCGTCAAGCCAGCCGTTACCATCATTGATGACATCTCTCAATTCTTACCACCTGGTTTTAAGCTGAACAATACCAGCACCGCCAAGCCAATACTACTGGTACAAGATGAAATCAACAAATTTCTGCCACCTGGCTATAAGCCACCAGGTGCTGAGGCGCCAGACACAGCCGCAAGTGGTGGCATAATTCCTTTAAAAACGGATGAGTTGAGCAAGTTGTTGCCACCTGGTTTTAAGCTAGATGGCGATTCAAACAAGCCCGCATTTGCAGCACCCGAAGCCATAGATATCTCACAGCTATTGCCCAAGGGCTATAAACCAGGTGCCGAGAAAACAGCTGAAACAATCGAAATCAAAAAACCCATTCAGCAGAACAGCAACGCCAATACACAGCATCCCGCTTCAACTACAGCAAAAACCCCGATAGTCGCTAGCTCAACAACAAACGCCGCTGATGCAAACTCCGCCGGCAATACTTCTTCCAGTTTTAAGGTTGTCTTTCCCAAAGGCATACACAAACGTATCGGTTCACAGCGTCTGACAACACCACGCACAAATGTGAATGCCGAGGATGGTCCAGGTAATTCACCGCCTGTTGTCATTAAGAAAGGTCCTCCAATGCGCGCTACCACCGAGTTTACAGGCTGGCCCACGCCCTCGACAACGCCCATTTCCATAGAGAAACTGCTAGAACAGGCCAAGACTGCAACGATTGACTTTGACGATTTGCTGGGTCCAACAAGCTCTACGACAACCACAACCACAACGACCACCACTACTACAACCACTCCACGACCCACTAAGCCGGGACACTGTACGAGTGAATGCGATTTGGCGGCCACAATCAAAATTATTGACGGTGTTGCCTGGAAACCTGAACTGCTGGATCACAACACTTTGGAGTGGAAGAATCTAGCACGCGAAGTAGAAGCTCAGGTAAGCCGAAATTATATGAAACCAAAATTCCTATAAATATCCAAAATTTTACCTCACTTTACAGCTCAACGAGGTCTACTCAACGGCGCCACAGCTCAACAAGTGGTACAAAAAGGTGCGCATTGATAGCTTCAGCAAAGGCAGTGTGCTTGTGGACTATTATGTGGAATTGGCCAATATTACGCAAGATGTGAATACGCTGGAAATAAGAAAACTTTTCCATCAAGCTCTAACGCCACCTAAGATACCCGTTCTACCCTCGAAACCGGAAACTGAGAATGAAACCGATAACGAAGAGTCCTTCAATAAGCTAAAGGAAGAGAAACTAGTCAAGGAAACATTCCTGATGGGCAAATATCTTATTGATCCCATAGCTACAGATTTTAGTGGTAAGTTGTTTCGTATTGCCAACGCATTGATGTGCTCTTAATTTTGTTCATTTTTTCCGCAGTTATTGCTAAGACACTATCGACGCCTGTCGAGTTTGCCGAGGAAGATAATCTACTGCCTCAATGGGCCATAGTGGTTATTGTTATTGGTGTGGGCTCTCTGCTGTTTGTGGTCATCTTTGGTGTTACTGTGGTAAGTATACGGCTCAAATATTACTTTTAGTGAATTAAGTGCTAACCTTGGTTACTTTTCAGTTACTTAATCGTCAGAAACGCTCAAAGAAGACTCCAATACCGCTGACAAATGACATGTTGAATGAGCTAAAGATCAATCATATGGGTGGTTCTGATAATTATGGTGTCGATGATTTCTACAATATCGATGATACTTGGAATGATACAAAGCAGCCCATTAAACCTAAGGTGCGTATTGATTTGATAATTTTTATGTTTTTCTCATGAATCATTTGTTTTCCAAATGTTCTACATTTTTAAACCTATTTTCTATTCGCCATTTTAAACTTTGAAATAATCCTGGCGGTGCATTCGATTTCCACCAAAGAATTCCGCTTCCGCTATCTACTCCGTTTAAGTTTCATTCATAAGCCTTTTTTTAATTTAATTAACTAAGGAGGAACTTTGTAAATGAAAAACCTAACCTCCGAATTGAATCACCGACCCAGTATAAATTCCATGGAACCGCGGTAAGGTACTACTTCACGGAATGAGGAAACAGCACAAAGCTTAAAACTGAGGGACTAATTTTGTCAATCGGGAGCTATCAAGTCGGGGAAAACCCTTAAGTTCGTGTATATATTTGCTGGCCTATTTTCCAAACGATCGAATATTCGAAGTTCGTCGGTTATGCCTTTTGACAAAGAGCTTGCCACTGACCAGTAGGTTTCGCTTCTCAACATGAGTTTCCCCAAGTTTTGGGGTGTCAACTCTTGGCCGAGAGGACATGTGCAGTGTCTTCTACTGTGCTAACAGAGGAATGAGTGCAATAGGGATCACTTGCATGCTTCTTTAGATCTATTTCAGCGTGACTACCAGTGTTACATGCTTCTCTCTCGAGCCAGTTTTTAACTAGAGGATGCGCTCTCGCTGTTAGCTCCGAGTTAGGACTCGTCCAACAAGAGGTCGTTGGGGATCAAGCGAGAAACCATCAGAGCTTCACCCTCAGACACTTTTCTGAAAGTGCAACACACTCGCCCAGTATATTTACTCACTCTACTCCTCGTTGAATCCCAGACCATCAATGCGTGCATCAAAATTGAACGCACGACGTTAAGAGGTAGTGTCCTGCGAACTTGCTTTGGTCCTCGTGTGTTGGGCAAGATTCTTGCTCATCAAGCATGAAGTGGCTGCGTTTCTTTAAACAGAGTTTAAAGAATCGATCAGCATGCCGGAGTTCTTAATAAATAGTTTTTAGAGAACCTCTGTCCCGCGCACGTTTATTACTCCTTTCATAAGCCATACTTAGTCGTTTGTAGATTGGGTTGCTTGGTTAGGATGGAGATACTGTTCCTAGTGATATCCAACCAGGTTAATCCTTCCCTTCATTTCTGTATACAGGAACTGCGAATGTGTCCGCTGTTAAGAGGTCAAGGGAAGAATCTATCCTAGTCAGCTCATATGCGGTTTTATTACCAAAAATATTCCTATGATCCGGAACCGATATTAAAGTAATGTTCAGCTGCTGTCTTAACCAGACGAACTCCTCTTTAAATTGCCTGACTAGTTAAGAGCTTGTTTTAACCGCAGCTACTTCATTGATGGGGGCTTGGCTCCAACTACCTTCTTCCGCTAAGCGAAAAGATTCTGGCACAACCAGTTCTTCTGAGTGCATACCGGTTCCAACTTCGCAATTCATATTGGATCCATCAATGTACAAGGTCACATTCATGTCAAAAACTAGATTCTATCCACCATTGCGCCATTCTACCCGGAAATTAAGTATGTTACTGCACCAATATGGCTTCCTAATCCAGTTATAAGACTCTCTGAGTTTAACTGAGCTGTGCGTTGTGAGTTTTATGTGTAGATCTATGGAAAGTAGTGGAGTGAGAATTTTTAGCTCAGACGTTGGGCATGAGCGGATTCCCCCCTTGACACGAATGCACGCATAGGCCGTACTACTGTGGTGTAAAACCAAATGAGTATTTTTGGTTCAAGACCCCATTTTTCCCAAATTCTTTTAACCACCATAGAAGACTGCAGTGTTCCTTGCAAAAAATTCTACCTAGTGTCTTGTCAATTCCTTTAGGCTGTCGATTGGTTGAGTTAAGTATATCCAATATTCTGCCAGGAGGGAAAATATTTGTTCCTAAGAAACTCGTTACGTTTTCTTATTCCCAATTTAGTCCCGTGAACAGAAATATAGAGAAATATTTTTTTATGTAACTTTTATGTAAAGGGCCGAAAAAACAACATATATAGAGAAATTTGTTAAAGCAATATTTGGGAAGAATGGTATCTTAAGGCAAAAAATAAATCCACATTTCACTTAAGGGTGTTGATAAAAGGTAGAAAGTTGCCACTATGAAGAGAAAAAGGAGACGAGAAATTTCAGATGAAAGAGTCTGTACATGTTGAGTCTGGCCTCCATCTGAATGTGGCAAGATAGTATGACTTGATGACAAGGTTGACTTGATGGTTCCATTCTTGGTTATCTCAGTAGTTCTCTTATTCTAGCCTAGTCAATCCTTCTATAATCGTCGGTTACCACTCTACAGTGGCAACGGAACCGTGTAGGTCGTATGATTAGTATTGGTTAGGTTCGATATCATTGTAGGACTAGTGCCCCTTTTCTTACCTCAAATTTATCTTTGTGTCCACAGATAAGCTACGAAACTACTAATGTTACCAGCTGTAACTATAGGATTCACTGTATTTAAATAAATTTAATAGATTTCGAAAAATCTTCTTCCATCCTATGATGAGTAGGACTGGTTACATTAAGTTCCACCGGTTGGTACACAAAATAACTGTGTTTTTAGGGTTTTTGGATAGGCCTTCATTTACACAGCATCTCTGTGACGTAATCAGTACTACTCGTATAATACTGACAATGTACTTAGAGCAACCTCTAGTTGAAGTTGATTTTAGGGTAGTCTCCTCCATAGATCTACATAATATATCCACAAAATTTCCTTGATTAGTACTTTTTAGGTATTTTGGATCTGTTTTTTGTAGTTTTTTAGAGCAAAGCCTGTCAAATCTGCGTTTTTCTCTATTGAATAACTTGATGAAACTAGGTTCACCGGAATCATTTTCCTTCATCCGATTATTAACCTCTATCAACAAGATTTCTTTCTAAATCTCATCTTTCCCTTTACTTATTCCTCTTCTTATACACATCTGTATAATTTTGTTCTCACCATTATTACTAAGCCTTCTCTTGTACCTATAAGCCATTCGAAATAATATAATTTTTTTTCTCTCCAACAGCGTTTCACAAACTCCGTACATGACAGCAATGGTTCGAACATATACGACAGCTGGCGTTCGACACGTCAAGGTGACTACTACTATGACTCTCAGCACAACTACTCGCAAAAGGGTGACTCTTTGCAGCGTTCTTCGCATCCAGGACATCATCAACAGCAGCAACAGCAACAACAACAGCATCACCACCACCATCATGGTCATCATCAGTATGCGCAGCAGTCACCATATCAACCGCAGTACCCAGATGCTTTCTCCGATGCTCATCAAATGTACACGTACAACAATCATGCGAGTCGATCGCGTTACCCCAGGGACTATGATCCAGAATTCTAGCTTAGCTTACTTAATTAGAAACAAGTTTTTTTTTTATTTTTTCTTTTTATTTTCTTTTCTTAATAAAATATTAAAGGACTTTTTTTAACTAGCTCTTAAAATATAATGAAACGAAATAACTAAACAAAACAATAGCATTAATAACAAAAAAAAAAACAATAATACTTTTTGTACTAGCTAATGTTTAAGTTTTAAATTATGAAGACTTTTTAAATTATTTATTTTTGGCAAACCCTTCTTTGTCTAAATTATGTAAATAAAATTGCTAATAATTTTATTTTAAAACTTTAAACTAATCACGATGATTTTTTGCTTAAACCTAAAAACATGTCTAAAACAATTTTATTTAGCCTTGTCTTTGTTTAAGAAACACCTAAAATTATTTGAAATACTCAAAAATTATGTTTAGAAAACTTGTGCCTTCTAGAGAAATTTGTATTGAAACAATCTACAGATATAAAAACATGCATGCTTAAATAAATACGTAAATTATTTTTTTGAATAACTTGTTAATCTAAAAATATTAATGTTAAAAATTATATAATATGTTTCAGAAAAATTTTATATAATCAACGCAAACGTATGTAGCTCATAAGAAATGTTCATAGTTTATGATGAGTTTACATGAGTCACGATTAGTTCTTAACATAATGTTATTTTAAAAAAATAAAAATAGATTTATAACTTTAAATCGATTAAAGTAAATAATCCGAAAATAAAAACTACTTAAAAATAAAAGAGTTTGCTTTGATAAAAAAATTAGCGAAAATCACAATAAATGATATATTTATATAAGTTCATCCATGAATCAATAATTTACTATAAAATAACGTCCCTTAACTGCCATCTAGGCAAAGATGTATTCAAATGAAAGCTCAGATGCTGAAAACAAAAGTTTAATGTTAAATTTGCTCAGAGATCTTTAAAAAATTAACCGCTATTATGGATCTGGTCTAAGTTTGAATTATCTCAAACTGGGATGAAACTGACCGTTAATAAAAATTCAACAATAGAGTTGATTTACTTTTTCGCATTTTCACGAGCCTTTTTAAGCCACAACTCATCACAAATCATAGAGAAATCCTTGATGTGAACAATTTTTGAAAAAAATGAGTATGTTTTTAAAGCAGATATTATAGCTTATTTTTTTATATCGTGTCATGGCTTGAGGCTATTTCTCTTGGTTCGGAGTCGGTCTTATATTTCGTATAGAAAATATATAACAAGTAAATATTGATGAATGTAATGTTGCCTTATACTGATGATAATATGATAAATATAAGGATATTTCAGCAAAGCAATGACCCAACACCAAACACACTTCTCGCTTAGTACAGAGCAGATTCCATGAAAATCGAGCATGTCTTTTTAAATGGCCCAGCCAGTTTCGGGACTTAAATCCTATTGAAAAACTGTGAGTTGAGCTGAAAAAAAAGGTTGGCCGAACTGAGTTTCACTAGCAAGTAGGATATATGGCAATTTATTTAAAAATCCTGGAATTTGATTCCTAAGGAGAGCATGATAGAGAACTTACTAAGGTGGCCATTATAACCCGTGGTCGGGTTACACCCAAATACGTCAGTTTTCGCCAGGTGCCTCTGCTCCGTGCGCGCATTCTCCAATTTGTTACATCATGCGTGGTTAAGACTGCTTTGGGCGCGTCAATCCATCGAAGGCATGTTCTTCCTCTTCGTCGTGGTCCATTGGCTTTCGTCTCAAACTCTTTTTTTGCTGGAGCAACTTCATCCATACGATAGACATGATCCAGTCAGCTCATACAGCTTGTTATTCAAATTCGATAGTCGTCGCCAACTCAAACAGGACCAACGATTTTTCGAAGAACTTACCTCTCTAAGAATGCTGGATAGCAACCCAAACCTCACCATGGTTAGGTGTTGAAATTCCACTCCATCATCATCGATTGGTGGCGTTCTACTCCATGAGCGGAAATGATGGAATTGTTGCCCGGAAACAGTTTGCCTAAATGCTGCCCCCATAACCTCAATGTGCACTGCGTATCTGTAACCAGATCACCAGTTTCATCTCTGCAAGTGTATGCTACGGGCCTGAAACCTTGGCTTAAACGCTTAACCTCTTAAAATAAATTTCGTACAGGCTTTTTTTCTCGTACAGTTCTCTCCGTACGCTTTTGCTTCCTTTTTTTTGCGTCTGAAAAGGCGTCTCTCTTCCTTCTTTTTATCGCGGTAGTCTTTGCACATGGCTTGCATTGAATCTGACTGCAGCTTCTTCTTTTTATATGCGGCGTGTTTTGCTGCCGTCGGGTCAAAAAACTGCTGGTCGTACCATTGGTTCTGCGGTTCGGACACCAGAAACCAATGACTTCCGCAAAAGCAGTGTGCATGGAGTGAGATATAGAGTCCAGAGTCCAGCTTGATCGAGTTCGGAGTTAGTTTGGTTGAGCATAACCGAGAGTTGAGCAGAGTAGGCCTTGGCTGTCCGTTGTGATTGCAGCTACGCGATATCTATCTTTCGTTGTATTTCTGTGCGAACATATGCGCATTGTTCAATCGCATGCGGATCTTGGCTGCAACAAGATAGCGGTATAAGCCAATATTCACCCCGATCACAGCATGATCAATTTTGTTCACGTGTTTTGATCCAGGTAAACCAGGTGGCCTTGTGAATATTGAGGTGTTTGAATCTGGTGCTATAAACTACCAAGGCGTCTTCATGTTTATCTTTTGACTCATCACTGTCAACTTCTTCAATGGAGGAATTGTCGTCATTGACAAGGGGTAAATTATCTTCATCTCCAACGAGCCATTCACAAATTTCCGATAGTTATGACAGTTAGTTATTTCCACCATCATACTCTGACAACTACTTATGCTTGAGGATTGATAACGAGATCCTCTTCTGCACCTGAATTGTTTTCGGTGTAAACAGAATCACTATCTACTGAATAACAGAATTTAGTTTTCCAACAGTTTGCTATCAGTCGACAGCTTATCCCAATAATTTGCAAGCAAGAATGCAACACCGTTAAGGATGAATTTTTAAATGACTTGAAATTGTAATTTTCTTTCAAAGACACCAAGAGGCTTTTCCGATAATGCAATTTGGTTAAACGTATTGCGTTTTGGTCCATTGGTGGGATAAGTGAAGTGCAATTAGATGGAAGAAACAAAGTTATTATTAACTATCATCGCAATGTAACTATTTGCGTTTCCAATGCGTGACATAGAGCAGTGTCGATTAATAAAATAACTTTCCCTTTTACGGTTGTTCTCTGCTTTATATTACCTTACTTGTTTGACAAACGACTCGTAGAAGCATTTAACGAAAAGAGTTGTAGTCATCCATGCATTTTTCGTCGAATAGTATTCAACTGGGGGCCAGTGCAGTTCTTAAATGTTCTAGGATCAAACGGGTCAAATTTTGAATATTTATCCCTTTCTTAGATCTTCGTAATCATCCTTAAAATATGGCTTTATTTACCAGAGACTGATTCTTGCCTCATACTGACCAAATGATTGCTTGCCACAACTAGAATAGAAAGATAATTTATGTCTTCTAAGCTTTAAAAAGTTTGGTTATGTTCTTTCTAACAAGAATTCCTTCAAGAGATTCTTAATAAAAAAATAGGCAAGTCTAGTTTAATAGCGAGCTAAATGACAACAAAATAGATTATGCAACTTCAAATCTGTACACGGTATGATGTATGAAAAAATTCACTTTGGTCAAAAACCCGTTTTTATTTTCATGTTCATAAACATAGTCAAGAAGATTATATTTATCAGCATCGGTGGTTCAGTGGTAGAATGCTCGCCTGCCACGCGGGCGGCCCGGGTTCGATTCCCGGCCGATGCAATCTTATTTTTTTTTATGCAAAAGATTTTCTTAACATTAATTCAAATAATATTTTTTAACTAGTTCCGTATTAATGCCTAAAAACTTCATGAATTATTTTACATGTATAAACATTATTTAAGGAAAACAAAATTTGAAGTAATTTTTTTTTTCTATTTGAAAAATGATACATTTATTTAAAATAACAAAGAAAATTTCATTGAAAAATCATTGAACTTCTTTTGTCTTGAATTAAACATGGTTTTCTCTTAGTGGTAACAAATTTTCTTTTTGATGGCTTTCTGTCACAGAAATATCTGTAAATGCATTAAATAAATTTGTTTAAATAAAGTTATGCATTAGAAGTACATTGTTTAAAAAATACAGTTCAGGTCATTTGAAAAAAGTATACATTTTCAATGATTTAAAAAAAAAAAACAAAAAAAAAAAACTGGAAACTCTAGTTAACCACTTGTTGGTGATGTTTGAGGCAAATAAATGGTAACGCGTCATTGCAGACTAAAATCAATAAAGTTGCAAGCAGTTTAAAAGAGCAGCTTCAATTCACTTTGCAACAACGCGTCATTAGTTTGCCTCTCTATACAATAATAACTTTACAGCATAATGAATAATTAATGAATGTTTGTTTGTTTTTTGCTAAAATTAATATTTAAAATATGTTCTCTGTCAGCAAAGTCTACTTGCCGGTGGTAAACTTAGAGAGCCCTTCCAAAAGGCTAATGTAGGATGTGTGCTCATGAGCAGTAGCCAAATCGGACAATTTCTCAACAAACTCATTGCTTATGCCTTTCTCCTCCAGCAAGTTCATGAGTAAATCGTACAAGTACTAAATAAATATAGATGAACATTAATTATTTAACTGAAATATTATTTATCTACAATAAATGTACTCACGCCATCGAGAACATCACCAGCCACGGCATAAACCTTGTCGTTCCACTCGCCATCAAACATGCACATTTCATCAATACCGAAAACATCATCTAGGTAAAAAATAGCGCTTAATGTAGGTTTTTATAAATAAAAGTCTGGTTTAGCTTTGAACTCACTGTATTCGCCCTCTTGAGCGTTGCCCTGTAGGAAAGAGCATGTGAAGGACACAGTGGTGTTGCCCCTAACAATGTCTACTTCAAATTGTGGCTTGCTACGCATCTCGCCTATATCTGGCTTATCAGCGGTAGTATCGAGTTCTGGCTCCTCCTCGGTATCGACGGTGTGATTCACATTGAAGCTAATAACTACCCTTTAAACACAAAATTTTAAACAATTTTCGAAATTCCACCTCTATACTTTAACTTCCATTTCTCATCTCTACTTACTTCTCATGCTCAGACTGCTTGATCAACTCCACATCTGCGCCTTGCAACTTGACGCTGAAACCTTCTAATTCAGTTGGCACTTTTTTATTCTTCTGTGCTTTACGCTCGCCTAAAATTTCTTCAGTCAAGAATTCAACCAATTCACGTTCGCCTGTCATGAAATAGGAAAAGGCCATTTTTTATTAAAAATGTTAATAGATTTCATCATAATTTTTCTAGGTTATGTAATCAATTAACACGGAATATTTTATGTAAAATTTCAGTCAATGAAACTTACCCTTTGTATGCATGTGCTTCATGCCGCAACCACAGCTGCAGCTCATGCTAGGCTTATGCAAATTCAAGACGCTCGCAACTTCCATAGATTCTGGATTCTTCGACATGTGCCAGAGGGTGCGCGTAAAGTCGCGTTTGCCAATTACATTTTTCATAGAAGTCGTCGAATTGCAGGATGCAATTTTGGCAAAACGGATTGTAGCTTTGGTTAACTTGTTCATTTTTGTTGAGAAAATTTATTTAACTGTTTAAATTTGTTATATTTTCTCTATTTTCGTGTTAGCCGTCTGACCGGTGCAGTGAAGAGCGAAAAACTAGAAAAAATTTTGCTGAAACATAACCTCGAAATTTGAAATATAAAATAAAGGGTGACTATGAGGCGTTCTGAAGAAATTAATCCAGTGCCTTACAATCTGTAAATAAATTTAAACTGATAAGCAGTTGAAATGAAAGATTTAAAATATGCAGCAAATAATTGGCAATTCACGTCTGCAAAGTACATGGATTTTTTTTACATTTCATTAGTTTTTAATTCAAAAATACATTTCTAAAATTTGATGCAAACTATTTAACAACTCATACACCATTTCGTACCCTCTACCATATAATGAAACTTCGTAAATAATTTTGATCTGTTCTTTTTCAGACAAGAAAAACAAGAAATTTTTGGTCATAGTATTTTTTTTTCTTTTCAAAACGCTTTTTTTTCTACTATGGTATTATAAGGTAATGGTAAACTTGAGAAAAGGGCACCAAGGTTTTTAAAACGAAGTTGGCAACGCATACGAACGATTAGAAAGCTAAAATCAGACAAAATGTAAACAATGATCAACAGTCAAACTATCGTATATTTATATTAAATACTTGTAGAAAATTGTGATTTATAGTTTGTGTTATATTTATTATTGTTATTAAAGTAATTCAAAATAAAAGTGCTGGATAGTGTGGCGGCTGTGGTCATTTGTGCTATGAGTGTGGCATGCGAACCAACAGATCCTGAATTCAAACCTCACTTCAGGCAAAAGCTTTTGCAATAAAAATATATTTTTCTGTTGGGCCGTCACCTTGCTGCAGACAATAGTAAACTTCAGAGAGTAAATCATGCCTTGTAAACACACAACACAATTGATCATAAGAAACTCGATCAAGTTCTTTCTGAACTGAAAATGTATGAATTTATAAGTAAAATAAGAATGCATTTTATAAGGTTGAAATAAGGGCTTAGAGTTCTGAGACTCTTTTGCAAGGCCTAATGCAATTGATAGGTTGTCTTTACGTTTTGATTAATGCAAAATATTCTAATTAGGGAGATGGTTGTAATAAAAAGATAATATGGTATTGTATTTATTCCATCCCTGATCCAGTATCACTCCTTATACTCCTGAATTTTCCAGCAGCTCTTCTTTCTTAGATCACTTCTTGGTATCTTCGCACCGGGCGTTCACAGTACCCAAATGAACGAAGAAATTGTCGTGATAAAATTTTCGTTCGCTTTAACCGTCCACAGTTTGACCCCTTTTCCACTCGGCAATTTTTCTTGCTGGCAAGTCGAGTTTGTTGGCATCGGGACGTGACGAAAGGGGATGAGTACAGACTTGCTCGTACCGGCAATTTTTCTTTTGTCCTGCTCTTTCACTTTAGTTTAATTCAGAATTGCTCAAGAAAACTTGCTGAGTGGAAACGCAAATGGCAAGTTCAAAAGAGAATTGAAAACTTGCTGGCAAGAAAAATTGCCGAGTGGAAAAGGGGTCTTTCTGCAACTTTTATCACCGCAGTTCTCATAATATTTTCTCTGTCTCTGTAATAAAATGAGAAAAGTCGGTGACTCATCTCGCTTGTTTCAATTCTATTTTCGTAGGAATTCAATAGCTAAAGTGTTTCTATAAACTATAATATGCGACTCGAGCATGATATAAGGACTCAGGTAGACTTATTAGAATGACAGCATAAATTGGCATACCTATGCTGTCAAAATACGATGCTGCCATATCTTGAAACCAAAATCCAACTTTTCAGTAAAATATGTAGATGCAGATCTTAATAATAAATATAATGTACAATTATAACAGAATTAAGAATTATAATAGAAAAACGAATTAGAAAGACGTAATGAAAGAAATAAGTAAAGCTGTAGCGAACAAATTAAGTAATAGATTAGTGATGAGTGATTTTTTAAGGATGTTTTCGATAATTTCTCCACGCAACAAGAAAAGAGGAGAAGGCTAATATTAAAAATTAGTGAAAATAATGCTATCAAAAATTAAAATTGCTTAAATTGCTTTGTATATTATATAAGTTTTTATCCCTTTTGTCTCATACAAAAAATTCCAAAAATTATTTTTTCCCACAAAATTCAAGATGTGGCAATATTGACGCTGAGTTTGACAGCAATGGCAGGTTGAATTCTAGGAACTCCTCTAATAAGTCTAATAAGTTTACCTGAGTTCTTGTATCATGGACTCGAGTTGGCTGAAGTTGTCACTATGTTCTGATTAGTAGCTCGTTTCTGCAACTTTTGTCACCGCAGTTCTCACAATATTTTCTCACTTTGACGCCATAATGACGTCATTCTCACTTGCACCGTCTCTGTAATAAAATGAGAAAAGTCGGTGACTCGTCTCGCTTGTTTCAATTCTATTTTCGTAGGAATTCAATAGCCAAAGTGTTTCTGTAAATTAAAATATGCGACTCGAGTCGGCTGAAGTTGTCACTATGTTCTGATTAGGTGAGAACAATTTTTGGTTGATAGTGCAACTTTCGATTTCAATGAAGTGGTTACTAATACTTCTACCCGGTACAAGGTATCAACTTAAATTTTTCATTTAGACTATAAATATATAATATACACAATATTATGAGTATTACAATGTATAAATTATTGAATATACAAACTTAAATATTTTATTAATAAGATTTATTCCATGATAAAAATTTGTATCACTGCATTAAGCAACCGCATGAAAATAATACTCGGATCTCAACGCATGAATAGGGTTTGTTTTATAAATATCAACATCACTAAGTGTCAAAACATGAAAAATTTGTTTTGTTTATTTTTGTTTGTTCTTTTTATTTTTGAAAAAATCAAAACAAAAAAAAAATTTCAATTGTTTCAATTTTATATATTCCCTATCACTTGTGTATCTTTCTCATCACAGAGCAATATTTTCTCACTTATTAATGCAGAAACACTAGCTTTCGTAAAAGTGAGTATTTTGGAACGAAATAGTGTGACGACAGAAAAAGTGACTATTTGTCGCAAAAGTTGCAGAAACGAGCTATAGGTGAGAACAATTTTTGGTTGATAGTGCAACTTTCGATTGCAATGAAGCGGTTACTGATACTTCTACCCGGTACAAGGTATTAACTTGAAGTTTTTTATTAAGACTATGAATTAGAGCTTCCAGTTTCGCGTGTTCACGTGTTACACGTGATTACATGTTTTAAAAAAAAATCAAGTGAAAACACGAATTTTAGCTACACGTGTATTTTATTCACGAACGACACGTGCGTAATATTCACGAGATTCACGTGAATGTTCTTCGCGTACTTTTGGCATGAGCCGAACTTTTCATAGTTTTTTTGAATTCTAGGTAAAAAGTGGTTATTTTTGGTCTATCCCTTTTTTTTAATTTTTTTTTAAATAATTTTGGTGCAATATTTTGGTATAGTGCAACCCCTCTATCTACGCATCTCGATAATACCTTCCCCATTAGAAATACGTGAAAAGTGGTTATTTTTGGCCTATCTCGCTCCGTTTTCAAGATATCCCGCTTTTTCTATTTTTTTCATATATTTTATTTATTTTTTGACCTATCTCGTTCTCAGAAACTCAAAACAAAACTATTAAATGTTCCGCTCTGCTTAAAGTTCGTGAATACTATTCATGTGAATATATGTGTTTCAAAACACGAACTACACGGAGTTCGGACTTCTGTGAACAAGTGTGGTTCGAAAAACGTGTTTGAGCACTCTGCTTTAAATATATAACCTATACAATATAACAACTCAATGTTTAAATTAATGAATATAAAAACTTAAAAATTTTATTAATGAGATTTATTCCCTGATAAAATTTGTATTACTGCATTAAGCAACCACATGAAAAGAATACTCGGATCTCAACGTATGGATAGGGTTTGTTTTATAAATATCAAAATCACTAAGGCCCGTTAACTGATCTCCGAAGTTTAAATTCCTTAATCTCTGATTTCGTAAACAGAGTTTAAATTTTAAACTCAGTTAAAATTATTTTCGTAACTTATCTCATTTTTATCGGCAGTTTACTTAAACTCTGTTTAAAAATTTAAACTGAGATTAAAAAACATATTTGAGCGGCACTGTAGTAAAAATTCTACAACTTTGATAGAACATCAAAATATTTCAAAAATTTTTGATAAAATAATGCAAATTGTCAGTTTCATTGGAATATTTTTTTTTCAAAACTTAAAATATGTTTGTTTTTTGTTTATTGTTTTGATTTTTTTGAAGTATGATTTTTTTATTTTTTATTTTTTGTTTATGATTGAGAATATTTCCAATGTTCTCAGAGAATTTTTGAGAAAATCTAAGTTTAAATTTTTAAACCTAGAATTTCTGTGTTTAAATTTAAACTTGCATCACCAAGTTAAACTTAGATTTTTGAGATGAGGTATCGGCGTTAAAATTTAAACTGAGGTTAAGGAATTTTAAACTTTGTTTAAGCTAAACTTTGTTTGGCTTAACTTATTGAGATCAGTTAACGGGCCTAAGTGTTTAAACCAGGGGTTGAAATAACGGTTATTTGAATTGTAATTTTTTGTTCAAAAATATTTTGTTTTTGAACAGAACAAAAAAAAATATTATACAAAAATTTTGTTCTGATTATGAACAAAAAATTTTGGTTTACAATTTTTTTGCTCTTTGAACGATATTTATTTTTTGAACAATATAAATTTTGTTCAATTTTTTTTTGTTCATTTGAAAAATTTTGATGTTAATTTTATAAGGTTTCAAAGAAATTCAGTCGATATTATTTTTTGTATATTGGATATAATACAATAGACTGGGTTGATTGGTACCCCGATGTTGCTTGGTCAAATTTCCGTTCGGTATGAATAGTTATTAAAGAAAAAAAAAGGGGGCAAAGGGTGCAGTTTACCCTATCACACCATCAATTTCGTGAATGTTGTTTTAAGGAATTTTGTTCAAATAATGTTCTACAGCAAAACAAAATATGCCTGAAATGAAATCTTTGAACCCGATTCAACCTAAAAATGGTCTTACATGTATACTTTTTCATAAAAAAATGTAACATAACAAATTCCTATGCAACAAATTTGCATAGGAAGCACCTCACAACATTCAAGGTACAATCTTATCGTTGGTGCGTATATATTTTTGACCATCACGACTGAACCTATGCATCTTATATTCACACCATATGTTTGTGTGGTGCTCCAAAATATTTTATTTTTGTTAAATCCCCCTATTTGGCACAAAAAAGGCAAAAAATAAAGAGAGTTCCATATCATCATGAATGCCCAGTTTTTGTGTACTTTTTAGTGTTAAATAAGAATACGTACACGTACAATTTTTATTACTGTAGTGTAAATTCAACTATCTTTATAGTGATTAAAATTTAATGGTTGTATGCAGGTAGATGTGTCAGTGGGCGGGTTCAAAAAAATTCAATAGTGCAGATCCTTGGGTCAACTTTAATATGTGCACCAAGCTTAAGACTCACTCATATTTCTAAATTTACAGCAATCATTTTATCAAATCCTGCTACGCAAATAAGTGTTGAAAGAAGCTTTTCAGCGTTCAACTTTATTTGAAATGACTATCTGTTAAAATTATCGTAGAAAAATCTCGAAAATATACTATTAGTAAGGATTAACACCAAAAATCCTAAATACATTCTATAAAATCAAATATGCAAGAAAAAGTCTTTTAATTTAACTGTAATACAATTTTATGATTTTTTTTATGTAAAAAGTTACTTCTTCATACTTTTATACCACAACCTTTTCTA
Organism: Tetanocera ferruginea; assembly: GCA_958299015.1. NCBI lineage: Eukaryota > Metazoa > Arthropoda > Insecta > Diptera > Sciomyzidae > Tetanocera > Tetanocera ferruginea. Next base: position 139,967,682 of record OY282640.1, read on the forward strand.
CCAATATGTATTATATATTCTTGCACGAACGAGAACCAAGTTTATTGCGTTTGCTATCGTTTCCAATTTGCGAACTTGAGCTTGAACTCTGATTTTAAGTCATAAAAAAATTTTGATTTTTTTTAGCCTGTGAGCAATATATTTTGTTCAACAATTTTTTGTTCTTAAACTGATTTTTATTTTTGAACAATATTTTTTTTGTTCATTGAACATATTTATTTTGAGAACAGAATTTTTTTGTTCATATTTTTTTGGTTAAATTTTGAACTTTTTATTTTGCTCTGTTTTGGATTCAATCCCTGGTTTAAACATGAAAAATTGTTTTAAATTTGAAAAATAAAAACAAAAAACAAATGTCAATTGTTTCAATTTTATCTTTCTCATCACGGAGCAATATTTTTTCACTTATTAATGCAGAAATGCAAGCTTTCGTAAAAGTGAGTATTTTGGAACGAAATAGTGTGACGACAGAAAAAGTGACTATAGTTGCAACAAAAGTTGCAGAAATGAGCTACAGATCTTGAAAAAAATTATCGTTTTTCGTTTTGCAAAGGTACCGGTATAAAACGATGGAAAAAACTTATAAAAATAATGAAGTAAATAATTTTTCTTGTAGGAGTTTCAATGAGACGAGCATTTTAAGCCGTTTTCTTGACGAAGACATCTTGAAAATCCAATTGAGCGTTCACAGTACTCAAGCAAACGAAGATTCGTACGTGAACGCCCGGTTACACAAACATATTGGTTGCTTTACTAGAGTAGAAAAGGGACACAAGCTACCAACTGATGTGGTTAGATTATTCTCAAGGTCTTGTATTATCCAACCGTGCGTTTCCACTGTCTGAACGAACGAAGATATCAGTTTGCTACGAGCCAAGGTTCGGGATATTGATTGGAAAAATCTTCGCGAACGACATTTGTGCAGTGGAAACACTTTGTTGGCACGAGCGAAAGAACAAGTTTTTTGTTCGCTATGATTGGCTGATGCTGGATCTATTTTTTCAAATCCAGTGTTTCTTTGTGAACAGATTAGTAGATTTGTTGAAATAGTAGTTAATAACACAGGAAAAAACAAAAAAGGAACAAAATAACAGTTTCCACCTGTATAGGAAATCTTCACAATTATTGAAACATAACTCAGGCATTTTTTTCGTTTGATCGGCAAACCTTTAAGCGACTAACAATTTCCTGTGTTGTTTAAGCGAGTATACATATCGCTAATTGGCTCGAATAACGGCATAGCTCAAAAATTATTTGCAGAAAACGCGTTTAAAGTTTTCATTTTACTCACACCTTGCATAGAAAAGAGAATAAGTTTTCTCTTCTCACGCGGAGAATATTCAAGATAAACAATGTGAACAATATTTAACAATATGAAGCATAATAATTTTGCATCATTAACTCAAAAATCGCGTTTTTTTGAGTTATGCCGTTGTTCGAGCAAATAAACGATATGATAAAAGTGCCCAAACATTATATGTTAAACACATATGACATGTCAAGAAAATTTCATTTTGGATTTCATCTGTAAGTAAATGCTGAATTTTTGTCAAACAGTTTCTATCTTTGGACTCCAGACTATCTGACACGATATTTCTGATAACTGTTTGTAACTAAAAAATATAAATTTGTGGAATATATAATTCAATTTGACGTTTTCTTGATGTGTTTTTATTGTACTATATTGTTTGTTTTTCAAACTTCAAACTTTTACATATGAAAAACAGATCAAATTAGAAACAGTTCTAATTCAAACTTGTACATACGGAAATACAAACGAGAATTTGAATTCCATATGTTCCACACTATATGTTTATCAAAGCTATCTGTAAAATGTGGCATGTCATATTTATGAAACATATATTGTGGGGGCATTTTATGCTAACATTTTGTGCAACTCACTTGGTTGAAAGCCCAGCTATTGATGAGGTTTTCTTTTGCAAACATTGAATGTAGTTTGCACTGCACGAACGAACAAGATGGTGAATTACCAATGTTCGCAGCCAGGGTTGCCACCGAAAAAAATATTTTGCAACCAACCACATTAAAAAAAAACTACCAAAATGGATACAAAACTACCAAATCAATATAAGGTTTAAAACTCATTTAGGAATACTGTAAAAATGTTGTTATGCTTACATTTATATAAACTTTCTATTGCATATTAAACAAGTAAATTAAGTCACATTTTTTATTATAATCCCATTTTAAAAAGTTAAATCAAATCTCAATATTTTCCCAATACGGGCATTCCACACCCAATACAAGTCGTGATTGCTTCATGCTCTTCGATTGGCTTGAAATTTTGTCTAAGGATACTTTTTCCACTTATAAGAATGTAAGTTATTTGTTTTTTTTTCGCCATTTTTTCGAAAGTTATGGAGATACCAATATTTAATAAAAGTAAAAGTCTTGAAAATAGATTCATTTCCCATAAATCATGTCTCTATCATCTGTTATCCTATTTTTGTAAATGAAGTATCTTTAGAAAGATATTAAAAAGCGATTTAAGAAAATAAATATTTTTGGTATTTTTATGCTGGCATGTGGTGACCGTGGCATGCAGGTTAAGTGTGTGGCCTGGCATGCTCGGAGCCCTGGTTCGATCCCCAGCCGCGGCGAAAAGTTTTTTTCAATAAAAAATTTTCTGATCGGTCACCACCTCTCTGCAGACAATGGCAAACCTCAGAGAGTAAACAATGCCATGTAAAGCTTCTTGAGAACATAAACTTTTGCCGTTCGGAGTCGGCATAAAACATGTAGGTCCAGTTCTCGGTCAATTGTGTGCAAACATTTAATAACACACACAACACAATTGATCATAAGAAGCTCGGTCAAAGTCCTTTCAAGGGCTGAAATGGCCAATTTGTTTTTTTTTTTTTTATTTTTATGCTATAGTTGAAAACTTTTTGAAAAACATTTAACGTGCTCATATCTCAAAAAGTGAACCTTTTGTTTGTTTTGTAATTTTCAAAGCAGAATATGTAAACTTTTTACCAACAAAAAATTACGTCAAATGATAAGTTTTTTCGCAATCTCAATTTTTTCTGACATCCACTTCACTTTATCGTTCATAACTTCTATACCGTTTGAGATATTTACCCCAAATCTTCAACAAAAATGTTTGCCTTATTAGGGCCAATAAAAATTTATGTATATATAATGACCTCACACGTGACCTTGGCCCATAAATTTTTAAAGTTACAATATATATCAATTCAACAGCATGAAATAATAATAACCTTTTTTAATAATATATTAAAGTTTATATAAATTGAAAATTATCTGACCACACTAAAACATATAAAACAAAATAGCACCAAAATATTCTTTGGTGAAAAATACATAAAAAAGATTAAACGAAAAATATTTTTCAAGACTTTTTGTATATTCCTAAGTTAACCCATTCTTACGAAGTGCTTCTATCACGCCTTTTTTTTTATTTTCATTTATTTTCTTTGAGTTTTATTTAGCTAAAAATTTTTATTAACTACAAAATTGAAAAATCTACCAAAATCTTCCAAATTGAAAAAAAAATCTACCAAATAACCATAAGCTGATTTCAAGAAAAAAAACTACCAAATTTGGTTGAATTTAACCAAAGCGGCAACGCTGTTCGCAGCTTGCAAAGAATGTTTCGCTATAAATTCTCTCGAAACTCTCGTTAATAGAAAATACTAGCTGAAACTTTGGTATTCATGCCGTATATTTGACTTGTCATATTTTGTTGAGTTCTTGCAGGGTAGCTTCAAATAGAACGCTAATTTATCGATATTCTGATTATTTTCCATTCTGACATTTACTTTAAAATTTTCTGGCAACACTCAATCAATAACTCTCCAAAATAAATAAATCGTCAACTTGTGAATCAAAACAACATAATTTTATTTAATTTTGCACCTTGATCTATCCTTAGAAGATTTAAAGAAAAATGTCTTTAATCGACACATTTACCAACTTCGAACTAGCGATATTGCTTAGTGTAATACCCGGAGTGTTTGTATTCTTGTGGACACTAATATTTGGCGACTTTAAGGTGACCTTAAAATTAAAATATAAACTCATAGATTAACTCAATGAATGTTTTCATTCACAGAACTTTATTGGCAGTCGAAAGGCTTATTCCGAGTTTAAAGCAGCAGATCCAGTAAATTGCTATCAAAACTTTGTGTGTGAGAAAAAAGATAACTAGGCGGAGGAAGAATTTAAAATTTTTTTCAATAAATGTAAATACTTATAATGTAATAAATAGACAAACTATGTAAACCAGTTTATTGCGCTTAATATCGTCCGTGAAAATGGAGGGTAAAACCGGTTAAGCTTCCGAAAGAAGCCGGTTAAACCATGCGCATACATATGGACATGCAAAATATAATCACATTTAAGGCACCCATCAACATGGCTTTTATAAAGAAAACTGAAAAACAATTTTTCCAAAAACTGTGACCGCCCTCTTCCGCTAAAGCCGAGTTTTTTTTGCTACGCATTCCCGATGCAATAAATAGAAATGCAAAAAGTTTCTACTATAACTGTTTATTTATATCTTTTTTAAAATGCGCTCATTTGTTTAAATTTTAGGATTATAAGATTTTTCTTATATACAAAAATGCTTTGTTTTAAATGTTTTAGCAGTTTTTCTTTTTTTTTATATGAATCAAATAGTTTTTATTTTATTTTTCTTAAAATTAAAGCCAATTAAAAATTTTAAAAATATGATAAATTATAACAAAAAACCAATAAAAATAATTTGTAGAGAATTAAAATGTTCTCACATAAATTTTGGATACTTACAATTTTGGTTTTAAAACTTAAACGCTAGTTTACTTAAAACATCTACAATATTATGGTTACTTTTCAAGTTGACGTAACGAGACAAAACTGCACAGCAAGAAAACGCAATAAAGAAAGGCAAAAATCAGCAATATTGCGATAAAATCAAAGTAGTTTTGTTATAAGAGGGAATAAAAACTAAAAAAAATTTTAAATTCACTGTAAATTATTTAAACTTTAGTGTTGCAGTTTATGTCAATATGAAAAATAGTATAAAGAACGCTGCGTTAAGCAGCATTTAAGAAGCATTAAATTAAAAAACCGTTCAAACCCGACAACTGCAATCAGGCTTATTTATGCTACGCTGTCGTGTTTGTAGATTACGTAATGCAGCGCCACCATATTGTATGCCGCTGCCTATGCGCTCTGGATCTAGTTCGCCAGTTTCGATTTTCGCCAGAATCGATTTAGAACATTTGAGAAAAGCTTCTTCGACATTTTCACCGGTCTTAGCACTTGTCTCCAAGAAAATTAATTCTAGTTTTTGATTGAAAAGAAATTAATATATAATAAGCGTTAATTATTTTTAATAATTTGTTGAACGCACCATTTTCTTGGGCAAATGTGCTCGCCTCCAAAAACGTTACATCTCTGGCCTCTTCGAGATCTTTTTTATTGCCAACCAAGAGTATGACAATGTTCGGACTGGCCAGTGTGCGTGCATCGTTAAGCCAATTGTTGAGTGCATTAAATGAATCACGTGAAGTTGTATCATAGACCAATAATGCACCAGCGGCACCACGGTAATAAGAACGGGTTACTGAACGGAAACGTTCTTGTCCGGCTGTGTCCCAAATTTGTAGCTTTACCGATTTGCCACCAACATTGACGATGCGCGAGCCGAACTCAACGCCAATTGTGTGGGAGCTGTCATCCTTAACTGAAAGGATTGAAAAAAAGAAAAACATGAAAATATGTTTATTAAGCAATGTGCTTGGCTTACATTACTTAATAATTAAGTTTATTTATATAATAACTGACTCAGCTCAAGTTAGTGAGCTATTTTTGCTTTGCTGAAGCTTTATAAATGATATAAGAAACGCTATACCATAGAATATAATATTATTCGCAGTTTCTATGTACTGTTAAATGATAAAAATTTAGCGTGTAGAGAAATTTGCTTTTATTTTGTTGCTTTGTGTAGCGTGTGAAATATGAGCATTAAATACATCTGTTGCATTTTTACAAAGACAACGGATTCCCCATAATTTGCGTTTTCTACAAATTACTTCGTTTATAACATACACTAATAACCGCATATAGATAGTTTAGGTTTTAACACAATAGGCAGTTTAACAGCTGCTTTCCCCCTACACAAAAGTAATGATGTCATTGAATGACTAGCAGACTAAAACTTAATTAAATCAACTTAAACTTAAAACAACATAGTTAAGGTGGGAGAAAATCACCAAAGAAATCACTCAGCTAAAACGTCTGACCGACCAAAAGAGGGAAATATTAATAAGAGAATTGTAACAAATTTTTTTAATAAAACAAAAACAAAATAAAAGCATGTTTGTGTTAGTCTGCCAACATTTGGAAAAACGCGAAATGAGGTTGAATATTGTTTGTATGTTTGTACACTTTGTTAGTAAATATATAAATTTATGTACCATATTTGAATGTTATTGTTTTAATATATATATGATACTATGTAGTAAATCGTTTCTAATAGCAAATTTTCGAATTTGTTTGCAAGCTTTAAAGTTGATTAGCAAATCAGGCCAAATAATCAATTCAAAAATATTGATATAGAGCTGAATTTAATCATACTCTTATCTAAATCCTAAATAAAAACTTAATAAATGGAATAATGAGAAATTATAAAACAATTTTTAAGCTGATTTCGCTTATGGTTTGTTATAAACACATGTGTCAGTACATATTGTTTTGCTTGGAAGGTTCATTTATATTTTTGAAGTTAAAATAAATACAAAACAATTGAATTGTTGGATAACAAACCAAACAAATAAACTACGATATGGGAATACATACAATCCAAGCAAACATATTGACACTAATTGTCACAATAGAGTATATTAAGTTTGCAAGTAGTTCCATTTCGTTAAAAATGACGACCCAGTTTGTATTCGAAAATATTTAAAATTATTGTTTAACTTCTAACTTAGTTAAATTTTAATTTGAATAAGAATATAATTTACATTAAGTTAAATGATGAAAGAATAAAATAATTTTAGTACATGTTTTAAAACTAGAGTTCGTTAGTGGCCGAAATTCTAACTTTTCACATATATTCTCTGATTCGATACAAAATTAATGTCAAAAACAAAATTTTTTCATTCAAATTTTGAAAAAAAAAATCTTTTAAAAATGATCGGTGCACTCCGTCTCCGCACTCTGATTCATTTAAAAAAAATTATCAAAATCGGTTGAGAAACACGGGAGAAAATTATCTTAACTGTTTTTCCTACGCCTATTTATATAAATAGTTAAGCTCATTAATTTTCCTGAGACCACATTCGCAAAATTTAAGTAACTACCAATGTCAACCTCACACTTAGTATTTGTTGAGCCGGTGAAAATAATAATTTCCAATTAAATGTTGATCATAATTTGTTAAAGTAAATCAAAATGCCAAAAAACCCAGAAGTTTTATTGTCTTAATGTTTTAAAGTTATAGTTATAGATAACTATAATGCCATCACCAGGTTTTTCAGAAAAATGGCAAAAGGTTATCAAATTATGATAAAAAACCCACCAAACATGTTTTTTAACTCAATATAAACGAATAATTAACAACAATAAGGATTATCTGCGTTTTGAAGATCACTTATCAGTTCAGTGTAAGATTATAAGGTGCGTTTCATGTTTCAGAATTGTTTTATTCTGCTTAAAAAATATATAGGAAAAAAATAAATTCAATATTCCGATCATAATAACTGAATTATATTTAAAATTGAGACCCATTAAACTTAAAAATCTTTTTATGAAGCCGAGGTTTAATTTCTTTGTATTTTAAAACTTTACAAAATAAAAAAACAGCATTTACAAGTTCATTTTTAGTTATTACTTCAAAACTCTTTTACGCATGAAAGAAATTAAGTTCTGTAAAATATCGGCGTCCAAATTCTCCCAGCCATTAAACACTTTGTAACTCACCAATTGCAAATTGAAACAATCCGACAAACCAGTATTCCCCATAGGTTTTATATTCAGTTTAGATGTGAGGAGCACACTGGCCACTTCAAAGTTTTAATTTTTTTACATGCAAACCGATTTTTTTTTTTTATTCTGGCATTCCCAGCTGAAAAATTCATTTTTGGTCATGCTGATGTCGTAAAAATAGTATTAAACTGCTTTGTAAGAAATTGATGTTCTCTGCATTATTCATCTTAGATGACGTAAACTGGATTTTCAGAGTCCCTTGCACTGAAAACGCTCCCCAGACCATTACTGATCTACCACCAAAGTTCCGCTTTGAGAAGTAGTGAGGTTCTTTTCGCAAATCTCGCCAATAAAAGTGTGAGCCGTCTGGTCCATTAAGGATCCATTTTTTTTTCATCAGAAAATATGACCTACATGCAGATACGTTAGTTTTATGAAAATAACTCTTGTTATTTATTTCACTTACAGAGGACCAATCAGTATCCATATTTTGTATACCAAATTCCATGCCGTTTAAGGAGCTGTTTTTTGACACTTGGATATTTCAAGTTCTTGGCAGACGAGAATCGTCCGGATCGCTTTTTTTACCATATTCTTACTTATTTTTAAGAAAATTAGCGCTCACGCGTCGACTGCGTTAAAGTTTTCTTGGAATTTCACTCAGCGTGTTCGTGGACGGATGACGTCCATTTCCCAAAACCATCTTTGTTTTGTCATAAAACACATACGTGCCAAATTTTATATCTGTTGGTTAAACAGGGGCTTATTTATTCTGTTTTCAATTTTTGGGTTGTATGGGAGGTGGGCGTATCCGTGAGCGGATGACACCCATTTTTTGAAGACATCGTTTTGTTGATACAAAACACATACACAAAATTTTATTGTTGTAGGTTAATTATGAGCTTATTTATGCAGTTTTCAATTTTTGCGTTGTATGGTAGGTAGGCGTGTTCGTGGGCGGATGATGTCCATTTTTCCAAACCATCTTTGTTTTGTCATAAAAAACAAACGTTTTAAATTTTATCTCTGTAGGTTAAACAGAGGCTTATTAATGCAGTTTTAAATTTTTGCGTTATATGGGAGGTAGGCGTGTCCGTAGGCGGATGATGTCAATTTTTCCAAACCATATTTTTTTTGTCATAAAAACACACGTGCTAAATTTTATATCTGTAGGTTTAACACAGATTTATTTATTCTGTTTTCAATTTTTGGGTTGTATGGGAGGTGGGCGTGTTCGTGGGCGGATGACACCCATTTTTCGAAGACATCTTTGTGTTGATACAAAACACATACACACCAAATTTTATTGTTGTAGGTTAGTTTTGAGCTTACTAATGCAGTTTTCAATTTTTGCGTTGTATTTGAGGTGGGCGTGACCGTGGACGGATTCCAAAAATATTCGATAGTGCAGATCCTTGGGTTCATGTGACCATGTGTACCAAGTTTCATCCAATTATCTCAACTCCTTCTTCTTATCCTGTGTATACGAACAACACACAGACGGACAGGCGGACGGACGGACGGACGGACATGGATAGCTAGACTCACGTGGTGACGCTGATCAAGAATATATATACTTTTCTATACCGGACTCACTTCGTTCTATGCGTTACAAACGTTTGCACAAAGTTAATATACCCTGACCTTTCAGGTTTAGGGTATAACAAAAGTGTATTTATTGGGTGGCTTATAAATATGAAACGCACCTTATTATAAAATTAATTTTAGTCACATATTTTTATTTACAAATTTTAGCTAAAAATAATTATTAAATACGTTGAAATACAATAAAAACCAAAATACATTTGGAGAGTCGTCGCGAATAACGTTAAAAGCAATTTTTTTGGCAAATGTTTTCTGGGAATTACCGTTACAATTTTCCACTAGATTATTACATTATAAAAAAATTAAATTGAGTGAAAAATGGCAAGTGCAGACCTTTAGATCCTTGCCTAAATGAAAGTTTATCCTGATTGCTACGTCTAAACACCCCGTTTTCCAATGCCCGAGCCAATTTTCTGGTAGAAAAACATGGCCAATAAGTAACTTCATACTGAGTTTCAATGTTATGCGACATTAAGTACCAAAGCCATTCAATATTAAACATTTCAATTATACGGGTGGTGCCACTTGCCAAAATTTCAAAACAATTGGTTTAGCGGTTTGGAAGTAGATATGAAACATACACATATTTGTATGGGCTGAAGCGAAAACGACTCATACTGTGCGTGCCATCTATGAGACAGTGTCCGTATTAAGACTAAAACCTGGACATGAATGCCAACAACCAATTTGGCAAGTTTCATCGCGATCGGATGAACGGTGTAGAAATTTTGTTAGTTTTAATTGATTTATTATATTTCATCGGGTCAAAAGTCAAAAGCCAAAAATTTCATCGATCGACCAAATTAAGTTTAAAATACCTTTTATAATAAACAATCATGTTTTATCATTTATATCTCATAATGTTATTGGCTCCAAATTATGAATCAAAATAATGACTGTTTTATGTCTCTTTTTGGGTTCATAATAAAGACGTTTTAAGAATTTTATTTCTCTTTTAAAACTCTTTAAAGGACTCTATAAAAACTTATAATTAAGACTTTTTTAGAACTCATATAAATTATTCTTTTAAAAGTCGCACTTAAAACTCTTTGAAAATATTTAATTAAAACACTTTTAAGACTCATATAAAGGACTATTTAAAGACATAGAGGGACACAGATATGAGTCCAAAATATGACTCTTACAAGAGTCCGAAATATATGCGCTTAAAAGGTCAGAATTATGAGTGTTTTCGGATTCTTATAAGAGTCTTATTTTAATAAGTCTTTTATGATAATTACGAAACAAAAGGATAAGACTTTCTCTGATTCATAATATTGTATGTAAATGTTAATGCATTACTTATAAATTTTCTCTCCTTGACATAGTTGAAATGATAATCGTTGCAAAAAATACTCCCTTTTAAGAGTCATGAATATGAGCGCTTATAATAATACTTATTGGCAGGAATTTACTGAATAACTTGTTTGTATTTATGAATCATCCAAATTTCTTAGGACCAGTTAATATTCTTAGCTTAATATAATTTAAATTTATAAATATAATGTCAACAGAATACTCTGAGAGCAATTATTTGTCATTCATGGACTTTATGGAAGAAAAAGTGCTTTGTAGTGTAGTAATAAAAACAGAAGTATTAATAGGTTTAAGCAAAAAACATTTGTTGTGATTAAACAAAACATAAACACACTAAAATTTTGAAGTGATCCTGACAGTCTGGTTAACAATGACTAACATGCGTTAATATTTCGTAATTTTCATAACGTCTGGTTAACAATGACTAACATGCGTTAATATTTCGTAATTTTTATAACGAAATTTTATAAAAGTACAATTAAAATAATATATATTATTAAAAAAATAAAAGAATGGGAAAAATCAAAAATATTTAAAAAAAATTCAAGAATGGAAATATTTCTATAGAGGTGAAAGATATGAATAAAAGACACTCAGCATAGAACAGTTTGAATTTATATTTATGTTCTTAGTTTCTCTTGTCAGCAGGCACTAACAAAATCAAAAACCAAACACGATGAAAACGTGTTGTGGCCCGTTTTTTTTATTGAGATTCCGCACTTCTTTTTATTTTCGCAAATATATAATATATAACTATACAATAATTTAATCCGTTATATTGTACGAACCCGTGTTCCATAATTTTTTTTTTTAATTAATAATTTAAGCAAGTTTTAAGTTCACAAACACTTTAATTCGTTATAGAAAACTCTTAATATATAAAAAAATAGCGTCCTGCTCCGTGCTCTATATCGTTCAAACCGTTATAGTTGTTATTGCTATGTATAGGTTCAACATTTAGCGTCGACCAGAACCTGTTTCGCTATTACAGTGCTTTTTATATAAAAAAAATTGTTAGCCTAAAAGTATGCACACTATTTTTGGACACAATAAACCGACGATCGCCCGAAAAGGTCTTCGTTTGTACACTGCAGAGATCGGGCATTCAACGACACGGGCACCGGACATAATATCGTCGGTTGAAAGGTAGGTTGAAAGGTAGGCAGGAGAGGTAAAAAACAAATTTTAATTGCGTACAACTTGTATGAAAACCAAAGTATTTGACCTAGAATAATTAAATAATGGATATTGGTGTAAATCTTACTTATAGTTTTCACTCAAGTAGTTTGGATTGGGGATCTCATTTACCCAATAAACCGTATTTTACAAAATTTGCATTTACGTCATTGTTCTTTTCAACCGACGATATGTAGTATATCAGCTATTCTATTGACGCAATAGGTATATGAAATTTTTTCCTCGAGAAAGTGCCTAAATAATTGTTTATTCTTATACTTAACTTCTTAAAACTTCACTATCAACTTGTAAATTGTGTATAAATTTAAGTATCCTTATTTTCTGCAAAAAAACAAAACGTCTTTATTAATAGTTAAGAGTGTAGATTTTATTCAGTCTGAGTGTTTTATATAAGATTTTTTTTTTAACAACAATTCATATCAAAATATTTCCAAGTATACGTTCAAGAAGTCATGAAAGTGTACAGTTTAATATTTCTTTAAGATGATATCTTTATGCAAGAGAATTTTATTTAAAACGAAAAGGATGTAACACAAAGAGATAAGATAACAAACAACTTACCTAAATAAACAATCTGTAAGATAATATGAACCAGACTTGAAAAAGTAATTTGATCTAACGAAAATATACTGAAGGCATTTAAAGGCAAATAAATATCGATAAGTAAGAAATATAGAGCATTAAAATGGAAAGTACTCGAGATTTAAAAAATAAATACTAGCTAATGTGTCGATTAATTACTGTATTGTTAAGCAGTTAGCTTTACGACAAAGATATAAGAACCGCACAGTCGTTGAAGTTGGTTTTTGGTGCTTTTTGAAGGATTAATAAAAAATTTAAATAAAAAAATTCAATAATTGTCGTACCAACACTGATATGCTTTCGAATTAAAGCATCTTTTAGAAAACTTAATGATTTCTTTGTTTGCTACATTTTGTAATAAATGAGTTGTATGCTATTTTTTCCCCCAACATGCATTTAAAAATTTTAAATCATCATTCCACTCTTGCAAATTTTTACACAATTTTTCCGTAGCATAATAAATTGTCTATAGTTTGTGTTAAATTAAATTATTTTTCATCCCCTGTTGCTCGGACAAGAACAACTAAAATCTGTGCCTACGGATATTTGACTTACACTTGCTTTCGATGAAATGATGTAGCAAACAACTTTTTCCACTGCCAGCGCTTCCAATAATCAGAAATTTAAATAAATAATCTACAAAGTGAATCGATTAGCATTTCATTAAAACTTGAAACTTGATATAAGTTTGTGTGTATCAATGTCATACCGTATGTTTCAGACATATTTATGCGAGTTGTTTTTCCACTTTTATTTTTATTTTTTCTGCTTTGTGTAACTGTTAGATTTATTTATTTTTCACAAGTAATTATATTAACTTTACATTAAATCCTAACAAGTTGTTTAGAAACATATAGAAGCAAGATAAATTAAATTATATTTATTTAAAGTATTAATTTAACTACAGTAGTTGGGAAAAAATGCACTTTTAACTGCGTTGAACAAAAAATTTGTGTTTTTCTGTAGGAGTGGAGACTTTTTGGTTTTTGTTGTTTTCTTGACATCCCACACAGTTGCAAATTTTTGTTACAATTGTCAGAAATGACAACAGCTGAATACATCCCAGCAAACTATCCCAGATAAACAAGGTTCATACAGTGTACATGTTTGTCATACGTATAATGTGGCTTTCACAGCTGTGAACGAGCGAGGTAAGCAATATGATGACTTGTATGTGTTCGAGATAGCGAGCTTTAAAATTACGAAATCTATTTGGCACACACAGGCATAAATTTGAGAAAGGTAGAAATGTACTCGGAAAAGAGTATTTATTGCTTCGAAATAAAATTAGGCATAATTGAAGAATAATGGAAATGCAAAATTTGTGTTTTTTTACATGTAATTACATGGATTTGGGGCTCCTAAGTTCGATTCTGAAAAAATAAAGAGTCGCTCTCAAGTGGTTTAGAAGTTATAGGGATCAAAAGTTGAAAAATTACTACACATTTGCCTGTTTTTTTTGATTTTTTTTAATAAAATTTAAGCAATATGGGTAGCAAGAGGTCATACCATGACCTATTCAGTTAGGTATTAATTATAAAAAATCCATTTATTGCTAACTATCCAAAAATGAAAAATTTTTATAAAAAATCGCGCGAGTTTTTATAACAATTTTTCGCCTGCGGCGCTTTTTTTCGTCTCAATATACTATATGTAAGTGTACAACAAACTTGAAAAGTACTTGCATTAATTGTTAAAATATAAAACTTTATATATTGTGCACACTTGACTGTTCACCCTTTTACGAAATAACAATAAATAACATACTTCTATGAAAACATTTATTTTTCTAGTCTCAAAGACAAACACTTCAAAAGGACAACCAAAATTAGCACACCTCAAATTCTTTGAGTACAAAAACAGTTATATCGTCTAAAATAATGCATAGATTTTTATGATTGAATGCTCATTAAAAAGGTTTTAGCATAACCTTTTTTTTTATATCCATTACGTTTACTTATGTTCGAAAACAACAACAAAAAAACACAGGTTTTTAAGCCCATTTTCATAAACGTTGACCCCTATAACTTCTAAACCACTTGAGAGCGACACTTAATTTTTTCACCATTCAATTTGTTAGCTCAAAACACGCATTTAAAAAAAAAAAAAAAAGAAAAAAGACCATTTCCACTATTCTTCACTTGTTCCTAAAATTATTTTTGTGTGGGGAAAATTAAGCAGAAATGCTTCCAAAGTCCTCCACACCTGCACAATTTTCTCGAAATAACTTTTTTACTGTATCCAAACAAAGGTATAACATATACTGTATGCAACTTTTGAGAGCACTACCAGATATAATATAACAAGTCCCAAATATTTTTCACATCGTACTTAAATCATTAAAATGTACTCCACGTAGTACTAGACTAATAATTCAATACAACCCTGGTTACGTAAAGGCTATAGAGAATGTTTTTTTTTACTTTTTTGTACAGATATAATTAAAAATTTTTGGCAACAAGCCAACTGGTGTGCCAAACTGGTGAACTAGCTGCTTAAATATCGAACCCGTAAGGAAATGGGCGGCCGTGTGGCATAATTTTCATATGAATTACAGCTCGAATTACAGCTTCCGTGATGAAATGATTACTTTCGTATTTATACAGTTCGGCATGACAGTTTTTGTGAGCGAATGAAACATATCGGTTTTGGTTCGATTGCTGTTGTAAACTGTTGTCGTGAACGAGCATAGGTTTTATGTGGTTCAATCAAGGTGTCATTCGATGGAATAACAAACGAGTGGGCATGATTTTTCTGTGAAAATAAAAATTTAACTTAATTTTGTCATGTAAAATATTTGAAACTATTAAGAACATTTTTTATTCACAGAACTTATGATTAGTTATTTTTTGTTTTGACACTTTTTATAAGCAACTATTTAAAAGCACTTTTGTGGCAACAACAAGGGATTGCTACTATTTTGAATTACTTCCTTATTATTATTTCATGCACCAGAATGACTTAAATAAAAATATATTGTAGCAAGTATTATCTTTTTTAAAACAATTTTAATGTGGGACATAACATTCGCGGCAGAGAAAACAGACCTTTTTTAAAAATTCATAACTCAGTCAAAAACAAACATTTTTCCAAAAATTTATTATTTATTAATGTAGAGAATTGAACAAATTACAAGAAAAAAATTAGAAAAAATATATTTTTCACTCCAACATGGTTTTATAGCAGTCATGAGCAGGAAAAGAAATTTAGTGAGCCAAGGTTTTTGTTTTTTAAAACAAACACAAAATTGTCTTCATATTTGCTTTTGCTCATCGTTGCAAAAAAAAAACAAATAACCAGCAAAACAAAAACAAATCATGTGCGTTTTGTGCTACACATGTACAAACATTTCAAGCGCAGCGCAATCGAGGAAGGCTTGCTTGGCTTTGCACGCATTTGTTGTTGTTAGCAAGTTAGAATTTTGGTGAACGTCGGTTTTGTTGCTATTCTTTGTACGTGTTGTTGTTGTTTTTTGCACGCGTTGTTGTTTTTACAAATGTGCAAACACAAAGTTGAAAAAACAAAACAAATTTGTAGCTGAGCCAACTGAGCTAATTGAGCTACTGGAAGCTCATGTCTGTTTTATAGAGTTCCAAACTGGCGGCAGAGAAAAAACGGTTCCTCGTTGTTGCAACGCTGGGAGTCGCAAAAATTGTTCGATCTGGAAAAAAATAGGAGTATTCACGATGTGGTGTATTTGCCCTTGTATTGTGTATTTTTGATAAATTGATATTTGAAGTAAAATTGTACAAAAACAAAATGTACATTGTTCAAAATACAACCCTGTAGCAAAAATACAATGGCGAAACCCTATTGTATTCTTTGTAAATTTCGTTGTATATTTTATGAACTGATCACAAAAACTTTTTGACTCAGCGTGGATGAAGGTACTGGTTGGGTTGTGTGTTTATTTGATAAAAGTTAATTTATTTCAGTGTTTCGTTTCAATTCTTTTATTTTCTCGTACTGCTAAATGATGAACTACCCAGACTTTAGTGAAGGTTTGTTCACAATGCGTTGTAAATATTGTAAATTTTGTAAGAATTTATCAAAAATACACCACATCGTAAATACCCCTAATGACTTTTTTAAATCTTTACAAAATTGGTTATCGTATGACAGCAGCTTTTTTTTAAATTTTTGGTGATTTGAAAGTGTGTTTTTTCGAAAAAAATATTGACTTCATAATTCAAGTCAATTCATTGACTTCAGAATTCATAAAAAATCGAAAAACATTTAAAAAAAGCTCAGTAGGCAGATTCCAGGATTTGCTATCGCTAAATCTCGATCGCTAAAAAATGCTTACGTCAGTTTTAGCAAATTTTAGCGACAATCCTACAGATGATATGTGAGTCAGAATCGCGATTGTCGCTAAAATTTGCTAAAACTGACGTAAGCATTTTTTAGCGATCGAGATTTAGCGATAGCAAATCCTGGAATCTGCCTACAGGTCATACGATGACGAATCAAGTTTAAAAAAATACAAAAACAAAAAATGTCAAAAAATGAACCCGCTAGTGCCGCAACCAGTACGAGAACATGGTTTCGAGATAAACGCGTTCAAAGTTTGTGAACAAAGAAAAATGCAAGAAAAAATATAAATGCGTTCTCACTAATCCGTCTGTAACTTTTGAACCCGTAAGAATTTTTCCATGAAATTGGAAAAATTTCAAATTCATGTCCCCCCTTAAATCGCTAAAACACACATCACAAAGAAGCTTCAATTGTAAAATTGCTGTCATATGGCAATTTTCCGATAACAATCGAAACAAATTTATATTCCTATTCGATCTAATGCAGTAATCTAATAGTACGTTCACACTGATTTCTAAATGCGCATTTAGAAGTTCGAAAATTCAACCAAATGTCAAGTGTTCACATTAAGGAGAAGCGTAAAATGCGAATTTAAATTGACAAGTATTCGAACATGCATTGACAAGTATTCGAACATGCCGAACATTTATAAGGCTGTATGCCAATCGGAAACTTTTCACTCGTGGTAGGAAGGAAAATTCTGAGTTCAACAAAATTTCTGTAAATTGAAATTGAATTGTCATTTTTACTGTGCCAAATGAAGCATGAAAAGTTAACTGCTGCGTTTTCTATTTTTTTTTTTATTCAAAATTATATATGTTTAATAAATACTGTTGCTTTGCGTAAAATAAGATTATTAAAGCAATAGTTGTGTAAACATGTATAAAAATTAAACAAAAAACCATTTGGTCTTTTGACAAAAATAGGTCGTCGTCAATATAATATCTATATTGTGTTAATTTACATATTGTGTTGTGTACACATGTAGTTCAAATTAGTATTTTGTTCTGAAATGTAAAAAGAAAATCAACGTTTCTGCACATGTAAAATTTTTCACTTATCAGCTTAGTGTACTTAACCATCGATTTATTCATAATTATTTTCATTCAACATGTTTTTGATATCAATTTATTCCATTTATAAAATATACTCATGAAAAAAAATATCTGTAGCAGTGCTAAAATTTTGTCCACCGAACCTAAAAACCTTAAAACTTAACACGCACTCCAAAAAAATCTCACTTAGTCTTGACCTTGCAACACCCGAAGTTGCAAATTTTTAGTAAACCATACAAAATTTGAACACTTGCTTTGAAAAACAAGTTCCAGTTGTACCCATTCTAAAATTAACCTTGATGTATTTTAAGGTGATTCCCAAAATATTTTGTCTATAATGAAATCCGTCAGTAAGCTAAACCATTTTGCAAAAAACCTCAAAAAATCATGTTTTACGTATATGTATATATTAACAAGTGTAATAGTTGCAAGCAAATAAGCTGTCTCAAGTTATAGGCCTGAAAAAGTTCGTTCAATCTGCATCAAAAATTTGAAAATATTTGCAATTGGATTAATGATAATAATCTTTTTCTTTTACAATCTTCGTTATAAATTTACCATTGGAAAAGAAGAGACGGCTGTCATTTATTTTTGGACAGAATTGCTTAAACCGAATAAAAAAAAAATACTAATTTAAAAAAAAATTAAATTGGAGAAAAGACCTACTGGAAAAATACTTTAAACCATCAATAGACATTTGCGGCTCTTTAAGGTAAAATTTTGAAGGTAAAATTTTCAAAATCCAAAATACTGTATATTTATACTCTATAATTACATTTATAAATCCTTATTTACATTACATTTTGAGCACTACACCACCGCCCGCACATTGCTTAATTGAAAAATTAATATATTCTGAATATTAACAGCATCCAGAAACATCATCAAGCAATACTATTTTTTCAGAAAAAAAGTCAAAATAATGTAGCTAATATATTTTACACAACCCTCCTCTTAATTTTTCCAAACTTCAATGCAACTAAGACATGCTTTTTTTTAATTTTCGCTTGTGTCAAAAATTCTCTTCCCTCTTGTCAAAATTTATACTATACCCTGAGTATCAATCCGAGTCAAAAGTTTCCGATTGGCACACAGCCTAAGCAAAAAAAATCTGACAGTAAACAAAATTGACAACTAATGAAACGAGTTCAAGTCAGAGATGAGCAAAAAGTAGCGAGTAGCAGTTTTTCGAATTTCGAATCAGCGTCGCAAACTGCTAAATGCTCATTAGAAGTAGCATTTAAGTGAATTAACTTGACAGAATTTTCTATGGGTAAATGCGCATTTAGAGAAGCATTAATGAAATAAATGCGAATTAAGCTTTAAATGCGCATTTAGCTTCCAGTGTGAACATAGTATAAAATAATCGAACCGAAATTTTCTTCGAGCAATCGAATCGAACAGCGCTCGATCGAACACGAATCGAAATTTTTGGTTTGATTGTGTGGTGCTCTCACAAGACACACAATCACACACATATAAAAATACACTTACACTTTATACACTTGTTTTAAAATATTTATAAATATTTAAGTAATCAAAAATTGTATATCAAAAAATTATTTAAAATATTTTATCAGAAATAAAAATTGTTCATTCAAATCAGTTCGTATATAAAAATATATGTTTTCTTAAATATTATTAAAAATAAAAATTGTGAAATTGCACAAACACCTCAACTGGCGATCCTGCCTAAAAAAAGAAAGAACCATCCAGCACAGATTTCACATTATCAACAGCCAAACCATTGCCAACAGCCAACCTGAACAAATAAGCGAACAAACCAAAACCAGTTTTCACAAGTCATCACAAGTCACCTCAATCAAAAGAACGATACACCACACAACCCCACCTGGTTTGTCGAGGTCGAGGAACCAGTAAAGAATAACGCCTTAGTCGTTCAGTGGGCAAAGAAAATAACAACGAAATCTTTACCAATGAAAATAATAGACCGCACATACGCTTCCCAGTACGTCACCATAAATCTAACAGTCTCCACTCGTCTATGAACTCGCCAATAAAGTGCAACAAAACTTTCCGCATAGATCGACACCTTTACGACCAACCTGCGCCAAATTCATCACCACCAATTCATCACCACCAATTCAAACGACAACAAGCAAAACCCTATACCTGCCGGTAAGGTAGCACACAACAGCAACAACAAGCAAAACCCTATACCTGCCGGTAAGGTAGCACAACAACAACAACAGTATTGGTAACAACAACAAAAATCAACAACAATAACAACAACAAAATCATCAACAACAGCATCTAATACTATGTTCACACTGGAAGCTAAATGCGCATTTAAAGCTTAATTCGCATTTATTTCATTAATGCTTCTCTAAATGCGCATTTACCCATAGAAAAGTCTGTCAAGTTAATTCACTTAAATGCTACTTCTAATGAGCATTTAGCAGTTTGCGACCCTGATTCGATATTCGAAAAACTGCTACTCGCTACTTTTTGCTCATATCTGACTTGAACTCGTTTCATTAGTTGTCAATTTTGTTTACTGTCAGATTGTTTTGCTTATAGTACGTTCACACTCATTTCTAAATGCGCATTTAGAAGTTCGAAAATTCAACCAAATGTCAAGTGTTCACATTAGGGAGAAGCGTAAAATGCGAATTTAAATTGACAAGTATGCGAACATGAATTGACAAGTATTCGAACATGCCGAACATTTATAAAGCTGTGTCAGGCGCGGATACAAGGGGGGGGTAAAGGGGGTAATTACCCCCCCCAAGAACTTTTAAATACTTTACTTTTTAATACTTTATTTGGAGAAAATAATTGTGCTCACAGCTTAAGGGTACTTTTATGCATACATAAGCGATTCTGAAGACGTTTTTTTAAAGGATACTACAAAAAAATGGTCAGAGACATTGTTAAACTTTAGTTTTTTTATTGATTTCAACGATTATTAAAGTATTAAAAAAAAAATTTTGTTTTTTTTTGTTTTGTGACGTCATTTGCGTGTAGGTGACGTTTTTATGAAGCGATGCGAGACGAGTAGGACCATTTTGCTAGTAGATTAACACGATCTGTAGTCATCTTCAAAAAACAAAATATAATTATATGTAAAGCAAACACTTAAGTCGAGGTAGTAACTTTGCCTTTTTTAAAAATGATCCTGAAAATAAAGTTACATTTCCTTAAGTACTAAAATTTACAGCCATGTTTTAAACAATCAACTTTTAAGACGCGTTGTTTTCTTACAAATAAAAATAAAACAAAAAACCTGAAGTCACTACCTCAGCGTAAGTGTTTGCTTTATAATAATTATATTTTTACAAAACATTAACGATTAGTTTAAAAATGCCCTTTATATGAAATCATTGAGCAAGTAACATTGATTTTGATTTGTAATGAGCGCAATTAAGATTTTGGCAATGAAGACCATAGTTGCCACTTAAAATATTTTATTCTTCTAAATTTTTAGTGAAAACCTGCCAAACTTTTTTGCAACCTGTGGGCCAACAAATTTTATCATAAAAAAACAATACGTGCATTGTTATTTTCAGATTTCACTTTATAAATTTTCAAAAAAAAAAAGTTCAAACAATGTAAAATCCAGTAGTCTGTTTTTACTTCAATTATTTCATCAACAGTTAAAATATTTTTCAGAAATATTTCAGCTATAGTCTTTATGAAAATATTATAAACATCTGTAATACTTTTTATCATATTTGATATTAATATAACAGTGTTTTTTTGAAGTGAATTAATGTTAGGTTATAGTTGCTGAAATTGTATCAACTGCGCAAAAAATTTGTTGCATACATTTATTTTTGTTTGAGTTAATTCTTAATTTTTTGTAATTCTGAAATTTTTCAAGCCTACCTTAACTTCATCATAATATAAATAGGCGTAGTGAAAACAACTAAGAACCATTTTCTCCCGTGTTTTTCAACCGATTTTGATAATTGTTTTTTTAAATGAATTAGAGTGCGGAGAACTCTATGACTGCACCGAATATTTTATACAACTATAAATAAGCAAACAAAAATTGGTCGATTTTCGACCCCAGGCGGTGCTAGTAATTATAATTGCAACAAACCAACCCAATTACCACAACCGACTTTAATGAAATGGAACTGCCACGTTTAGTCCACTTTTAGTAAGGAACTAATTCAATTATTCAATTATTTCATGAACTTTAAATTTGGCAGTGTAAAATGGTGAGCGAAACTAAGGTTATTGATATGAACGCCGTTTTACTCTTTGTAATAATGACATTTTTCCACTAATTTCTAAAACGTTTGTTATCTTTGCCACGCTTCCTATCAGTGTAACAACAGCTTAGCGAAGTTTTTCTACACTGCGACGATTAAAAACGTACAAAACTGTTTGTTTTTTCAATTTCTTTGAAAATATGCAAGATAATAAAAAAAACTAAAATGCTTATTAAAATTCAGAGATTTTCTACCAAATAAAAAAAGTTTTTGTAAATTCGTTGAAAAATATCAAAGATACAAGGGTTTCAAAAGAGCAGACTACGCAAAATTGTGAAATGTTTTCGACTTTGAACGTCGATATCTTCGAAACTGTCGAATATATTGTTATTGAATGTGCAAAAGTTGAAAGGTCTAGTATATCTTCGTTGAAATCAGTCATAGTAATACAATTCGGTAGATCAATATAATAGATTTAAAAAATTCATTTCAAATTCAAGATCATTTTGTATTGAAACAATGAGTTTCAAATTCCTTTAATTTTTTTTTTAATTGAAAAGAACTATGTTATTTCATTGCACATACTTGAAAATATAATTGTGCAATTTTTTTATAATGGAATGAATGTGAAAAATTGGAATTAATCAACCTTAAATCTAAAATAAGTTAAAGTTAGAGTTTTTATTTACTTTTCGCTAAGATATTATTCCAGAAAAAGGGTGAAATAAATAAATACGGAAATGTGCGTGTATGTGTCTGGAAAAAATGCCTTTTAAACAATTCAATAATTTCAATTCAAAAAAGTACAATTTGTCTATATGTAAAAAGACAAAATTTTCTCAAATCGAAAATGTGTGTCTTTGATAATTTACCCCCCCCAAGATTTTTTCCAGATCCGCCCCTGAGCTGTGTGCCAATCGGAAACTTTTCACTCGTGGTAGGAAGGAAAATTCTAAGTTGAACAAAATTTCTGTCTATTGAAATTGAATTGTCATTTTTACTGTGCCAAATGAAGCATGAAAAGTTAACTGCTGCGTTTTCTAATTTTTTTTATTCGAAATTATATATGTTTAATAAATACTGTTGCTTTGCGTAAAATAAGATTATTAAAGCAATAGTTGTGTAAACATGTATAAAAATTAAACAAAAAATCATTGGGTCTTTTGACAAAAATAGGTCGTCGTCAATATAATATCTATATTGTGTTAATTTGTTGAAAATGCATAACCAATGAATGCTGCTCAGTACATATGTAGTTCAAATTAGTATTTTGTTCTGAAATGTACTGAAATGTAAAAACAAAATCGACGTTTCTGCACATGTAAAATTTTTCACTTATCAGTTTAGTGTACTTAACCATCGATTTATTCATAATTATTTTCATTCAATATCATTTTATTCCATTTATAAAATATACTAATGACAAAAAAAAAAATCAGTAGCAGTGCTAAAATTTTGTCCACCGAACCTAAAAACCTTAAAACTTAACACGCACTCCGAAAAAATCTCACTAAGTCTTGACCTTGCAACACCCGAAGTTGCAAATTTTTAGTAAACCATACAAAATTTGAACACGTGCTTTGAAAAAAAAGTTCCAGTTGTACCCATTCTAAAATTAACCTTGATGTATTTTACGGTGATTCCCAAAATATTTTGTCTATAATGAAATCCGTCAGTAAGCTAAACCATTTTGCAAAAAAACTGTATATATTAATAAGTGTAATAGTTGTAAGCAAATAAACTGTCTTAAGTTATAGGCCTGAAAAAATTCGTTCAATCTGCATCAAAAATTTAAAAAAAATTTTTACAATTGCATTAATGATAATAATGTTTTCATGTTTTTTTTTTTAGATTATTTTCACAAAACTTCAAATAACTCCATTATTTCTTATACAATCTTCGTTATCAACATACCATTGGAAAAGTTTGGACGGCTGTCATTTATTTTTGGACAGAATTGCTTAAACCGAATAAAAAAAAAATACTAATTTAAAAAAAATTATATTGGAGAAAAGACCTGCAGGAAAAATACTGTAAACCATCAATAGGCATGTGCGGCTCTTTGTTTAATAATGTGTGGCTCTTATTTTATTTCCCCATTTATGTGCAATTTAACTGAAGCTAAAATTTTCAAAATCCAAAATACTGCATACTTATACTTTATAATTATATTTATAAATCCTAATATACATTACATTTTGAGCACTACACCACCGCCCGCACATTGCTTTCATGAAAAATTAATATATTCTGAATATTAACAGCATCCAGAAAAATCATCAAGCAATACTATTTTCTCAGAAAAAAAAGTCAAAATAATGTAGCTTATATATTTTACACAACCCTCCTCTTAATTTTTCCAAACTGCAATGCAACTAAGACATGCTTTTTTTAATTTTCGCTTGTGTTAAAAATGCTCTTCCCTCTTTTCAAAATTTAAACTATACCCTGAGTATCAATCCGAGTCAAAAGTTTCCGATTGGCACACAGCCTAAGCAAAAAAAATCTGACAGTAAACAAAATTGACAACTAATGAAACGAGTTCAAGTCGGAGATGAGCAAAAAGTAGCGAGTAGCAGTTTTTCGAATATCGAATCAGGGTCGCAAACTGCTAAATGCTCATTACAAGTAGCATTTAAGTGAATTAACTTGACAGAATTTTCTATGGGTAAATGCGCATTTAGAGAAGCATTAATGAAATAAATGCGAATTAAGCTTTAAATGCGCATTTAGCTTCCAGTGTGAACATAGTATTAGGCTGTGTGCCAATCGGAAACTTTTGACTCGGATACTCAGGGTTTAGTTTAAATTTTGACAAGAGGGAAGAGAATTTTTGACACAAGCGAAAATTAAAAAAAAGCATGTTTTAGTTGCACTGAAGTTTGGAAAAATTAAGAGGAGGGTTGTGTAAAATATATAAGCTACATTAAGGGTTTTCACGAGGCCCTGAGTAAAAGAGTAAACACAAAAACAAAAAAAACATAAGACGTTGTGTATTTTGCCGATGTATGTGCGTACAAATTTCAAAAAATTAGCTAGTGTGCATGGAAGCATAAATCATCTGTGAAAATAAATTAAATTCAAAAACAAAAAAAATTTGGAAGTAAGTCAAATTTTTTCAATTCCATAAGAATACCTTTTTTTTAAAGCATACATATATTGTTCGTTTAGGGCCTGTTCTGAGAAAACAAAACGCGAAAAATCTATTAAAAGATGGTCAGACTATGAAATTGTAAATAGCTTTAACTAATTTCCAATTGCAAATATTTTCAAATTTTTGATGCAGATTGAACGAACTTTTTCACTCTTATAACTTGAGACAGTTTATTTGCTTACAACTATTACACTTGTTAATATATACATATACGTAAAACATGATTTTTTGAGGTTTTTTGCAAAATGGTTTAGCTTACTGACGGATTTCATTATAGACAAAATATTTTGGGAATCACCTTAAAATACATCAAGGTTAATTTTAGAATGGGTACAACTGGAACTTTTTTTTCAAAGCACGTGTTCAAATTTTGTATGGTTTACTTACAACTTCGGGTGTTGCAAGGTCAAGACTAAGTGAGATTTTTTCGGAGTGCGTGTTAAGTTTTAAGGTTTTTAGGTTCGGTGGACAAAATTTTAGCACTGCTACTGATTTTTTTTTTCATTAGTATATTTTATAAATGGAATAAAATGATATCAAAAACATGTTGAATGAAAATAATTATGAATAAATCGATGGTTAAGTACACTAAACTTATAAGTGAAAAATTTTACATGTGCAGAAACGTCGATTTTGTTTTTACATTTCAATACATTTCAGAACAAAATACTAATTTGAACTACATATGTACTGAGCAGCATTCATTGGTTATGCATTTTCAACAAATTAACACAATATAGATATTATATTGACGACGACCTATTTTTGTCAAAAGACCCAATGATTTTTTGTTTAATTTTTATACATGTTTACACAACTATTGCTTTAATAATCTTATTTTACGCAAAGCAACAGTATTTATTAAACATATATAATTTTGAATAAAAAAAAAAAATAGAAAACGCAGCAGTTAACTTTTCATGCTTCATTTGGCACAGTAAAAATGACAATTCAATTTCAATAGACAGAAATTTTGTTCAACTCAGAATTTTCCTTCCTACCACGAGTGAAAAGTTTCCGATTGGCACACAGCCTTATAAATGTTCGGCATGTTCGAATACTTGTCAATTCATGTTCGCATACTTGTCAATTTAAATTCGCATTTTACGCTTCTCCCTAATGTGAACACTTGACATTTGGTTGAATTTTCGAACTTCTAAATGCGCATTTAGAAATGAGTGTGAACGTACTATAAATCAACAACAGTATTGGTAGCAACAACAAAAATCAACAACAATAACAACAACAAAATCATCAACAACAGCATCAAAATCAACAACAATAACAACAACGAGATCAACACATCCATTATTTTTAATTTTATAAAATTTTATATAATTTTTTTTTTTCTCATTTGACATTTTATAAAATTTTCTTACAGGTTGCTTTTTTTAATTTAGCTTATCACGAGGCACACACTTAGATTAAAAACGCATGTAGTACGATAGGGACGGAGGAAACCGATCATAATACATTCGTAGGCACTACACAGCACTAGGAACACATTTGAGGAACGCACTTAAACATTTGCAATGAACCTACAACATACCCCCCCTCACTCTTCTCACCGTGGAGAAGGAGACAACCCATTGATAACGCTTGACACAGACTCACTTCCAAACCCTTTTGATATACCTTACAGTACGGAAATACACGCAACATCTATCAAATTACCACAATTTTGGACAACTTGCCCCGAGGCATGGTTCGTCCACGCCGAAATTCAATTCCAGTCCAAATCAATAACGACAGACAAAACTAAGTACGAATACTTAGTTACAGCTCTTCCACTGGATGTCATCATGACAGTCCTTGATTTCATACAAAAACCTTCACAGACCAATTTGTACGAAAATTTAAAAAAAATTTTAATCGAACGTCATTCCCTGAGCGAGAATAAAAGAATTGACAAAATTCTTTCTGACTGCGAGATTGGAGACCGAAAACCATCCCAGTTTTACAGATCGCTCTTACTTCTCGCCGGTTCTTCAGTAGAACCAGATTTCCTCATAAAGCTATGGCTTAGAAAACTACCCAAAACTTTAAACATAGCGTTGACTGGGTCAGGCCATAAAACGATCGAGGAACTACTAGCGTTAGCCGACAATCTATGGGAAGTCATGACCGAAAACGAAGTCAGTGCTTTCGGAAAATCTCCCAACACGATTGAACTTACAAATATGGTGCAAGCTTTAACAATTTCCACTTCCAAAATTTTAGAATCTTTTAATAAATTGACGTTAGAAGTGAACACCCTTAAGTCAGAAAACCGATTTCGTTCGAACTCACGAACAAGACACAGGTCAAACTCAAAACATAGGCCTCAAAGCAATACTTCTTGGGTATGCAAATACCATTATAGATTCGGTAATCAAGCACGGAAGTGTGAACAACCATGTTCATTTGTTCGAAACAACCATTCTACACAACACAACACTATGCCACACAATACAACAAACTAAAAGACTCTATTATCGCGACGACTGATGATAGACCCGTCACATTAACACGTCGTCTTTTCGTATTTGATCCGTCAAATAAATTAAATTTTCTTATTGACAGCGGAGCAGAAGTATCGGTTCTTCCTGCCTCAAAATTCAAAATTAAAAGACAGAAATCTGATTTAACACTTCAAGCTGCTAATGGCACAACAATATCTACATTCGGAAAAAAAATTATTAACTTTAGACTTAAATTTACGACGCGAATTACCATTTACATTTATTATAGCAGACATTTCTAAACCAATTATTGGTGCAGATTTTTTAACCAAATATGGACTTCTTGTTGATCTCAAATACAAACGTCTCATCGACCCATTAACGAAATTATCAGTTAACACAATAACGGCGTACACTGAAACAACATTGCCAAAATTATTTTCTCTAGATAACAAGTATACACAATTGCTCAAACAATTTCCTTCACTACTAACAGAACCCGACTATACTACACCGGTAAAACATCAAACAGTTCATCACATCGTAACAGAAGGACAGTTACCATTCACGAAGCCACGACGTCTAGACTTGTCCAGAATGAAAATAGCTAAACAAGAATTCGATTTCTTAGTTAAATCTGGCATTTGTAGACCGTCGAAATCGATGACATCTTCTCCGCTACACCTCGTTCCTAAACGCGAACCAAACGACTGGAGACCTTGCGGTGACTACAGACGAATCAATGCAATTACAGTACCTGACCGCTACCCATTACCACATATACACGATTTTTCAAACAATTTACACAACACAAGCATTTATTCAAAACTGGACTTGGTCAGAGCATATCACCAAATACCTATGGCTCCCGAAGACATACACAAGACAGCTATCACGACACCATTTGGAATGTTCGAATTTCTCCGAATGCCTTTCGGTTTGAGAAACTCAGCACAAACATTCCAACGGTTCATACATGAAGTTCTTTACGGACTAGATTTCATTTTCGTCTACTTAGATGACATTTTGATAGCTAGCGAGACAGAAACAGAACACATGAAACATTTAAAACAAGTTTTCGAACGACTCGACAAATATGGTTTGAACATTAAACCAAACAAATGCGTTTTCGGAGTGGAAAACATCAATTTTCTGAGCTACAATATTTCAAGACATGGCATAAGTCCATCGGAAGAACGAATACAATGTATAAGAGACTACCCACAACCAAATACTGTCAAACAAATGCAAAAATTTATCGGTATGACAAACTATTATCACAGGTGCATTCCTAAATTAGCACACATGTTAGGTCCAATATACGAAATGGTCACAATAGCTTCAAAAACAAACTTTTAACATGGACAAACACAACCTCTGATGCATTCACAGCAATTAAAGATAGCTTTGCTACGCAAACACTACTTAACTATGTTAATAGTAAAGCAGAACTATCGATTGCTGTAGATCAGAGGTGCACATAAGAGCTTCGGGGAGCCCTCGGCTTTCACAGACAAGTCGTGTGTGCGAAGCTGCCGAACTTCTTCGACGATAGCATTGAATCAGTTTGCGTTTGATCTTCACGGAGTAAGCATCTTGTGCGCAAATTGTTATGTTGAATTTTTGTCTTGTACACACATACTTAGACAAAAATTTTGCGCTTGTGTTGGAAGCTCTGCCAACGCTGTGCATCACTGCTGTAGATGCATCAAATACAGCAGTAGGTGGAGTATTACAACAGAAATACAACAATAAATTAGAACCACTTGCATTCTTTTCCAAAAAACTCACTTCCACAGAATCTAAATACAGCACATTCGATAGGGAACTTTTAGCTATATTCTTAACAATCAAACATTTTAGACACTACCTTGAAGGTAATATTTTTATAGTATACACAGACCATAAACCACTTACAAATGCACTCAATTCTAAAAAAGAGAGAAGCCCAAGACAAACACGACACCTAGAATACATAGCACAATTCACTAACACGATACTACACGTCAAAGGTACAGATAACTCAGTAGCAGATGCATTATCAAGATGCGAGGTAGAGGAACTCAAAACACCTGATCTTAATCTCAAACTATTACATTGTGAACAAAACACAGATACAGAACTCAAGCACATAGTAAATCAAACGTTATACAAATTTGAACAAATCAAAATTCCATTCTTGAACATTGAAATTTGGTGCGAACACTCCACAGAGAACACACGCCCATATATTCCACAATCCTTACGTAAGAAAATTTTTGACCAAATACACAATATTTCACACCCAGGGACAAGAGGTACCCGACGACTTATAACTGAACGGTATTTTTGGCCAAGCATGAACTTACAAATTAATAAATGGACTCAGGAATGTATCAGTTGTCAGAAAGCTAAAGTACACCGACATACAAAGACATTACCACACAAGATACACATTCCACACGGCCGTTTCGAACACATCCACGTTGACATGGTTGGTCCCTTACCAATATCGAACGGATATAAATATCTTCTAACCGCGATTGACCGAAATACACGTTGGCCTGAAGTCTACCCACTCAAGAACATAGAGACCACAACAATAATCGACACATTCTATAGAGAATTCGTTTCACGATTTGGCGTACCCATAGAAATCATTTCTGACCGAGGACCACAGTTCACGTCTAACACATTTAAACAATTTGTTAAAGACATTGGCTCTCATCACATTTTTACTTCTTCGTACCATCCACAATCAAACGGGATGATTGAAAGATTTCACAGACAGTTAAAAACGTCAATAATGGCTAGTAATAACCAAACTAATTGGTACACAGAGATTCCTCAGATCCTTTTGGGTATTAGATCCACAGTCAAAGAAGACATCAAAGCGTCCCCGGCTGAAATGGTTTTCGGTCAAAACTTAAAGTTACCTAGACAACTAGTAGTTCAGAATTACCAAGCTTTCAACGCATCGGAAACATTAGCGAAACTCAAATAAAACGTTCAAAATAACGATTCAAACATTTCACATCATAATACAAATACTGGTCAATACTTACCACAAGCCTTGAAGAGTTGTAAATACGTATTCGTACGAAACGACACAATACGACGTCCACTACAGAACCCATACGAAGGACCGTTCAAAGTACTCGACAGAACAGAAAAAAATTTTACAGTTCTCAAAAATAATAACACAGTTACAGTTCACATCGACAGAGTCAAACCAACATTCATAGACAGAGACACTACAGAGACACTATCCTCCTCACACAGACCGACAAAAAAAGTACATTTTAATCTCTTGGCCAACTCGATTAAATTCTATGGGGGGGAATAATGTGGTGCTCTCACAAGACACACAATCACACACATATAAAAATACACTTACACTTTAAACACTTGTTTTAAAATATTTATAAATATTTAAGTAATCAAAAATTGTATATCAAAAAATTATTTAAAATATTTTATCAGAAATAAAAATTGTTCATTCAAATCAGTTCGTATATAAAAATATATGTTCTCTTAAATATTATTAAAAATAAAAATTGTGAAATTGCACAAACACCTCAATTTTAATCGAAATCTTGTCAAATGAAGACTATCTTAATGTCTAAAATATAAAAATAAATAAATGAAATAAATTTTTATTCAATAGAACTTTATGTTTTTGTAAAAAAAGCTTTTAACACTTCAATGAGAAATGTGTGATTACAATGAGATAAAGGGCGAGGAACTACATTCCAGCAACTATATATCAACATTCTTTAAAAAAGCTGAAATTACTTGAAATTCATTAGAACTAGAGCAATTGCTTGCTGCCGTGCAAGTTGCAATAAAAAATCTGCCAGTATCTCTCCGTGTAAGATTGTTTTCTGCGTTTTCCCAAATGATTTTAACCTCGAACACGTGATTGAAGGCGATGGATGAAGGCTTTTGTGGATGAAGTAAAACCTAACAACGACAAGCGGTACAGGGTTGGAAATTTAAGCGCAACAATACTTTCAAAGCCCGCAATACTTTTTTACTCCAAATAAACATTGGAAGAAAAAAAATGTATTACAAAATAAATCGTATAAATAAAAAATAATCGTCGTTTTGTGGTCAACTACATATTACCATCTACTCCCAGTATTCTTTAAAAATTTATATGTGCAAGACAATTAGTGCCCACTCGTCATCCAAAATTAAATCGAATGACATTTGAACTTACTTCATCAAACATATGCTTGTGCATGGAAGAAATGCTAGTTTACAACAGGCGAACGATAACTTTTGTTCGTTTACGAGAGCTATCATACCAATCTGCTTAAAACGGATAAAATTCACTCGATTACGGATGTTGTAATTCGGCCCCTGATTTAAACATGTTAACCCGATATTTGACATACCCCTATTTTTGGTCAACACAAACAATTGTTCCCTCTCGAAAATACTTATGTTTCACTGTTTTGTCATGTTTTCTTATGAGAAGTATGTGTTTTCAATATTTCCCATACCCTTATTTTTTACCAATAAAAAAATGTTCTCTCTGCTTAAAAAAAAGAAAGCAGTGTACATTGCTTTCATTGAATTTAGTCAGGCAATAAATTCGTGAAAATATTTCAAACTTTGACGCTGTGGCATCACAGAACGTATATAAATCATTTGATTGTTGCTTAAAACAAATAAGGAGCAGAAAATGTATTCATTAAAATATATTAAGATATATTGTGCCAAGAAATAGTATGATATTCAAGTAGCTGAGGGAATTTTGTGTCATTAAAAAGTTGCTCTTACTCTCCTCTTCAAAAAAAAATTTCTATTTCCATTTTCGTAAGAAGACATCAAAATATTTTTAATTGTTTCAATTATTTTTTTAAGCAAAAATACTTTTAATGCAATTTTTTCGAAAAAAAACCAAATATTTTAATATTTTTATGGCGTATTTTTTTTAACAATTTTCTTTACTTATGCCAAGCATTGTATTTAACTCACATTAGCTTATTTTCGTAAAAATTCGATTATTTTCTCGCTTTGTTTTAGAGACATGGCATATTTTAAAAATTTTTTAAGTTACATTTCCATATCGAGTGGCATAAGGCACCGCCTAGTCATGGTCAGAGGTGCAACGGCCAACAATTTTTTTTCAACCAAAACTTCCAAAAAATTTCACATTTAAGAAATAAATTTCAGCAAAAATTAATTATTTTTGTTTTTAAAAATTTACAGTTTCTTATGACATTATTGAAGAAAGCGAGTGATATTACAAACAAATTAGTTTTGACGATCTTAGCAACTGACGATCTTGTCATTTTATGATGAACCTGAATATTAATTTTCTGTAAATTATGACAAAACTTACGATAACGGTTGGAATGAAATATTTTCAGAGGGAAAATAATGTTTAACATTCACTGCTAATACCATGTTCATGCTGATGAAAAAGCTGCTTTTTACTTTTTCGAACTGCGTTCAAGCTAAATTTAATGTAGCATTAGATTTTATTTTGACATTTGTGCTCAAATAACGATGGCAGCAGTCCACGAAAGTTGATTTTCCTTGCCGTTTTCTGCAAACGCTGAATTTGAAATGAAAGTAAAAATAATATATTGTATGTTTTCCTGTAATAAATTGAATTAAAAAGTTTCAGCTCAAACAGATTTTTAGTTTGTTCTTTAACCTTTGATATCGGTTAAAATGATAAGGTCCCTCAAAGAGAATCACAGATTACACCTAGAAAAACAAGTAAATTGATTAAATCGAGCGCGATAAATTGAAGAAGGTCTTAGTTTTTCGGATATATGGAGCCAATTCGACTCTGTCAAACGATTTTTGTCATTTAATTAGTTTCTATGTTAAAGGTACAATTTGTTTAAAGATTATGATGAAGATTTCTTCTTATATATTGTTCCCTTAGTAAATTTAACATATATTGAAATTTAAACATACAAAGAAATACACAGCAACCCTTTTTAAAAAATGTATTGAACTACTGCTAGAAGCAACGCTTTGAACTACTGTTAAAAGTTAAAAACAAAATATCGCACGACACACTGAAGTGGATTTTGGGAGACAGTGAACTGTGACAACCGTGACAATTCATTTGGGGAAAAAAACAATATTTCAAATATTGAGAGCCTCTCTTCTACAGGGCCTACCTTGTTATTGTATCATGATGTTCGCCAAATAACCGTGCGCTTAGACCGCCTGAGCGAACGAAAGAAACCTCGCTCGTTCGCTCGGTGTAAACACTTAGCCCGAACGAACAGCGTTCGCTACAAATTCATTGCTAACGCTGTTCGCCCGTTGTAGACAGTAAATTAGGGCGAACGAACGAGAATTCTTTTGTTCGGACTGTTCTGCCGTCACCATTGGTCACCAGTCCAGAGCTGTGATGGGCTAAAACTGGTAGTAGCTTGCTACGAGGTCTGACCAAGGACTTTGAAACTGGTACCACGGGTAGTCAGCGGCCCCTGGCTTTCGCCAGACTGACTTACTGGGCTGGCCCTTCGGGGAGCTTCGTGGTGGTTGTGGTTTACTACCCATTTCGCGGGAAAAGCTACCTAGCTCGGTGTGTGAGTTGCATTCTCAACTCGGGCGCCGTACTCCGCAGTACGGAAGAGGTGTTAGATAGGCCTCCACCTAAACCAAGGGTTGCGATATGTCATCATAACATTAAGCTAATTTGGTACCTTTGAACCCTCGAAGGGGCATTGGCCGATGCAATGTTTCGGTCCCATGCTATGGAGCAACGTAGACTTAAGCCTACATGGCAAGTGTCTACGCAAAACACTTTGGATTCATGTTCTGCCGTCGCTTGCTCCTTACCAATGGAGGTGGATTGAGTTTAACCTCAAATTAAATGTCCACAAATTGGTACTGGGGAATCGGTAGATGAGTAAAGTGTTTATGGCAGAATTGGCAAATGGCGTCTTGTCATAGTAAGCTATTAATACTTGAAAACGCGAATCCCTAGGGCCGATAATCCCTGGTCGATAAATTTAATTATATTCGAAAAACCATTGGACTTGAGAAAGCAACTCCTTAGGGACATGTCGGCCCTATGATCCTGCACACCGGCAGATTCCATGGATGTGAGCCCTGAAAATGCGTCTGTTGAGAGTTGATTTCGAAAGTCCATGACTCCTTGCCATGGGTCAAGTAGAGTTTAACAGAACAGGTAGGCATCTACTATAAACACTGGACCACTACTGTTCGGCCGTCGTTCGATCTTTTTGAGCGAATCCGGTGTTGCGCTGTTTTTGAAAACAGAAAAGGAGTAGCTTAAAAGAAAAAATCACGAAAAGTACCAAAATCGTAGTAACTTCAATTTCAAAATAATGTAAGGCAATACTTTTCAAGATTTGTGTATGCTTTTTAACGTGTTCTGCTAATTTTCTTTTCCAATAAATTTGCTACTAAAATAAATGTAGCACTAGCCATAATTTCATCATCTGAATCCATTTTATAAATTTCAATTGAATGCAAATCATTTGAGTTTATTTTTGAATGCTTTATTTACACTTTTTATGAATTGAAATATAAAAAGAAGAATTTTTTGTTGAGAATCTAGTGTTGTTGAGCACAAGTTTTACTACTAATATAAAAATATAGATCTATCAACCCTGCATTTATTCATGTTCGACCGTAGGCATAATTTTCTGTTTAGGCCTCCTTTGTGGTGACCGTGGCATGCAGGTAAGTGTGTGGCCTGGCATGCTCGGAGCCCGGGTTCGATCCCCAGCCGCGGCGAAAAGTTTTTTTCAATAAAAAATTTTTCTGATCGGTCACCACCTCTCTGCAGACAATGGCAAACCTCAGAGAGTAAACAATGCCATGTAAAGCTTCTTGAGAACATAAACTTTAGCCGTTCGGAGTCGGCGTAAAACATGTAGGTCCAGTTCTCGGTCAATTGTGTGCAAACATTTAATAACACACACAACACAATTGATCATAAGAAGCTTGGTCAAAGTCCTTTCAAGGGCTGAAATGGCCAATTTGTTTTTTTTTTTTTCCTCCTGAACATACAAGATGGCGGATAATTTTTGCGATGAATTTTTCGTTCGTTCAGGCGGTCTAACTTGGTGGCTACACGTTCAATATTTCTTTCAAGTTGCAACACATTCACACTTTTTTAACTAACACACTCAAACTTTTCGAACTTGACAACCAACTTGATATCAATTTTTCCTTTCAAGTCGTGAGGCAACTTGACGGTCAATTTAAACAGCTTATCACAGTTTTTGTAAATAAATTCTCTTGCTTCGTTGTGAAATTTTGAGTTGTTGCCTTGATGATGGCATCTTGAAAGTACAATTGACTATCAAGTTGCGCACAGCCTACGTCACAGCTATCAATTCGAATGAATTTTGACAAGCATAATGTGTGATCAACAATTTCATGAACTTGTAGCTGCAGCGCAGAACCTTGTGAATTCTATCATTTTGCATGAGAACTGTAGAGTGAGTATCGATTTGTTTGAGGGTCGATTATTTTTCATGTAGTGTTTGTTCGATACCAAATAAGTGTGCATCACTAGTTGCAAATTTCATAAAGTCCGTTACAGCTTTAAAAGTTACGAACCACTATAATTTTACTAAATGGGATGAAAACTAATTAAATTTATTTTAAACTAAACTGCAAGAGTAACAAATTATGAAGCAGACAGTTGCCTGAAAAAGTAAGTACATATATTCAACTCTAAAATAAACTGGGCTCTAAAGTAAAATTATTTCTTAATACGTTGCTGAGAACATTGTTTGATTAGCTATTGTATCAATTGGGTACGGTTGGAAAGATGTTATTCATAAAAAATAGTTCTAAACAACTTTAAGGAAATATGAACTACAGCCTGTAGTCTACAGGCATACTCCTAGCCTGCGTAGTAGAAGGGAACACAACTAGGAAGTCATTAAATTAACTATTACAACAAAAGTTGCTTATCCTCGAATTTATGTTATTTTGAAAAACTAATGCGTTGCAGAAGTTTCTTTATTGTATTTTAAGGTTTTCATTTACCCTCTAAATGCTAATAATTGTCTGTTGAATTAGACCCTTTTTGCCTAAGTCAGTTTACTACATAAACTTTCAAAATGGGCGTTTATTGAAGAAACGGCCAGCTAGGTTCTAGTCGGAATTTCGAATTTGAGTTTTTCTAAGTTTTTTAATAGAAAAGATTTTTTTGGTCGGCCATAACCTCTCTGCAGACAATGGCAAACCTCGGAGAGTAAAATGGCATGTTCTAGAGAACATGAACATTAGACGTTCGGAGTCTGTAAGAAACATGTGGATCCAGCTCTCAAAGTCCCTTCTAGGGTTGAAATTGAAATTTTTCTTGGTTTTTTCATATGATACCATCCTTGTTATTGTTTCTTGCTTTGTAAGTATTTTTAAATTAACAAATCAATTTGTTGCCTCTGTTGTTGCGTGTTTTATAGAAAAAACTGATGAATTTTAAAATTTTTTTATTAGTTTTTTTTAAAGATTTCTTTTCTGTTCTACATATACATATATATATACATATATATTTATATTTATATATAATTATTCATTAATTTTTTGGATTTTGGCTTCTGCTTAGCAAAATGGCAGAAGACAATGACGGTTGCACAAAACATTAAGTAAATTCAAAGATTTTTTGTTTGTTTTGTATTTGTTTTTTTCTGTTTTTTATTTAAACTTTTACATTTTACATTTTATTTAAACTTTTATATTATTTGCATATTTCTTGTCTGTTTTCCATTTTTGTTTTTTTTTTCTTCATTTTTTGTTTGTTTTAAGTAAAATTATATATAATATACAAAATATACTATATAGAAAATATTATAAAACTAAAGTTTAAAAAAAAAATGGATGTATAATTATTTTTTCAAAAAATAATAACTACTTAGACAGAAATGAACTTAAAAAATCAGGACTATTTTTTTGCTTTGTTTTTCTTGGTACTTCATAGATAGATACTACTATGTAAGATAATGAAAAACGCATATAAAATATTTGTAAATTAAAATAAAAATAGTAATTATAGGAAAATGGTCATATAAGGAAATGTGAAAAACGGCTTAGTTTATTAGAAAAAAAGTTTAAAACTTTCCGCGCTTAAGAGTGGAAAATTGTTTTGTTGGTTTTTTGTTAAGATTGTTTTTGTTTTTTCTTTCTTTTTTTATGTTTTGTAAAACATGCATAGTAAAAATTTTACTACACATGCACACGCTAAAATTACAATAATAAAATGTTTTAAACTTATTTTGTAAGATCCTCCATCATTGAATAATCTTAAAAGAATAACGATTTAATCGCTTTCCTCCTCTTCTTCCTCCTCGGAGGTGTCTTTCTTTTTGGCCTTCTTGACTGGCTTGGCCGTCTTGCTCTTGCGCTTCTTGCCAGCACCGGTGTCAGTACCGCCGTTAGCCTCATACTCTTTAACAGCTTTGTTGTATTCTTCCTTCATTTTGATGGCTTTTTGTTCCCATTCCTATAAAATAAAATGAGAAATTAATTCATGAGACGACTATGCTTGCAAAATAAAATATATTGAAAATTTTATCAATTTTTGAGCAAATTCAAATAATATTGAAACTAAATTTAAATTAAAGAAAAAACAATACAATTTTTAAAAACATGAATTTAAAAACATTTAAATAAATAAAAAATAAAACAAAAATTACAGAAATTTATTAATAAAAAGAAAATTAAAATAAGAAATTAAAATAAGTTAATTAAAAAAAAAAATAAAAAATAAATAAAAAAATTTTAATAAATAAAAATAAAATAAACATAAAAAATGAAAAACTAAACGTAAAAATTCAAATTTTTGGAACAAATAAAATAGAAACAAACTCTTAAATCTCAATTTAATAAAAACTTTAATACAAATACAAAAAATATATTATTCAAAAATTTAAAAAAATAAATATATAAAAAACTGGAGTAAAATTATAAAGTATTAAACCATTTTTTTAACTAACTTAAACAATGTGTTGTTTTTAGTCTAACATTAATATATTTTTGTTTTATTATTTCTAAAAACTTACAGTTTTGTCCTTCATTGCTCTCCATAATTCGCCGCCTCTCTTTGCAATATCTGTCACTTTGCTGCCGGGATTCTCCTTTTTGATTTGTTCGCGGGTCTCATTGAGCCACAGCATATAGGCTGACAATGGACGCTTTGGACGTTCACCACTCATGATTGCAACGGAAATTTTGAAGCTGTTTGTTTAGTTTAAGAAGTGGAGATATTTTGCTCAACGTGCTGATCGTTGGGCTGATGACTGCAAATAAAAGAAATGAGAACAAAATTAGTGAGTGAAAAAAAAAAAGTGAAAATTTTTCTTAAAAATTTTATATTATAAATATTTTTATTTGTATGTTATATGTTGTATTGTAGGTTTCTTAAAATTTGCAAGACAATCGAATATTTCAGGACCCCGATACTTATATTATATATTGACCATTTTAAGAAAAATTTGTATATGAGGTAGCATTAATGCATGCATATAAATATAAGAAAAAAAAATAACCCGTCAATAAGCCGAACATAATCGATCAAGCTTTGAAATTTAAAATTTTTTAATTTATTTTCCACAAAATAAACACGTACATAATGTGCATATGTATATTTAAACAAAGCTAATTAATTACTTTGCACAAACAAGAGCATATAAATAAATACATATATAAATATATGTATATGTTTGTTAATGCATATATTAAGCATAAAACTGCCTACCCAATCCATATCATGTTTAAAGATAAGTATGTACAAAGGTACGTGCAAATACATATGTAAATATATGAATATATCTATAATGCATATGCAGCATTGAATGTATGTGCTTGCATATATCGCTTAATGTTTGTATTATGTGCACATTTAATGCATTTAATATGTTGATAATTAATATATGACTTTAATTAAATATTAGTTTGAGTTGATAAGGTTTTTGATGTGGTGTAAATGTACATTTAACGCATACATGTATATACATAGTTTGACACCTACACACGCATATAGATATGTTTGTATATAATGCACAATTATATGCATTATTTATAATGTACATATATATGTATGTCATGTGTTGAGAATGTACCACAACCCACAACCACAAACTTTGATATAAATCTTGCATACCAACAAAATTAGCCATCACCGCAGGCAAAAAGCCGTTTAACACATTATCTAAATATTAAGAATTCTTTATATCAATTAAAGCTCTTTAGCGTTTGAAGATTTATTAAAATTTGATATTTTAAACCTAATGCCCAAACCAACCACAAGTTTGGCCTAAACGTGGAGTTTCGTTGCTCTATTATTTTATTTTTTTATTTATCGATGTTTAATTTAAAAATAAATTTATAATTTTTTTTTATTATTGGCGAATAGCTTTGAACAGTAGTCGAAGAATCAATTAGCTTGTTTTTTCTTATAAAATCAATCCTGTTGTTTTTATTTCAAAAATTAGTAAAGGATAAGCCAAATACAAGATAAAAGCTTAATAACAAAACTGTGAACAAGAAATTTAAAGAAATATTCCGCGATGTCTTCATTTGCGTATATTAAGGCATGCTAAGGTATATAAGGCATACTTCCCGAAACTTTAGCTATGACTCTGACTATGATTAATAGGTCATCTGTCTTTTTACAGCCTCACTCTGAAGGTATAGAAAAGCCTATAATTTACTACCGAATTCCCGAGTAGTGAATAGAGCACACCACTTAGTAAATTCATCCTCTAAACACAGAATCTGT
The DNA here is from genome assembly GCA_958299015.1 of Tetanocera ferruginea. NCBI lineage: Eukaryota > Metazoa > Arthropoda > Insecta > Diptera > Sciomyzidae > Tetanocera > Tetanocera ferruginea. The sequence continues at coordinate 140,008,205 of OY282640.1, forward strand.
ATTGTTTACGACAATAAGATTTCCTTTCTTTCCTTGACAGATGCTCATCAAACAAGACCTGACGGCGGCCCTGATTAGGCTCAATAATTCCAGAGAGATAATGTAGCCTCAGCCTACTATGCGGGAGATGAGTCCAATTGCCTACAGTTATGAATAGCTGTATTGCTAAACTACGCTGCCAAACAAAAGACAGAGGTTGTTTCGAGTTACGCTGCAAACGCTCATCACATAATATGGGGCAACACAACGACAAATCAGCGAGGTGAGTACCTTTTAAACTTTCCTACTTGTAACAGTCTTTATTTCCCAATGCAGGTTCTAGATCTCACTCTCGCCACATCTATTGATAATGACATAACTGATTGGTATGTTTTAAAATAACCATTTTAAAGTCACATAAGGTTTAAAATAAAACCAAACAATAAAACCAATACAAAATAGTTCTTATCAGCCCATTTTCGATAAACTTCCCCTAAGAATTTACACCAAAGGTAAATTGGAATACTTAGCAGATTACGTCTAATCTTTTATTAACGTAGCTTTTGACACCTGTCGTTTTTAACCTAAGAATTTCAAGAGACAATAACGCTAGTGGAATAATCACCTTAGTGATCCAAGAAAAAAGTTTAATACAGCCAAACCCAATAATGACTGGCTTTCCTACTCCCGAGAACGATTACAATAGAAATAAAAAAATGCTAAAAAGGACTCAATCAGGAACTTCTGTGTTTCCGTCAAGGATGATTATTGACATCAATTCGAGTTGTGCCTTCAGAAGATCCGTCAGACTACTATTTTTAAGAAGCCTCATTCATAAGAATGGTGACCTGAGATAAAAATCAAGACCCTAGAACTCCTCAACACTCACTTCCCGGGCTCCTTTATTCTGCACAACTCCTATCTAAACCATTCTATCAACTAAGAAAAGACAAATCTACCAAGTAAAGAAAATTTGATAACCTCTAAACTAATATGTTATTTATGGGCAGATGGTCTATAAACTCTATCAAGCTCTACAAATCTGCTGGTGGAAATGATATTTTCCCAGATCTTCTTCAACAAGGTTCAGAGCATCTAATAATCTTTTAATAAAAACCATAGAGCTGCAGTTTGTGCTATGATTATCTACCTGGAGCTTGTAGAAGCTTGTAGAAGAGTAATAGTAAAATACCTTTCTAATGCCGGCAGAAGCTCGAACAGAAGTCCAAAATCTTTCAGACCTAGCAGTTTTATGTATTTTATACCATTGACGGGCAGCTTTGCACACTTGTGATTGTATAAGTGTATGAAAATATGTATTCATCTCACGTACAGAACGATCAAAGCTTCAGTATCCAAGCAAACGTCAAGCAGACAAGACCTGCGCTTGAGTGTTCCTTGAATGCATGAAAAAAAATTGCGAGATATTACACTGAATACATTTTATGTTTAGCCAAATTTTTTTATTTTTAGAAAATAACGGCATGGCGCATTGCATGGTGTAGGTCATAAGGAAGTAAAATTTGCTAATCAAACAATTTTGATTAGCAAAAAGCTAATCAAAAATGTTAACATATTAGTAGAAATGCCAATTTTAGTTCCAGATTAAAATATATTGGTACTTTCGTTTGGTAAAAAGATATAATTTAGAGTTGTAAAAATTCTACGAATTAAAATAAAAATTAAAAATATTTGTAAAACTTCAGTTTCTGTGTTTAATAAAACATATTACCCATCTGTCGGTCTGTTTGCATTTCATAGTCCGTCCATTACAAGTTTATTTAAATTCGTTATATAAATCGAAGCACAAAAAAAAATGACACTACAAATGACTACAAAAAGAGCTTTAGGACTGCTCTGTTTTCAGTGTAAGCTTTAAAGCGCTCCTTAATACATACTCAAGATAAGAAAGTATAGGTGTGCAAAGTTGCCCGTCAATGTTTTATACTAAAAAGTATCGTAGTTATAACCTCTAGATGTAATTTGGAACACGAGATTTTAACTCCATATAGACGACTTTTGTGTGGTATATGGACAGTTCTAAAATGGAGGAAGACACTGGAGCTGGAATCTTTACCTCTACAGCGTCTGTCAGTATTCCACATGTTTCCAAGCGGAAGTTGTTGTCATTACTAGACGTGAAGTCTTCATAATGTCAGAGGCAAAACCTTTTTTGTCTTTTCTGATAGTCAAGCTGCCCTTAAGGCACTGAAATCACCTAGTATTAAATCCAAGCTAGTATTAGAGACCGTCCTCCTTAGAACAGAATAAAAAATCACCCCAACGAGAAAGTGAACTCAAATCAAACAGGGAGCAGAATCACCATTCACAAGTTCTGAATCATTCTGTGGTTGATCTATTCAAGCAGCTTGTCAGAACAACCTCATTCCGCGAATCTCAAGATTCTTTGAAGAACTCTTTTATGACATATTTGCACTAAACTAATATTGCCAGAACAATTACCTAAGAAATCGAAGTTCTATAATAACTGGAACTGACTGGAATGACTGGAACTGGACATAGCAAACTAAAGAAAAATCTCACAAGAAATGATAATTAGGATAATCTTGAGGACAAAGAAACCTCCAGAAATATTCACTCTGAATGTCCAGCTCTTAAGCAAGTACAGAAGAGAAACCTCGGTAGTGAATTAGGCTGCGTTCATAGTGAACGCCGATTCAGACAGGCAGGCAAGCAAGCAGGCTTAAATCTGTGTGAACAAACGAGATACAAATAGCTATATATTTCGCTTGTTCACACAGCCTGTTTACCTGCCTGTCTTAATCGTCGTTCACTATGCACGCAGCCTTAATCACATTAGAACATCTTGCTAATCGTTACCTCGCAAATATTTTATGTTTTCTGAAAAAAATTTTAATTAATTTTAACTGCTTTTACAACACAATATGATAGGTATGACACAATAGGCATCATAAGAAGCCGCGTCAGAGCTGCCATAGTTCGCCTTAAAGCGATGGGCCCGATCATCGAATGTTTTTTTCATGAATGTCTTCGCTTATATGTGGCAAATCCTTTTACAATTCAATCCTTCTGAGAATATAGAGCAAAAAAGTATAAAAAACGACATTTTTTGTAATGAAAGCAAAGCGGTAAAAGAAGACAACACTACTAAATGCTAGTAAAAGAAGTGGTAGTAAAAAAAGCAAGCTTTACTATATGTGTTTTTTTTTTCTTTTTATTTTTTAATTTTCTTTTTTTTATTTTCTTTTCATAATTTTCTTTTTTTTTTGTATTTGCTTTTTTTATTTTATTTAATTTTTATTTTAAGATCATTGAGCTTAAGCCATTAGCAAATAAAACAAAATTCTATGCTTTAAGCTTGCTTAGCAATTTTGTCAACGCGATTCGACTAAAGTAGTTATTTAATGTGTTTTTAACTTTATTTGATAGTTATTTATACGCAGATTTTCTGCAAGTGTAGTTCAAGTTGTTTTTAAAATGCGTCACCATCATATACAAAAAACAACGATAATCATCACCTTCCGAACAAACAAGCTGCCAGCATTAACGACAACCTTTTATATATCTATCTATATATATTTCTAGCATACGAAAAAAAAGCGAATTTACCCCAAACGTCAAACCACCCACAATCTACCACGACCCCACAAGCAGGAGCAACTTAAAAATACCCACGCATACAAATAAACATACACACTGCTGGCTCAAACAAAAAAAAAAAAAACAACAAACAACCAAACAGATAAAGCAACTAGGCATGGCACATACAGTCAAATAACCACCACCAACCTACCAACCAGCCTAAAATACCCGGTCCGAGCATTTCGACTGTTGCACTCTTCATGTAAAATTCTTTGCAACGTTGTGAGGAAGGGTGGCAGGCAGTTGGTTAGTATGCTGTAGGGATATACTTGAATTGAAATATTAAAAAAATTTAGCTGCTGGAAAAAAAGCAGCTGCAAATTTTCAATTGCCAACATCCAACGCCATCAACAAGCAACAACTAACTACTTCTAACTGCCAACCAACAGTGCAGTGTTAGTCCAGCAGTCCAATCAGTTCAGCAGCAATGAGCGACATGTAGCAAAGTGACTGACTCACTTGGAGCGGACTAGTCGTCAAGCATTCATTGTTTTTACCTTGTGAATCGCTTTTAAACTGTTGCCAAATCTGGCTTAAAGTTATTTTGGTGTTGTAGAGTTGGGTGTAGCTGGGTTTGTTGGTTTGATATGCTCGCTTTGGTATATCTCGTTATGCTACTATTCCATACGCTGACAATGAAGCTATATTTGTTTTGCTCTACTCCTGCTCCAACAATACGGAGGATAATTTGTTTTAAGGCAGTCAAAAAACCGATTATTTAAAGTTTTATTTTTTTAATTTTATATGCTTAATATTTCGATATTGGCTTAAATTTATTAAATTTACATTTTGGATAAAAAAAATAAAGCCTAAAACAAATTTGTCGTAATACAGAAGTAATAATGAAAACAATTTAATATGTAAAAAAATGTTTTAAATTAGCACAGAAACCGGTTGAACCGTTTCTACTAATCATTCGTATAACCGGTTATTTTAGTTTGTCGAATAAGTAGTTGTTAACCGTTTGAGAAATGAATTTTGTTTTTTTTTTGTTTGGAAACATTTTTTTCACACAAAAAATAAGTTAATATTATATGTTTGTGAGTGTTTTGTACAGTTTAGAAAAGCACATCTACAGTTGTGTTCACAAAAATAGCAGCACCCTTAATTCAGTAATAAACTGCAAACAATTTCTCTATTTTTTATATTTTTATTAAAACTGGTAATGCAAATTAAGTGTCATCTAGCCCTAAAACTACAACAAACTAAAAACTCTTATATTCATATTTATTACAGTTGTTGTGAAGAAAAAATACAAATTCATGTTGTTCACAAAAATAGCAGCAATTTTCAATTGAAAAAAAAAAATTAAAAATACAAAAGGTAGGTAATAAAAATCATTTAGCAGCTAATATTTGGTAGCATGGCCTCCATTTCGAATGACTGCGACACATCTTCGGTGCATAGAATTGACCAAGTTTTGGCATCTCTCAGTGGGTATTGCATACCAGGCTTCACAAACTGTTTCCCATAATTCCTTGCTGTTTTTGGGTTTTGCTGCACTTACTGCATTTTTGACGTCACCCCAGAGATTTTCTATAGGGTTCAGGTCCGGCGACTGTGCCGGCCACTCCATTAAGTCCACTTTGTTGTCCTTAAACCACGTACGAGCTCGCTTACTCGTATGCTTCGGGTCATTATCCTGCTGGTATACCCATTTCAGCGGCATATTTTCCTCGGCATAAGGTAGCATAACTTCTTCGAGTATTTTTATATAAACAAACTGATCCATTATCCCGGTTATCGGATATATGGGCCCAACACCATGGTAGAAGAAACATGCCCAAACCATGAGCTTAGCGCCACCATGTTTGACAGTTTTGACAGTGTATTTTGGGTCATAAGCAGCGTTTACTGGTCTTCTAACGTACTGTCGACGACCTTTAGATCCATAAAGAACGATTTTACTTTCATCGCTCCAAAGAATATTTCGCCATATTTCCAAAGGCCACTCCACGTGCGCTTTAGCAAACTCCATCCGTTTAGCAACATGTTTTTTGCTTAGTAAGGGCACCTTTCGGGGGCTTCTAGCGGTGAGTTTAGCCTCTAGCAAACGCCTTCTTACCGTTACGGAACTAATTGACAGATTAAGGTCTTCTTTTATTTTTCTGGAGCTGATTTGAGGATCCTGCTTTGCCAATTGCACTATTTTTCGGTCTATGCGGTTGGAAGTTGCACGTTTTGGTCCACGTGTTTCGCGTTTATTTTTCCATTTTAAGGCATTAGAAATCATTTTGGAAGAGCAACCAATGATTTTTTCAATTTCCCGGTACGTTTTTCCGTCTTTTCGCAACGTTTTTATTAAATTACGTTTTTCTTTGGAACAGTGCGTCGATCGACCCATTTTACTGAAATATTGAAATAGTTGTATTTATTTATAAACTAAAATAATAATTAACAGCTATTTACTTACCTTTGAAAAATAAAAACTTATTAATTTCGCAAAAATGAAGAGAATGTTATGATGCTGCTATTATTATGAACAGCTCTACTAGCACGTGCGCGATCAAATGATCTCGTTAAAAATCAATCACTTATTTTTTAAACGAGTGTGATATACCGTTAAAACGGTACTTTTATGCAGTCAACAACAAGTTACAACTGACGCTTGAAAATAAATATTGATAAGTAATATTGACAAATTCATATTATGAGACACGGCGCTGCTATTTTTATGAACACAACTGTAAGTCTTAGAATGTCCTTAGCAAGATTTGAAAGATTTTAATTAGAATGTCCTTAGCATGATTTGAAAGATTTATGATTAGAATGTCCTTAGTATGATTCCTTAGCTTATTTTGAAAATACTTTTTTTCTTTTAAACCAATTCAATAATTTTTTCTAACAATCCATCAATTTAAACGAAATCTTTTAAATATTGTCAGATTTTTATTTAGAATTCTTGTTTTTTTTTTTTTTGTAACTTTTGAAAAAATTTTATATCAAAAATGCATCTTACTTAATTCTTAACTCAAGCATCAACTACATCAAATCATTGTTAATAACGCGTTGCAACATTTGTTCTTGTTGTTGCTATTGTACAACTATTATTATCATCAAACAAGCACTCAAACAAACTTGGCCCTCACTGCTGCTTATTCCCAATATAGACATACATACACTCAGACCAAACAAAAACATATCTATAGACGACATACCCACTGTTGATGAGTCCTTGCTGCGTCATATACCATTACGTTAATCACTGACACAGATTTCGAGAGTTGAGCTTGTGCGCACTGACTGCATTTTGGGGTAGATAATTTTATAGGGATTTGCGCAGTGGACGTTACACAGTATAGTGGATATAGAAAACATGCTGCTGCCTGTAAGTGTTGGTTGCCATGAACTGAGAGGATTTCAGCTGCACGAAGCAGCTACTTACAAAGCCTTGCGTTGGTAAAAAAAAAATTATAGCTTCCCCAAGAGTGGTGAGTTAAAATTTGTTTGTTCTTAAGCAGCATATGGCTTGAATGTTTTTTGTCATTACCAGGTTTTGATAATTTTTAGCTTTAATGCAATGAAAATTAACATATTTTTTATATTTATCAATCTAACAGAAGTATCCTTTAAATATAGATAGTACATCTTTTCAGTCTAGTATCAGATTCAGAATTTTTTTATTTAATTTTATTAAATAGATTGAATTATTATTTTTTTATGGTAGAAACTGTTAACTAACTAGCAAACAATCGTTGCATACTTTTAGTGCGCAAGGCTTAAAACGCTGTAAAAGGTTTAGCTATTATATTCGATAGAAAAGCAGAGCGAAGAATAGCGCGTGTTTATATACGTGTACGTTAAGTTACTCGTAAAAATTTCCGGGCTGATCACGCGCAGTCAAAAATGTTTCACAGTTTCTTATTTTTCATCGTATATATATTAAATAGATGAACAAATAAAACTATTGTTTAGTAGATTCGTTTCTCGTTTTTACTCTTAACTTAAATTTTGTCATATGAGTTATTTCATCTATGGTTGGTGCTTAAAGTAGTACAAGTTAAAATAAACAAATGTTCAGGAGAAAGAAAAATTAATTAAAATGTGTAAATTTTAATATTTTAATTAAAAATAAGTACGTCATAAGTAGTGCTTTCTTTATGAAGTTCAAAGTTGAATGGACTTGTCCGATATTCCATCTATGGATTTGTCTGTTGTCTAAAAATGATTTGTATTCGTTTGAACACCAACCAAAGAGTTGTAGTTGAGGACAAAAAAACGAAATTTATCATGCTTTCAAAATTTGTAGCTAAAAATCTGAGCTGAAATTTAAAAATTTCATATTTTAACTCTTACCTAAACTCTACATTGAACTGTAAAACAAATTTATAGTATAACTTATTTGAATTCAGAAAAAAATGGCGAAAAATAGTAAGTTTTTCTTGACTAAATTTAAAAAAATGTCTAAGACCTATGCCAAATAGATTTCTTAACTACATATTAAATAAAATCTCTGAAAGTATGCAAATAATATTTCATTGTCTTTTAGTTTCTTTAACCAAAATCCGCTGATCGAAAACCTGAGGAATATTTTACAAACTAAGAAGTTATACGTAAAGCGCAAAAACGACCTGAAGATCAAAAGAAAAACCCTCTAAAGCTAAAAAAGAGCTCGAAAACGTTATTGCCAACCTTCGTGCACAAAGTCCGAAGTATCGGACTCAATTTAGTTTTTAAGAGCTATGAGTAGTAACGAAAAACTGCGAAGTTAATGAAAAAAAAAACAATCACACATTAATATTAGGCCGAATGCAAGCAAGCTGTAGCAAACAAGACTCGAAAAATTTCATATATTTTAAGTGCTGAAAATAATATCGTAACTGACCCGAGTCTTAACCCGAAACATGCTAAACAACTACCTTGATTTATGCCAATAAAGTGGCAAAAACTGAATATCTGTATTCGGACACAATAAACCGACGAGCACCTAAATAGGTCTTCGTTCGTACACTATGTCTGCCCAAAGTATTCCAGAACTATCACTTCTGGTCGGTGCAGAGTTCGGACATTCACCGACGTCGACACCGGACATACATCGGCTTCTTTATCCTCAAATATCCTTAAAATTTGCATCACAAAACCAGTCCATACAGATCACAACATCAACATCGAAATGAACATCAGAGAGTGTCTAGAGCGATGTTTGCTGCCGTTAGCACTATCTATCTATATGTCAGTACAACGCTTCAGCACTTCTTTGGCCAGATCTAGCAACAGCTCACTACGACTATAAAACGATGGATTAGCTCGACCAAACCAACAATGTCATCGTCGTACCAAAAATGCGATTCTCCTAAATTACACCGAATTTCGAAAGATATTAGGTTTTAATCTTAAGAAATTTAAAAGAAATCTTAGAAAGACCAAATTGCAAAAAACATCGATATTTTTTTGTCATAAATGGCGTCGAGCATACACGAAAATACAGTATAAAACTTAATGTATGCATTTTTTTAGGACCTTAATACAAAAAGTTCATAAATTTTTTTAGAATATTTTTTGTTGCCATTTTAGCCCTTAAGAGGATTTTTACCAAGCTTGTTGTGATCAATTGTAATGTGTGAGTTATTAAATTATTGATAAATAATTGGCTGAGAATTTGACCTACATTTTTTGTGCCGACTTAGAATGGCTAACGTTCATTCTCTCAAAAAGCTTTACATGGCATTGCTTATTCTCTGCAGTTTGTCAGTCTGTAGAAGCAGTGGCGTAGCTAGGGTTGGTCGCACCCGGGGCGGAAACTAAATTGTGCACCCCTATAGAAGATTTTTTTTATAAAATAAGGCGATGAATCTTACTACATATTTTCGAATCAACCTCAACCAAAATGACATATTTTAGAAGAGATTAAAAAAATAAACAAAACTATGCTATGCATGAATATTTGATAAAAGAAGTAAGATATAATTGTCCCAATATTTTTGTCTACCGGGCTTATAAGTTGTGAGAGAAAAATTTACTATCAGTAACCCACACAATATCATAATATAAAAACTTAAGTTAGTTTAATATAGAAAACTTTTAAAAATTTACGAAAAATTTTGCATAATTGAAGAAAAAATAGAACCTAGAAGCAAACCGTTGACAAATTTTCGATAGTGACCCTGAATAACTATTAATATAAATATTTTTTCGAAATCAACCCCCATTTTCTACATAAAATTTAAATGAAAAATTAATATAAAATAATAAATTCATTTATAAAAAGTTTTCATAATTTTTATCAATTTCTTTATAAAGGGTCCGCCATCTAACGTTTTTTTTTTTTCAACTAATGCTTATTTCGTGAATGGTGACACTAAGAATATGTCTGATTTGACAGATAATTAGTTTTATCCTTCCGCTGAACGAACATGGTTGTGGATACGCTTGAACAACGCTGGGAAGTATTGCGACATTACTTTGAAAATCATGGTAATGTTGCAGAATGTGTTCGAAAATTGCTTACGGATTTTGGAAGAACAGAAGCACCGTCAGCTCCGTATGTTCGTTATCTTGTGAAAAAAGTGAAAGAAACTGGCATCCTCTTCGATAAACCCAAGCGTGATAAGCCAAAAACAGTGCCTACACCCGAGAATATTGCTGCTGTGGCAGAAAGTGTGCGTGAAGCGGCATCAACATCAATTCACCGTCGTTCTCAACAATTGAACATTTCGGAGACATCATTTTATAGCATTTTCAAAAAAAAAAATAGTACACTGAGGGAGAAATGTGTTAAAATTAATTTTTAAATGAATTTGTGTTCGTATCTAACGAATTTGTTTTTGAAATAGAGCTTGAAACAAATTCATTAAAATTAAACAGATTTAAAACGAAAATTTTAAAATTCAAAATACATGTTTTAAAGCATATTTCGATGCCATTTTTTTAACTTTTCCGAGTTTTAGCACCAGATTCTCATCCAGCTACCCCCGGGACCTTCCGAATACCAAATGTTAACTCCATTCTATGAAGTTTGCATTTGAAATATTTTAATATTTATAATATTAATTAGTTTTTATTTTATCATGTGTTCGATATTTGTCAAACCAATTCAAAAATTTTCATTGAATTCAAATTTTTGTTTGTTTTTTCAAAAACATAATAAGAGAAAAAAAAAAAGGAAGGAGTTTATAGGTAGGTGAAAATTAAACACACTTGTTTTAAATATTGTTTTGTAGAAACGCAAAGGCCTTAAATTTTTATATTAATATTTTTTTGTTTTATTTTAAGGTAAGTTTTTTTTCTCAGTGTATCTATATTAATCTCCGCTTGGACTGTTATAGACAGATTGAGGTCTGTAACATTTGACTGCTTTATATATTACAATATTACAGTGATACCAAATTGATATCAGAATTTTTTTTCATTCTCATTATCTACATAATTCCCAAAGCAAACTTGCCCAGGTTGAACAAGAAATCAATTCCAAGAAATCTGTTGATTCTTCATATTCGGTGATTGAGAACAAAATTTAATTTTAATAATTAGAATAATTTTTAAGGAACTGTGCATCTTATCTTCTCTTAAAACTGTATTTTTGATAGTTTTTGTTGGATGGTTCGAACGTAATAATAATTATTTTAGTAAAATAAAGGATTCAGAAAACCATTTTAAAGTATTTAATAGACATCTGCAAAATAAAATAAAAAAAAAGTCAGAACGCAATAAATTGTCATAGAACGCCATTTATTTAATTTAAATAAAAAATGTAATGAATTTAAATCAATTTAATTTTTTAGAAATTTTTAAGCAAGTAAAAAGTTTAGTAATGATTTTTAAACTAGTAGTTTTATGTAACAGTGCACCCAAAACATATTACTATTCAAAATTACGTTCTAGCAGGTTAAAAGCTGTAAATGAGGTTTGTTTCATGATATATAGTCTCAGAACTTAGTAATCACAAAATCATAAAGTATATTTTTATTTTTGACATTTATGACATGAACATGTTTTTCTGAAAAGTTCTGGAGAAATGTATTGCTTACAAAACAACTGACGCCTCCATTCATCATACTCTGAAAATCATGCAGGTTTTCGAAACTTAATGGTTTTAGAAATGTGTACTATGCTAGCAAGTTTGAACACTTCTTAACCAGAATATAAGATGTAAAAAAGTGCTTTTTTATAAAACTTAATGGAATATAAAAAAATGTTTTTAAATTTTTACTTTTGTACTCCATCTTAATATTATGAAAATTTAAATATAATTTGTTTGTTAATTGCACCCCTAACTAACGAAAAGTACTTTAAGTACCCCTAAAAGTCCTGGTGATGGTAAAAAATATTTTCATTCACTTTTGCACCCTCTTGATATTCAAATATAAAACCGAAGTCATTGAGGTGTGTTCTTTTTAGTAAAAAAAATCAAAAATTATGTGGTAAAAAGTTCTTTTGCCAAATTTTACACCCCATTTTGGTGTGTACCCGGGGCGGACCGCCCCCCCCGCCCCCCCCTTGCTACGCTACTGTGTAGAAGCGATAAAAAATTGAAAAACTAATGAGTTTTGGAATAAGAATTTTGTTCTTAAGTATTATCAATAATTTCTGCTGCTTCTATTATCAATAAGTTAATAAGTCAAACATTGCAATTGATCATAACAAGCAAGAAGTATAGATTTTTAAATGAACATGTCGCTTAAGGTTTTGACTCTGTTGAAAAACAAATGAAAGAATAATTTTTTCCATATTACATTACACAGAAATTTACACCCGTACTAGTACGTCATCACTCGTTTTCCTTTGTTGATATAATTTTTGTGTTCTAGAGTTTTTCAATTTTTTACTTTATTAAATAATACATTTGAGCTTTGGAAATTTTATAAAATTTGTATGAAGATATATATATAATCGACTGTCGAATTGAAGGAAAAATGGATATGGTTTTGTAATTTAAATCAAGTGATCAAATTTTCCTAAAAGCCCCTATAGAACCAATATGCTTTAAAAATCTTGTGCTGTGACAAGCTTCTTTAATTTTTTTTAATTAACTTATTCAATAATCTTATTAAATATCTAAAAAATTTTGTGAAAACATTTAATGAAATCAACAACTTTAAGAAAATGTTGTAACGATTTATTTTATCTTCTATTTTTAGGTCTTACAACTTCAAAGTTAGAGCTGCTGGTTGAGCTGTAACAATCAAACCACTTTGTTAAACGTAAAAAATGCATGTCCATATCTGAAAGGGCCAAGCATTCAACAACCTGACGAAGCTTTAAATTTTCCACTAGCGCCAGGAAGAATAAAACATGGAGCAAATTCTTAAATGAGGCCAAATTCGACTTACGGTTGTAAACTTCAGTCAGTCAAGCAAGTATTTTTTAAAAAGTTGGTTGATGTTATTTGGACTGCTAGTGTTAGTGATGATAAAGTTGATTACAAGCTTCATTCTGCTATCCTAACAAGAAACTGTCAAGATGCTCTTGTTATGTAGGTTTTCAAATTCTTATAAATAATTTTAAATCTTAAAGCATTCGAAGTTCAGCAAGAGTGGTTAAAACGTGTTTATCAAAATGCAGCTATCGTCTACCGCTATATGGAAGATGCTTAGAAGTAAAAAAATTTAAGGATTTCAAAGTTAAATTGATTTTATTAATAATCAACCAAAGCTAGTGCGTAACACACAGTAGTCGCTGCTGTCTTATATTGCATTTTGCCGGCAACAAAATCAAATTTAGCCGGTAATAACAGTTTGCAGTCGCTGGTGGGCGTTAAAGGTTTCTAACGAAAAACCGCGACAAATATTAAAGCATTGAGAGGGCTAACTAACCCTTTTTTATTTAATATTATATTACTATATATTATTTTCATAAGAATAGTTTAGCTTAACATTGAAATGCTACTCGTTTCTAAAATATTTTGTGTCGTTTGGAAACTAGCAAAGGTAATCGTAAGAGTTTTTTAAATTTTTTGTTTTAGAATGAAACATTAAGAATTTGTTAATATTTTCTATTTTATTAGAGGTTAAGTTTAGTGAAATTGTTAGAATAGGGTTGATGGTCTTGTTTTTAAACGTAGATATGTGTTTTTTACATACTGCTATAGAAATGCAATCATTACTTTCAGATCAAATCTGTGTCGACAAGGAATAACCGCTAAAGTCGAGTTAGGATAAACTGAGGTACTTACTTTCATTGCAATTTTTCGGAACTAAAAACACTAGTACACATATTTTTATGGTTGTAACTTGAAAATTGAATGTTTGAGGCCATCAAATCTAAACAGAAAAAGTCAGGGTGCCCTTATATTAGGTAGCAATTTTTATTTTAAAAATGCTCTCCTGAAATATTGAAAATGAGTTTAGCTGTTATTCCTTGTCGACACAGAAATTTTGTTTATAAAATACTTCTTAGTAGAGTTTACATGTTGTAAAAAATTCTTCGAAATAATGGTTTTTCTCCTGAAATTAGACTACATTTAATTAAAAAATCGCTCCTAATAAATAAAAAAAAACAATAAAATCGTCGAATAACTTAAAGCGATTAGCAATCAACAAGAAAATCAAATCCAAAAAACAAATTAACACAAATATACTAGCCTGATTGACATATGTACCTAAATACTAAAAGCACACAAACACTTCTAAATGAATACACGATTAAACGAACTCATAAAATATATGTATGTATGTATATATTTTTATACAGCTACTCCTATGGATATAAAAATAATGTTGATATGGCGATGATCGAAACAATAACAACGTCTTGCTATTCAAACGAGACACAGTGAAAGAGAGCGAAAGAGAGCCATTTTATAGAAAAATTTAAATGAGAGCGATATTATTTCGAACATTTAGGCCTATATTGTACAGTTAAACAGTTGCCAAATATTTGAACATATAGGTATCCATCGACACAGCAACTTGTGTGAGCACGAATTGTTATTTATTGATGTTTTAGAACAATATAAAAATTCTTCATCGATTAAACGAACAAACGAACGAACGATACGAACGAGCAGCAACAACAACAAAAACAACCGGCTTACGACAACTAATGAAACGAAGAAATTTGGACTGATAACTATACTTTCATATATATGTTTCTACAGAATAATAGATATTAATACAAAAATTTTTTGGAAAACACCCGTTAACTTGACAAGGCAGCAAAAAACAAAGTAACAAATAAACAAAAAAAAAACCAAAACGAACGAGTGATAATGTCAAAAATCCATGTATGCATCAGTTCAGTACCCTAGATGTTGAGAAGAATTTTTGGCGCCATTTTTATTTCATATGAGAAAATCAAGAAGAACATTTTATAAACATACTTTATGGGTTATTTTTTAATTCGATTGTGTGCTTTGATTGCTTAAGACCCTTTCAAATCTGTTAACGATAAATTATTGTAATAGTAAAATTTTTTATGTTGAAAACAGCTTTATAGAAACAAGTTGCTTTTAAGAATATGACAATTTTCATATATTATTGAACATAGGCCACGCAAAATTTATAGTAAACAATTTATGACATTAAGTTAACATTTAAACGTCAAAGAAATGACGTAAGTTATACTTGCTAGAGATAATAGTAGTTTTGTGCCACATTATATTAATTGAAATACAATTCATCAATAATGTAAATAAAACTTATCACTAAAATGACTTGCATTAATTTCATACACTCAGCAAATATAAGAGCTTTTCGACAAGTTTTCTGTAATTTTTTTATTCGAATTATGGCGTATTTTTTTCAAGTGTTTTCTTATAATTGCAAGAAACTACGAATAACTAACTCAAGCCAACTACACGGGCGTTGTTATCAACTAGACTATAGCCACAAAGCATTTCTACACTGAAAAAATAATATCCTCAACTTGTAAAAAGTCTTTTATTGAACATAAAAAATGCTAGAGCTGCAGACAGCAGAAAAACAGAAATTATTTAAAAAAAATATGGTTCGATGATTTTTCTTGTTCTGTTCAGCTCGTAGTTTGCGACTCTAGTATATACAAGACAATCTAGACATTTTTATGCGCCAAAAGATTGCACAGTGCAGAGGCAGCAGAAGAAACCCAACGAATTACAAAACAAATCATACTTCCACCAACAACATGATATTCACCAACAACGACCAAAGAACAGGAAAACATCGAAGCAAGTAAGACAAGCCAAAGAAATCGAAACGATTTTACGTCGACGATGAGTTAGTATAAGCGACACAGTGATGGCGGCTTTTATTGGGCAGATTGCAAATGTTGCATTTTAAGTTAGGCGAAGTATAGCATGCACAAAATGTTTTATGTGATGAGGGTAGATGAAGAGAGTAAATAATCGACAGAGGTATTATGTGTGTATGCGCTGGAGTTAAATTTTATTCCAATCTTGTGAGGCACAGTTTTCCTTAAATTGCAAGTATACCAAACACAAAAATAATTCTCTTAAAAGTATTTTATGTTTATTTTTGAAATGTTTATATCAAGGGTTTTGAATTTAAATAAATAAAAAAAAATCATTTTTGCCCAAAATAAATATTTGAATGCGATTAATGATCTTACTCTTTTTAATTCTTATAATCTTGTGAGAAGAGAAAATTCTTTTAATCTAGTAAAAAGTGCTGAAGTAAATTTTTTGTTTTAAATTAAAATTAAAACAATTCGTGCAGCAAAGCACGATCTACTTCCTTGATATATAAAAAGCCAGTATCTGGTAAATGATATGGTATTCTTAGTAAAGAATGACACTCAAGGATCGTGCCTTAAAGTATTCTTTCTTTCTGTTGCGGTAATCCGTAACAAACTTTGTATATCATCCTTGATTTAACAGCTATCTTTGAACTTTTATTTAAAGAGACCACTACAGTGACTACTTCGTAATGTAAACAGACCTTTTAATCAATTAATGAAGAAGCTAAGAGATAAAAACAATGTTTATGTATAAAAAAACGAACAAGATGATATTTGGAAATTTCTACTGAATAATTTTTTGATTTAAAAAATATATATTTTTGAGCAGAATTAATTTATTTCAGTAATTTTTGATTATTTTCAAGCTGTTTTTAAAAGTCCTCAAAAAACTTAAATGCTTATATCAAAGTACATTCAAATTTTTTAAAAGATTATTTAATTCTTATTGTAAAAAAAATGAAAGAAAGTAAACTTAAAACATCAAGTTCTTTAAAGAATTTATGTATTCATAAAATGTATGTATCATACATATAAAAAACTATTGCATACGAGTACTTATTAAAATTAAAGTTTTCTATGTTTTTTTTTTTTACATATAAAAAAATATTTTAGTTTATTTATCAACACTACAAAATTGAAAAGAATTTTTGTTGTTTTTTTTTTTTTTTAAATTTTTTAATTTAGTTTGTGTCTAATTTTTATAACTCACACTGTAGCAACGCCAAAAACAACAACGCCAGCGACGCTTAAGTCTGGTCTTCTTCTATACTTTAATATAGGCGACAACGACGCCGCCAACAACGATGATGATGATGCAGAGGAAGTAGCAGAAGCAGCGGTAACAGCAACAACAAAAATTCACTTTATACAAAATACTTCAGCAAATATATGAAAATGCTTTGCAAAAATCTCTCTAATGATTTCTTCACGGAACAAATAGAATGAATATGAAACCGAACCGAAGCAAAGCGACTGACTGCTGTATAGATTCCACTGAATACGACGACTGGGCCACAGCGACGGCAAGGCAGAATAGAATAGCAGAGCAAAGCCAACTCAACTCAATACAACTGAACTGAATTGTACTGAACTGAACTGTTGGCTGGCGGCTGTATAGTCTGAGTAGTAAAGCAGGCGGCTGGCAGGCAGAAAGGCAGGGAAGAGTCACTGCTGTATAAAGCCAAACACCACTCAGTCGAACGAGCGAACGAACGAATGAACGAACTAGGGCCCATTGCTAGGTATGGCTGCGCCAGGTTAACAAGACAAGCAGGCAGTAGAGTAGGGGAACATATCCAACGAATGCACGAAATGTATAAGAGTCCAACAACGTCGACAGCGATGGCTACGGCGACGACTACGCTGAGTGTTTAAAAATTGTGTATTATAGTGTGCTATTATACGGCGTTACAGTGCCGGCGTTTAAAACTAGCAACATTTTATGCAAATACTTTTAATTCAGAAAAATATTTAACTTAATGTTAAAAAAATTAGTTAAAAATTTTGTAAAATTTTTATCTTTTTTTGTAAAATGTTTTTACTGTAAGCAGGAACTCCTTATATACATTTTGATTTTTACACCACCAAACCAAGCATAGAGTTTGAAGCTATTAACGCTTATGTGACTTCAGTTTAAGTGCTTCGACAAATAGCACAGTGCTGTCGAACAAAGTGATACAGCATGAGCAATTTTTTTATCAGAGCTATTTATGCGTCTTTTATATATTATTATACAGTTTTAGCTTATGTTGTCATAACTAACAAATAGTGTTAACTATTTTTAAAACTTCATTGCAGCAAAAATGTAAAAAGTTGTATTTTACACTTATCTGACTTTAATCAAGTGCTTAGGTAGACAGATTTATTGATTTCAATGCATTACTCGAAAAAATTCTTCATGCAAAATCTATTAGGCAGACCAAATAGTGGTACAGTAGTGGCAAAAATAATGAGGCGCATATTAAAATTTTTTTCTAAATTAATTTTTTTAAACTCCATATCAGCTTAGCATTAGGAATTTCTTCAAAATGGCACCATTTGCAACATCTAAAAGCCTTTGTTATTGTAAAATGCTCTGATACCCCCAATACTTCTCTTCACCCTGTCAATGTTTGGCACTGTGTAAGCAATACACACAAGCCAGCCATCGAGCGAGAGCGAACAATCATCAAATTTTTTACCCCTTACAGCAGCAGCGCTTGGCTTACCCCGCGCGCCCAGTCAGCAAATAAGTTGCGTCGCTCACCCCTCCACACCGCATTTTAATGTTCCAAATGCGATTCAACGCAAGTGTGGCGGCGACAGCGATACTTTTTTATATTTTTTCATATCAAATCTTCAATTATATGTGTGGCTTTTATAATATGACGACGAGTGGTTTGATATTTTCGAAATTTTTTACTTAAGAAAAGCAGCCAATGCTTAATTTATGGTAATTTTAATTTTTTTAATTAATTAAAAAAAAATTTCCCAGCTCTTTTTTTGTAATTTTTCACACTTTTTCATCTTATATGTACATATATTAAATAATCATGTCAAGTGTACCTATATGAAGCGTCAGCAACATCGAAAAACAAAAACAACACTCGCTACAACAACAACAATAACAGCGATAGAGCCACCCATTTCGATTACGTCGCCATATTAACTAATATTTTTTTCAATTTTTATTGGTTTTTACTTAAATCCAACCTGGCATTTAAACAGTAAATTTTATAAGAAATTTTATTGCCTATGAATTTTCAAAAAATAACCGTCACTTCGTTGCAGCGAGTTCATTGTGAGAAAAACGCGCGCGCTCAATTTTCATCGTCTAATATATTTTATATGGTGAAGACTTAGCCAGTCGCCGCCATGTTGAATGAAGAATTCATATGAAAACCCACGCCAAAATGGGTCGATTTAAAACACAAAATTTATATAATAAACCGTCAATAATTTTTATGGTTTTGCAAAAATAAAATACTTGAGGATATTTCCAGTCTATCGTAGAATTGGAGTTGGGACTCACCTGTGGAAACTATTTGTGATATTTAATGTTGAATTGTGTCACAAAAATGTACTTTTATATTTCCACTGCGTATCGAGGAAGAAAACTTTTGTTCACAAGCAATACTGCTTCGTTATGTTCAGCTAGGTACGTTTTGTACGGACCAACAGTGAAATTTTATGAAGACGAGAAGCAACGAACGAACATACAAACGTATACCACCAACAAACCATATACGAACGATTGTATAGAGAACAGCTTGCCAGAGAGTTAGTTGCTTGTAGTATTCGATGGATTTGACTGTAGCAGTGGCCATGCCTGTGGCTGGCTGGCTATCTTTGCTGATGTTTGTTGGTTATACCTGCATACATAGTGTACGTACGAACGAACGAGCACACTTGATGAACACTCGTTGACGGAAACTCATGAACTCGGGATGTTGGGGGGTGGTGGGCCTGTACGCGCCTTCGTTCCCATCAACAGACTTAGTTATGGCAGTATAATCAGTACAAGCAGCCGACTATAGAGTTGAGCGGCTTTTGCGGGGTATTTGAGTGTAATCACCGAAGCCAGAGAACCGTACATACACATTTGAAGGCAAAAAGAGAATACTGAAAAGAAGCTGCCCATACAACGAACGCATAAACTGTGAGAGCACAGCGTACCTCATGTTTAAAATTCGTTATACTGTAGTCGTTGTTCTTCTACGAATGGCTGCTTTGCACGAGTTTGGGATTTTCATATGAAAATGGCTGAAAAAATCACGCCGTGTACAGTAGAAGAAAATAAACACATTTTGATATCATATCTGAAGACGGACAGCTAGGAAGTAGCCGGCTATCAGCGGTTGCCGCTTCGTAAATATTCTCTAAATGTGTGAAGAGGTTAAGTTGAGTATGGTTTAAAATAAAAAAAATGTATAATAATTTTGTTGGTTTTTTTAAATTACTGGTTTTTTACTTGATCGATTAATATAGAATAACTAAAAAAAAAACTGAAACAATAGATCTAAAAGCTGCCCATTAGAAGTGTTACTAGTTCAAACTGCGATGCAAAATCTCTGTGCCTTACACGAATTAGATTTAAAGGCGTCTCACATTTTTAGAGTAAGTTTTTATCAAAATAAAGAAATTTAAGAGACGTAACGGTTTGTCTTAATTTCCAAATTTATTTTGTGCCAGGTTTTGGAGCCGTAATGATTTTCTATATAAACTCCAAATGAGTCTGCACTCTGACCCACATTTTCTTTAGAACTTTAGCTTATTTTCATGTGGCATAATATTTGTTTTACTAAAATAAGACTTAAAAATGTCTCATATTCTCGGCGTTAATTGATTGAGACGCCGACAGTACCAAGTATCATAAGTAAAATGAGTACTTCAATTTAGACCTTAAAATATAAATTTGTATAATAAAGAATTAAATGTTGAACTAAATACGCAGTCAAGAAATAGCAAAATATGCGAGATGGATACATAGGGCTTTAAGAAATGTCTTAATTTGCCATCGTACGGCTTATGCGCGGTCTAGTACTAATGTATTCAGCCAGGGTCGCTTCTTTTATGAGCTTAATTAAAAAGTTAGTAGCATGGAACTGTGTTTTGGAAGAATTTAAACTTGAAAGCTTATGAATCTACCCATAATACATTTTAAAAAATATACTCGTTTCAATATGTATGATTAAAACGAATGACCATAATCGGGGAAAAGTTCTTTAAGCTGACTTCTTGAACTTTGCCATCTTAGTTAGCCAAACTTAAATTGTAATTTCTTTGTAATATAAAAATACATTTTTATTAGCTGTACATTTTCTTTAACAAGTGCTGGTACTCCCATTTTTTAACTCAGATCGGATGTCCGAACTCAACAAGCTCTGTCATATCTGATATGTTGTAGATGTGTATGTAAGTGAGAAAAAAATTGCGCTCTCGTTTTCTCTGGAGATTTACAAAACTTGCACTAGGCAAATACTTCAGTTTCCTTTCATTGATTTTAATCGTCTTACACGAAAAGAAATATACCTTTTGTCAAATCTTCCAGCTGATCTAGAGTGTTTCATATTATCTACCTCTCTTTCTCTTTAAAAAACTGACATTATATGACAACCGTTTGGTCAAGCATTTAAATGCAGCAGAAGCGCACTTGAAGGGGTATTTCGGGTATTATACGCCAT
Source organism: Tetanocera ferruginea (assembly GCA_958299015.1). Taxonomy (NCBI): domain Eukaryota; kingdom Metazoa; phylum Arthropoda; class Insecta; order Diptera; family Sciomyzidae; genus Tetanocera; species Tetanocera ferruginea. The sequence goes on from OY282640.1 coordinate 140,029,582, forward strand.
TAATACTAAAGTTGGCAAATACCATATCTTCGCGATGTGTCAAATAGTTGCATCAAAACAAATGTAATCTTATGTGAAAAAACGACATAATATAAAAAAATATACGGGGTGTCATGCAATCAGACATTTATACCGATTCGAACATACTACTAATAATGCCAGAACTCATGACGCCAATTTCCTGTCGTTTTAAAAATCACCTTGAAAAAATAAGGCTCCTTATAGAAATTAAATAATGCCCAAAAACATAGTTACATAATGAAATTAAGTTCTAAGTCGATAAAATAAATCTGTAAAAATAACTGGAGTCAGGCCTAAAGAATCGTATCGCAATCATTTTAAATATGAGAAAACCCCTATAAGAAAAATTTATTAACCGTTTCGTACGTCAAGATTTTTGTTTTAAAATGTTGGAGACCAATTTTATAATGAAAAAAGGCCCTTCTTACAAAAAATACGAGTTCAATAATTTTAATAACACCGCAACTATTTGATTTCTTTTTTTATATAGAAATGCTTGGGATTCTATAAAAGTTTTTGTTCGGGACCTCATTTCAGCTCTTTTTGTCATAGGACGCTACGTTAAATACCCATTTTTTTTTTACATTAAAACTGAACTTGTTCAGTGTGAGCTTTTCTAAATGTCTATGTCTAAAAGATATACTATTAAAAACCGAACTTTTCAAAATAATTGATTAATAAAATAAACAATTTTGTATATTTTTCTTAACTTTTTACGAAACTTATGAAACTTTTATTTGTCAGCTATAAATTTAAAGTTCAAATAGAGACCCAATTAATAATATTGAAAACATGCTACGCCACTGTTGTAACGCACAAGCAGGAGTAAACGTTAAAGCAAAAAGCTTCAACTTATGTCGTATGTGGAACTAAAATTGGTAGTCCGCTTGCTTAAACACATTTAAAATTTAGCTGCTGCATATGAATCATGCTTTGCAACTGATGGTTACAGGTTTTTTTCGCATTGAATTCACAAGTATTCATCTTTTGCCACAAAAAGCACTAAATAATTGTTTGGAGCAAATATAAGACGCTTTTCAACCAATAAGTTAAAATTTTCCTCATATCAATAACCAGCATGAGCAACATTAATTTCGGAATTGCTGCAATATCGTCTAACGTAAACCACAATTAGTAGCAACATTTAAATTTGTCTTCCGATAATCATCCGAAGGTGATAGGCATTATTTCAATTCTTCTTAAGAATATGCTAATATCACGAAAAATATTTTTTCGCGTGTATTTAAAATACAATTTTTTTTTATTTTCATTAGAGAATATAATATAGAATTTATATAGAATATTATATAGAATTAAAATAAATTTATATTAGTTTCAATCACATAAATTACCGTTATTTTAAAATTTTATTTTTATATAAGTTAAAAAATAGAAAGAGAGGCTTTAGATGCAGAACAAGCATTGATTATTTTCTGAAAAATATTAGTCGATTAAGATAATTGATTTTTTTCTACTCCAAACTACAGTTCAGTTCAAACTTCAACTCAGAGTTCAGTTTTTAATGATATGAATGATTATGAAGGTTAATTAGACATAAGAAGGATATTACAACTTGTTGCCAGATGCAAATGAGAATTATTGTTTTTCAATGTAGATTAAAGAAAGAAATTTAAAACAAATTTATGTCATTACTTGTGAGTTTTCTTTTAAGTATTATTAAAACATAAAAAGATTCATGATTTCAAAAAGGTCAACGGCCTTGTATTAATATTAGCTAACCAAAATGTTTTTAACGACCGAAGAGGAGGAAGAGAACTTTTAAAAGCAGTCTTGTTTTATTTCCGGATAGTACTAGGATAACTATATATTATAATAAATACCGGATAAACTAGAAAAGATAAACTTTTAAAAGTGTAGAAATTTTGGAGCAATCAGACTTTTGGCATTCCAGTTACTGTTATGTTTTTTTGCTGAGTTCTTTTTTCATTTTAGCAAAGTGCTTTTACAGTATTTGCTTTGTTTTTAAAAAAATTTTCAGTGAAGTAATTTAAAAATACTTTTTAACAGAAGTCAAAAGTTTATACTAGAAGAAAGAGGAGACGAAACTTTTAGTGAAAGATTAAAAGTTTTTGGGAGAACAAAGGGCTTTTAGGAAGGGCAGTAGTCCTTAAAGGAGGACGTCTAGTAAGTAGGTTTTTCCAATTGACTTAAAAATCTGCATGGATACTTCAAAGTAGTAAACTTAAAAGTTGGTATAAGGTACCAACTCTAACATTAAAAAAGCCTACGAGGTAAACCCATCGTAATATTTCACATTTCTTTAAGGGTTCTTTGTTAATCGTGACTTTGGGGGTTTTCTTTCGTACGACTTTATTTTATTATAAAACAAGACCTTCGTTTAGAAGTTTTTAATGCCATTTTTACCGAGATTTTATTTTATAGATTCTTAAAAGTGGGGTTAAGTTTTATCATTTGGCGATATTTAAGAAAAAATAAAGTTTCCTAAATCAACGAAATCTTAAATTTGTTATACTAAAAAAACGGGGCTACAATAAAAACAGGCAATATGTTTTCATTTTAATTTCAACCTGTTGTCTCTTGTATTTAATTAAATAAAAGCCTCTGATAAGCTTTTATAAGACCACTTAGAACATGGAAATTTCAGTTTTTAAATGTTTCCCTGTCAACGAGATAAAAAAATTTGGTTAAAATTAACAAAAGTTTTCGAATTATTCGTCATTATTTCTGTCAATTATCTGCGACACAATCATAAATGATTACATAAAGCAGCATTTATGCTCTTTTAGTAACTATTTGCTCCACGGTGCGCTTCATTCGCCAGTTCGTTAGCTAGTTCGTTCGCTCGTATTAGGTACAGTGGTATAGGTAGAACTCTGCATGTATCCATTGAATGTGAAATTTTTCAAAAGATACGAGCTATATGAGATACATTTTGTTGGTGCGGTCATACTTTGTTCGTAGGTTGGTTTGTTCTCACAGCTTCGAGTTAATGTTTGCTCTCACAAGTGGTGGCGTTGAAGTTTTTTCTCGTTACGATTTGCTTGCTGGTCGTAACAACTGTTCGTATTTTGGGTTTTTGTATTGAAACGACTAAAATACTCTACGAACGAACTAAATGATATAAAAAACAAAATTTCGCATACAAGCAAAATATATGAGAACGACGAACTAATGAGTAGAATACGTAGCAAAGGCCCAAGCAAGGCAAACTGAAACTGTCCATACAGGCAGGCAAGCAAGCAGCTTGTTTGTATCTTGTGGATACTCAGAGGGGTGACCAATCCGACAGCGACGTACCGGCAGCGGTTGCCCCTGATATGAGCGAGCGTACAAAGCGCGTCAAGTTGGCCTGAGTACAGTACAGTTCGTCAGCATTTCAGTGAAAATCCGTTTGTCTTCAATATGCGTTCGTTCATTTTATATGCAAAAATCATCAGCATATAAAGCACAAGCAGCAGCAGCAGCATATAGATACAAAGATACAGAGATACTCGTTCGCCTGTTTGCTGCCTACAAAAATATACGCTGCTATGAGCAGATATAGATTTAATTTTTTTCCAAACAACTCTCGAAGCCGTTGCTTTGGTTTGGTTTGCTTGCCTGCCTTGCCAACAGCATGAATAGCGTAGCATATCATGAAAATTGATGAAAAACTCTATGCCTTCGAATAACAAATAGTATTCGAAGAATAACTACTAAGTAAGCCAACATTAGTAGGAAACAGGTCATAACACTGTGTGTAATTTTTTAAGTCACGGCAAAATAACCATATACGGACACCACTACGTGATAAAAGACTAAAAAAAAAAGACCCGTGTCTCCCAATTTTCCCCAAAGTCATGCACTTTTTGTTTTATGGGCCCCCAAAGATTTGGGGCCTCGGTATCATTTTCGTAAAAATGTGATCATTTTCTCAGGCTCATATCTTGTAAACCGTTCAGAATTTCGATTTACTCTCAGAGGCAAAGTTGTAGCTCTTGTCATAAGGAACAAAAATTGCCAACAATAAAATCCAAAAAACTTCACCTTCCAGGTCAAAATCGCAAAAAACTTAAAAAATTTCGATTTTTTTTTATCTTTTTTCCCGTGTTCAGGTCCATAGGTAGCAAACCGTTCAAAATTCAAGGAAACAATCAACTACAAAAATGTACCTAAGATTTCAATAAACAAATTTCTAAAACATATAAACTTCCTAGAGATGATTCTTAACACCGTTTTTTAATTTCATTTGTTTTTTATTTACTTCAACATTGAGTTACTATGCTATCTATTACAAAAATATTAAAAAATATTCGTATTATAATAATTATGTTAAAATGTTATAATTATGTTTATAATGTTGATGGCCCTTGGATTTTATATGTTGGCAATTTTTGTTCCTTATGACAAGAGCTACAACTTTGCCTCTGAGAGTAAATCGAAATTCTGAACGGTTTACAAGATATGAGCCTGAGAAAATGATCACATTTTTACGAAAATGATACCGAGGCCCCAAATCTTTGGGGGCCCATAAAACAAAAAGTGCATGACTTTGAGGAAAATTGGGAGACACGGGTCTTTTTTTTTTAGTCTTTTATCACGTAGTGGTGTCCGTATATGGTTATTTTTTTTGGTGTTGCACTGTGTAATAAACAAAAGCGTCTAACAGCAAAACGATAAGTTAGGTGTTTGACTTGTTTTAAATAGAGATAATTTTAATAATTGAGATAATTTTGAGATTGCAAGAGGACGTTGTTAGTTAATGAAACAAAATATATATTCTTAGTACTGAAAAATAATAATCCTTCGTCAGTTGGTATTTTTCTTTACACTGTTTTATTTAGTTATAGATAAAATTGAAAAATTTAAATTTAAAAAAAATTTAAATTGTATAATTTCGGCAATGCAACTTTAATGAAAAAACGTTATATTCAGATTTCGTTATAAATAGTATTAAACATACTAGTTTCTTAATCTACATTAACTTTTTAATCGACTTATAAAGAGTTTGTAACTAATAAAGAAGTCATAGATGAGTACCAGGACTTGCTTTTCGACCATTAATGGACTATAAGTTTTATGAGTATTTGGGCTTAAATTGCTCAACATTGCTGTTGTATTGTTTTAAGTAGAGTTTTACTTAATTCTAGATTTGTAAATGTCTGGAACTACTAGAGGTTTCACTTACCCTAGATATTAAAAAAGTAAATGTCACTATTCTCGTTTTGTGAACAACTGTATAAGTACTCTTGTTCTGACAAAAGTAGTGTATGATCTTTGCATACTTACAATTTGTTCACTGTTTATGAGTAACATGTGACTTATTGACTATATTTGTTCAAATTTCTTGGAAAATTCTTATACAGTTAACGTGCCAAAAGTGTGTGAGACCTGTTCAGGTGAGAAATTCGTTTGATAGCTATCCATCTTGTTATTTCAATGTCAAATTGTCCTTTCAATGCGATCCTCGAGTTTGAAGTCTTTTTCTTGTTCACCTAACGATCTCAATACTGCTGTACTACAATGGATCTACGTTAGTGAGTTAGTTTATATTATGGTACTACCTGTTGCCTCTACTTACCTGCCCAGCGATTGCAGAAGCAAATGGATCCATGACAGAACCGACTACTTCTTAAATCTAATATATAAAAATCTCGTGTCACGGTGTTAGTGTATGGACTCCTCCGAAACGGATGGAACGATTTTGATGAAATTTTTTTTGTATATTTTGTAGGTATGAGAAAAGGTCGTAAAGTATTTTTCATCTTTCTACCTATGATGGGCGTGGCACTTTTTCAAGAACACAAATTTTTGGTTTAACTTTTGTCTATAAATCTTCATCACATCAATGAAGCTCGGTACAAACTTACTTTTGAGAAGTCCCCTTTGACTATCAAATTTGAGCAATCTTCGGATAGGGGGCATGTCACCGCCCATGCAATTCAACTTTTTGATATCGAATAGATTTGGATCTAAATATCGTATAACAATGAAGCTCAGTATGAAATAACTGATTGAGTAGCTCTTTCAATAATAAAGCTGATACGGGCATTGAAAAACGGGAAGTGGCCTTACCCACACAACTCAAATTTTCCATACAGAATAGCTATGGAAGTAAAAATTACAAGCATTTTAACTCAAAATGAAGTTACTATTTGGTGGTGTCCCGCTACAGGAAAACTCGAACGCGCATTGTGCAAGGGATGTAGCTCCCCCCATAAAAGAAACATTTTTTATATTGAATCACTTTAGAAATAATAGTCGCAGATCAAGGAAACTCGGTTTGGAGTAACTATTTGGTGATCTCCTACTACTCGAAAATACTCGAAAACTAAAATGAGCTTAGGCAAAGGGTGTGGGAAAGTTTTGGAAATAATGGTCAAGGTATATTGAAACTCAGAGCGGAGTTTCTATTTGTTGATGGCCTTCTATTGGCGAACTAGAACAGGCATTGGACAAAGACGGCAGTAACGCGCCGGGGGCCAGCTAGTATTCTATATTAATTTATTTAGGCATTTAACGCAGATGACATCCACCTTACATAGCAAGTTACCAATCACTAACAATACTAAGAGACCTTTGAAAGCAGAGTCGTTTTACATAACGCTTACAGTTCAGCATTACAGTACATCATTGGCACTTGTTTTATAAACTAAAAATGAATCCTTTTAATGCTCATATTATTGAATCTCTTGATAGATGCACTAAGTTGTTTGGTCATATTTATCAAAACCTTGAACGTAGCAGAAAAATGTTCCTAACATATTTTACTTTAAAACGGCCAGACATTTGATGAATAGATCAGAAGGACTTTTAAAAAATATCGGTGCGTTTATAAATCAATACTTAGTTTGCTTGGACAAAAAAAGGTCTTCTTAAGCTATACACTATGTTGGAAAAAAAATATAAAATATGTACCTCCCAATATTACACTATCGTCAGGAAACCAAAGTTTTCCAAACCTTAAAAAAATATAAACGCATACGGTTCAAAAAGCAGAGAAATACGTCGTTAAACAATCACCAATTATCATTTTTAACTGGTTCTTACATTTTTTAATTTAAATGTAAAATTTAATTAAAGGTAGACCTTACGCGAAATTCTATTAGTGTCCTTGATTGCATTTTTGAATTGGGTCAACTACGACGTACTATATTTATGGCGTTAAAACACCTAAAACACTACGTTTTATGTAATTATTATTTTGCAAATTGAATCTTTGAAATTAATTTCATCTAGATGGATTCTATAGTATGATTTTTGGGACAAACACTTCTTTTAAAATATTGATGATAAATTTTCGAGTCTTTGAGGGGAAAAAAAGTCAGCAAATCGATTCTTTTATTTTTTTTCTGGTACTACAACTTATAACAAATATTGTCAGAAAATTTTTGAGTCATTAGATGAAAAATATCCGCTCTACGTTATTACAATAATAAATATTGTTTTCTCTATTTTACTTATGTAAAACAACAACAAACAAAATTGGTCATTTCAGCCCTTGAAAAGACTTTGACCGAGCTTTTTATGTTCAATTGTGAACTGGACCTACATGTTTTATGCCGACTTCGAACGGCTGAAGTTCATGTTCTCAAGAAGCTTTAAATGGCATTATTTACTCTCTGAGGTTTGCCAATGTCTGCAGAGAGGTGGTGACCGATCAGAAAAATTTTTTATGGAAAAAAACTTTTCGCCGCGACTGAGGATCGAACTCGGGCTCCGAGCATGCTAAGCCACACACTTAAGCTGCATGCAACGGTCACCACCATTTTACTTATGTATCAAACTTGAATTGCGTTTCAAACCTTTTCAAAATCCTTTGAACCGATTTCGCCTAGCTCTGTTCACTTCTTTAACATACAAATAATTGGTTCTGAAAGAGTGATTTTTTTTTTTGTTAAGAGCAATTTTTTGTTAATTCCTGATGCACTAAAGATATCTTTTTTTTTTTTAATTTTTGATGAAGCAATCATAAGTTATACTGAGTATCGCATGTACACTTTATTAAGGTAACTCGGCTACTATCACTAGTCCTGACTTAATTTTCAATATTTTTTTATAAAAATTTATCAGAATATCCTTAAAATAGTACTTAATAGAAATGAAATATTAATGAATAAAGTTAAAAATAATCAAAAAATATGTTTTTTTTATCAGAAAAACCTTTTTACCTTTTCCCCCTAAAATAAAATTCTCAAAAAACAATATTTTGACACATAAAGAAATGATCATCAGAACTAATGATTAAAAATCTACTTCAGTTATAATTTTCATTAATGCTAAAATTAATGCGAATTCACTTTTACAAGTATTTAAAGTGTCGCAGTCATAATCAGTGATTAGAATAATATCAAACTCTACGGTCATGACTTCTGAAATAGTTTCTATATTGGCGTCTTTGTCTTTGACACAAAGATCTGAAATATGCAGTTAAGTGGTTTTCATAAAAGACAAATTGCCGTTTGGCCAGAGGCTGAGAAATATATTCCTTAATACACAGTGAAGCATTGAAAAGTTTTCGTAACTGTTGTTGTTGGCTTCTTTGGAGTTTGGAGAATAAACAAAAGTAACAACAAGAACAAGAACAACAATAATCTTAGTTGTATACTTTCGACACCGTCACAGTTACAAACAGGCCTATCATCGCAGCATTTGAGCAGTCGAGACAAGAAGCCGGCTGTCCATTCGTGGCCATGTGGCCCTTTCGACAGTGTATACAGTCGCTAGTTTAGAGTTGTTCTTATATAAGAATTATTTTATGGGGTACAAGTTTGTATCAGTTCGTTTTTTATAGAGCTAAAACGAGCACTCTACTTATGAAAGATATGAGTGTCTTGAATTGTGTGCTATAAGAAGAGAAAAAAAAGAGTACTAAAATGTAGTACAAGCGAGGAGTAGAATCGTAACGAGTCAATGTCACCATATAAGACAAACTCTGATTAGTGTTACCAGATTTGTTTTTTTGAATAATTCGTAAATTACAAAATAAAAATTAGATCATAAAAATCACCTAAATTTAGATAATAAATAAAAATGCCAATTGTATTAAAAACGCCATTTTCTTGATTTAAGGTCAATAAATTTATAATAAACTTAGCTGTGCTTTTATTAAAAAATAAATTAAATATCAAAAAATTAATAATAAAAGCCAAAATTCATAATAAATACTATAAAAAGTAATGAAATTATTTTTTTAAAAGTTAATAACTACAATATTAGGTAAATCCGGTCTCAAAACATAACTCTCAAATTTCTTCCATATAAGTCTTGGCCTTTGAAACATTTTATTTTACTGATCCTGTCGACTTCAATATTCAATTTTATATTCATTGCTTTGCTCCATCACTTTATAAAGTATTTTTTGTTACAATGCGATAAGTTGCAAATATTTTTTTTTTTTATACACTTTAATTTGGTGCTCTTCCGTCCAAAAAAAAGTTGCTTATGAAAGTCAACTTGTTTACAAATATTGCTTAACAAAATCTGCAGACTCTCAAAAACATTTGCCGCAGTTGCCCAATCTGGCAACTGCGTAACTGACTGTCTTTTGTACAAACATAAGTTCAAACAAGAAATATGCGTAGAACTCAGTGTTGCATCGGAGAAAAACGTGAGATCGAAATAAATTTTTGGTACTTCAAAATCAAAAAATGTCGGGAAAAAATATAATCATACACTTATAATAAATACTTGTTACAGCAAAAAAAAATATTTTTATATTTACTTTTGAACTAAATAGTACTAAAAAATAGTACTTTTAAAAAATTGTTAGTTTCTTTTAACGGCACACAAATTATCAAAAATCAATTTAATAACTTCCCCCATCTTCTTATCAAAAACCCATGATATAATAATAAGGTACGGTAAAGAGATTCATCACATCCAAACAGTGGAACCATATCTTAAAAACACAGCCATGAAAAATTAATGTTTTTTTTTCAGTGATTTTAAAAGATTACTTTAGTAGAAAAGGAGGAAGTACATTATTTTATTTTAAAAAAAGTTATGCATCGGCTTTTTCACTACTTCACATTTGCAAGTTATATTAATTTAATAAATTACTTTATTTTCAGAACAATTTTCATAACCCCACAAGTAATGCGTAAGGGGTATATTAATTTTGTCACGCCCAAAAGGAGGCGTGGTAGGTATAGGAAAGTATATACATTCTTGCTCAGCATCACCACCTACTTTTATTTATGCATGTCCGTCTGTCTGTCCGTCTGTGGACACGATTACAGACGTAATTTGAAAGCTATCGTACTGAAATTCGATATTTAAGCTTTTTTCTTAAAAACTGAGGTCAAGTTAGAGAATGGGCTAAGTCGGATGAAAACCACGCCTACCTCCCATACAACCCCAATAATGAAAACTCCATAAAGAAGCAAATATTTTAGCTACAAAACTTAAATTCAGTAGTTGTGCAATCTATGATAAAACTCAGGTGTGTTAGAAAAATGGACGAGATCCACCCACTAACGCGCCCACCTCCCATACAACCCTAATATTGAAACCTATATATAAAGGCTTGTGTCGAAGCTACAAAAGTAAAATTAGATATTTATTCTTTTATTATAAAAATTAAGACGTGTTGGAAAAATGGGCGTCATCCACCCACGAACACGCCGACCTCCCATACAACAGCTAATTGAAAACTTTATAAAGAGGCTTGTCTTTACTTTGCAGGAAAACAATTTGATATGAATGTATTTTAGAAGTCATCAAAATAGTAAAATCTTTTGACATCTCATATAAAAAGAGCTGCAATTTAAGATTCTGTACCATTATGAAACGCCCGTGGGGTATTTTAACTTCGGCCAAGTCGAAGATATACCTTACTAGTTTATTTAAAAATTGCTGTTCGCTTGAAAATTTGAAAGCAGACTGAAATAGTTTGAAAATTTATAAAATGTTTTATAAAAACAGTTAAATAACAAATTCGCGCCAGCAAGTACATCTTCTTTATTCAATTTATTCTACTATAATTCCCTCTCAAAGTGTTTGTCTCACAATTCAACCAAACCAAAAAGTGGCATCGTTAATATTAATTTTGGCATTCGACTGTATCTTTTTATTATATCATGCAAAAACATATCTTACTCCTTTCTCTTTCAAATTTGTAAACAAAAACAAAAGTATTCACAAATAAAATAGTTTTCTCACATCAAATAGAGCTATTAGTATTTTTTTTTAACTTCGTACTCTAAAAATTAAAAACGTACTCGGAATAGTGTGAAACTACGTACTTATGAAGCCTTGGTTGAAACGCGAGAAACGCCTGTCGACACACCAACCCTGTCTTTACCATAATACAATAATAAGGTAGGCTCATATATATTGGGCTGCTCAAATGTCTATTTAATGTTCTATTTATTACAATACCAAAACTGTGTGTTCAATAAATGTCAATCAATTAAGCCGGCAACAACAATTAGAAAAACTTAAATTCGAACAGGTGAGAGCCCGAACAGAACCAAAGCGGATGACGGCTGGCGGATTCGCCGTTCAGCAGAATACATTAAAATGTATGCACTCGGCAAAAACGAATTCGCTGGACGAATCTGCGACCGAAAAACGCCAGAATAGAATCTATTCTATTATTGCTATGGCGGCTGGCGGTCCTCTCTCTGAGTAACATAAATGTTGCCATACTTTTGCTAAGAATTGGCTGTGTTTAATGTAATTTTTTTAGTTTTTAGTATATTCTGACGTTTGGTTTTTTGTGTCTGTGTTATATTTATGTGAATTCGCAATAATATACGAAATAATTGTCTTCATAATGGATTTTGATGAACACTTAATTGAATAAGTCAAAATTTTTTCATATATGTTAATGTCCGTCTGTTGCACCCCTATCAGTCAATTGTACCACTACCGTGACAAAAAGCTACTCTGTTCCGACAACCGCCAGCCGCTCTTGTTGTAGACGTGTTTCAGCTCAATTCGCCGAGAGAGGACCGCCAGCCGTCAGTCGCTTTGGTTCTGTTCGGGCTCTGACTTTGACATCTAGCTCACTTTCTCTCCAAAATACGCCTACCTTGTTATTCTATCATGGTCTTTATATTCAGTCAGACAATGGTATTTGGTCACAATTTGTTTTATGGCGATTATAGCATGGCTTTTGCTCACTGTGATACTGTGATGTGAGCAAGGGTGTAGCCAGGGTAGGGCTACAGGAGAAATATGAAAGTTTTTATTAAATCGATGGCTTTGAAAGTAGTTTTTATATGTAATTGAAACAAGAGCTGTAAAAGTCAAAAGTAAATCAGTAATTTTTAAGCGATAAAGTATAATTTTGATGATAATTATTTTTTTATATATTTGCATGGAGTAGAATATAGCATTCTTGAAGTGAAGCTTTCTTAATGCCGTTTGCATTAAGGTTTAAGTATTGGTATTAACTGAATTAATCTGGGAATTCCTAATATCGAACAGCTTCAAAATATTTTTCTCTACCGTTTTTTCAGCACTTGATCGGATCACGGTAAAATGTTAACCCTCTCGGCTATTACCAGTCGTACGTGAATCGTGGAAAGCTGGAAAAGTTGTCGCACTTAGGCAATCCTAAAACCAGGCCTACAGCCTTCCAGCTTCTCTCGGCTGCTTTAGCCCAAGCCTTCATAGTTCCTGTATTTCTGATCGCAAAGTACTCTGTATTACTAGAGCCAGTTGTAAATGCCTTACAGTCCTCAACTCTTCATATTATAAAATGTGCTGAACATATTCAAATCATTATAACTGTGGTCAGAGAGCACAGCGAAGACATGGATAACTGGGTTAGGGAACTGTTTAGTGAGGCAGTCGAGCTAGCAAAAAATTTCGGTGTTGAGATCAAAACACCATGGATTTGTCGCAGACAAGCATTCCGCTTGAATCTCCCTGCAGAAACAGCATTGGAATATTACAAATGTGCATTGATAATTTCATACTTGGATTCATTTCAAACCTTCCCCGACAATCGCTTTACATAAAATAATAGTCCAGCATTTAACATAATATATTTACATACATTTAATATGCTATCTTTGCCCATGAAAGACTTCAAATCGAAAATTGAAGAAGTTGCCAAACCTTATGCATTAGAGAATTGAGAAAAGGAAACGGAAGTTTGGTACGCTGTTTGTAAAAAGAAAAATAAGTCGCAGGAAGACTTAAGACCATTGGAACCTGCGGAATTGTTGGAGAACGCGATTCCTTTATATGCAGCTACAAAAAAAGCTCTGGAAATCCTGCTCGCTCTACCATGCGCAACATGTGCAATAGAACGTTCGTGTAGCACATTAAGAAAAGTGAAAACATGGCTACGATCAACGATGGGCGATGATCGATTGAATGGTTACAAACATTTTTATTTATTCTGATATCTTAAAATATAATTTTCAAAACTCTTTTATTATAGGTTTGTGCATGTTGAGTGTTCATCGCAAATTTGTGGCAGAGAACCAGGAAAGCATTATAATCAACACTGTTGACCGTTGTGCGGAAAATCATCGCTGATTGTTATTCAAATAAGAAAATAATAATATTTTTTTTATTATTTCGTAATGTTGTGTTTTTTTTTGCACTTTAATTCTCGTTTTATTACTTAAGTTGAAGTTTTTGTACTATTTTCTTTTTGTTGATTTTTTAAAGTGACTTTAATCAATACTATATTTAAAAATGAATTTAACCTGAATTTAATAAATGTAACTTTATTTTATCTATTGGCTTGCGTTTGTTTGATAATAAGTTGAAAATCTTTTTCCAATTTATTTCGATTATATATAAAAACAGCAGGTAAATAAGACACCATACATTAATTTTGAACTATCTTCATTGACTCGTAAAATGCAAGAATGAAATATATGGTTAAAAGAAATTTATAAGGTCTGGTCCTCCCCTAATTTTCATCCTGCCTACGCCCTTGGGTGTGAGTGGGCGAGTGTGTGCCTTAAACTCAGGTGGTGGACTGCAATCAGTGTTTCTAATCTACTATTTTCTGCGTAAATGAATTTCAATTGCAACTATTTTGCAATAAAACATTGGGTCTTAGATATTAGCTTGGGAACTCACTCGATGACTTTTATCAATGTGATTCTGAAGTACTTTTCAATTTCAATTTCAAACATGTCAATTTAATAACTTAACGAAATTTCATTGCACCCAGCCATCGCAAGATAAATGATCAAACATTCAAACGGTTTTTCTATACATTCAAATTGATAACACAAATCGTACAAACCATATCAGGCACCCAATTCACATCAAGTTTTTAGTTATATGATTTGGGCTCACGGCCATCATTTTGAATTTTTAAATTTCAATTATATATTCCCAATCAGAGACCTTAAAAGGCCCTGGGTAGAAAAATGTATCTCTATTTAGCTTTTTATAGCTCATGGTCATCATATTAAAGCCGTAATTTTGAATTTCAACGTTTTGACTTCAGATTAATGATAAGCAACCTTAAAAACTCCTATGGTACCATTTCTGTCCTAATACGTTGCTGCTGTGAATTTATCTTCATTTTTAGGGTCTGTTTCTCCACTGCGCGACGCTTGAAACTATCGCAGCGGCAATCCGTAAAGAGGTAAATATTTTGGCACAAGTTGTTGGGATATGCGAAGTATTCAACCGTCATGACCGTTTTACGAATTTTTTCAAATCCTTCGAGAATAATTCACTCGTTTATTGCTGCACAAATATCCGCGGTTTGATTAAAAAGATGAAAAATTGATAAAAATTCGTTGCATTGGCGCTTATTTACCGATTCATCCAAAGTAGTGAGAATCGTCACACTCCTACACGTCATCAATTCAAAAAAATTTAGGAATTTAATGATCACACCTGGAAAATTTGTGACGTTTTGAAAGTGGTGACTCTTTTAAGAGATATGCAAACGGGTTATAACAAATAGATGTGCTTATGGTGTATTCTTTTTGTTGGCGACTAATATTTATAAGAAATAGATTTTTTTGATAATTTTTCAGGAATACTTAATGGGACTGTTATTTGTCGCATGACGCGAGACGAAATATTTGAATACGCACTCAGTCCTTTTAAGCATGTGGCGTGGCATGGGACTGTATAAAAGCGGTTATAGATTTACTTGGAATTTTTCGATCCGGAAATAGGCGCACACTGGTTGAAGATATGCTCACTGCTTTTCACTATATTAAAATTAACATGTCATTAAAAATCTGACGAGCAAACACCAGCCGAATCTGTTGAATATAGCGATCGATATCACCAAGTAACGGCAAGACTCGAACATTGGTAAAGGGCAGAATACTTAATTTCCTTTAAGGCGATATAGGTAGGAAATTCCAGGATCATGACGACGCACAGTGCACTTTTTGAGCATAAAATTTGATATTAAATAAGTAAAATCGAAAAAATTTTTGATCGTAATTCTAAAATTTTTACAATTTTATTACTTAGAAATGTCCATATTTTATTAATCTAATTTTTGTTTTTAGTTTTCTTCAACGCCTGAAAAGATTTATGCTTCAAACTTTGGAAGTTTTTTAAACTTTTTCAAGAAGTGAAAATTTTGATGTTTTTTTCAACTTTAGAACAACGTCGTGAAGAAACCATTTGAGATTTTTGAGTGCGGTTTTTTTATAAAATTTATGTTTTTATGTTTTAATTATATTATATAAGTAGTTTACAATAAACTATAACCTAAAACCATTGTTTGAAACTATTTTTCAACTTTCGCTAAACTTTTAATTTAAAAAATCCATAGGAATCCAGAATGGCATACATCACAGTGTGTGCGAATGTATTGGCTTTGATGCCAAATAGGTTTTTTCCCCGGAAGTTCGCGATGTAGAACTAACTGTTAAATTTTAAAAAAGACTCATTGAATGTTAAGATAATTTCGGGCATATGAAGGTTTTATCAAAAATATTTTTGACTTTTGAAAGTACTTAAGTTATCGTGATATTGATAAAAAGCAGAAATTGACGTGGTCCATCTAATTTCCAAACAATTTATCACTTTTTATCAATAATTTTAGTGGGAAACAAATCAACTAGATCGTGTACTATTTGCCATGTAACAATAGCAGTTCAACCAAGTCGATAACAAGGCTTTTAACGATATCAGAGAAAAGTATTAACTAGGGGTTTCACCACTTCAGGCAAAAATCCGTGTAATGGAACATTGCTTAAAGATAGTGTATGAATTAAAATTTCAAGAGTTCAGGAAAAATAAAAAACAATTTGATAGCGTGGAAAGTGCAAAAGGAAAACAAGAAAATAGAAATAACTATAACTGAAGAAAAGAAAAGAGTTCAAGATGTGTTTCGAGAAGAAACCGGGCTACGCATTAATTTCCCTAAGCAAGGCTTTGGAAATAGTAACGATGGCAACGCTGCGAGGCGTTTTTTTAAAGATTTTGAGTGACAGCATCAATAACAAAAATCATTGTGGAGCTTTTAAAAAAATGTTGTTTGCCATCAATTCTCGTCAACACATTGACGTTAAAAAGTTTGAAAAATTCGCATCAGAAACGCAGAACTTGCACAAAAATTTATATGGAAGTTGGAAGGACATAACTCCAACTCTTCATAAAATTGTATGTCCTGGAAAAGATATAAAATATCATTTTTTCCCAAGTGGTGAGCTATTGGAGGGGTCCAAGAAGCCAAAAATAAGGACTACAAGAATTTCAGACTAAGTCACACAAGAAAAAATAGGAAAAATATACAAAATAAAATTTTTTCTGAAGATAATTTTGATGAAATCAGAGCTCTTTTAATTAAACAATGAAAAAACCGGTGAAAATAGCTTTATATATATGAATTTCAAAACGTGTTAAAAGTTATACTTTTAGTAAGGTATGTTTTCAAGCAACACTGATATTTTTATCAAGCATAATTAAAAAATTGTCTTATTTTTCATTAAATTGTGTAAATTTGAAAAGAAAAATAAATGAAGCGTTATTAACTGAATTTTAGTTTAAAAAATACCTTTAAAATCATAAAAAAATCATGTTTTGAACCACCTTGTTAAAAACCAAAAAATTGTTGGAAAAGTTTTTGAGATTACTATAGCGCAATCAATTTTCTTAAACATAACAGACTGGGATGAAAAATCTCAAGTGGTTCTAAAGTTATCAAGAAAGGTGCACTGTGCGACGATACGAAAGTATCAGGAAGCGGTAATCAAAAATATTTTTTTTCAAAAAAGGCACTCTTAAGATATGTAGCATATGTAGCTTTACTCCTCGGAAGGGCCTTGTTAACCGTTACGTTTACAGCAGTTACGCAATCATTGAGTCCGGCATGAAAGATTGTTTTTATTATTTTAATTTTTGTAGTCGGCCAGTCATTCATTCATCGATAGTCATAAATTGAGCATAATGAGAGAATAACGGCTGTGCCTATCCTGCGACCAGAGCAGGAACAAATGCCTTTTAGGCTTAACTGCCAACAGTGAACATGCTGCCAGGACAATCAGAACAATAAGAAATGGCAGTTAGATATAATTTTCCCGCCATTATTTCAATATGAAATCAACTCTTAGAAAATGAGCACGAATGTGCGTGTGTGTGTGTGTGTTTAAAGCAAGGACTACCCTTGCGATATGCAGTGGAACGCATACGTTGCCTTCGAACAAAAACTGCAACAACACAGGTTATATCATAAACAGTGTGCAACAAATACACAGAAACTCTTATTAATAACGAAGCAAACGAAGTGTATGCGGTAAACTATATAGCAATAAAAGGATTTGAAAAGGACGTTTTATTTACCTACACTTACTAGGTTGCCATAGAGCTAACATTCGACAAACCGCCACCAACAGGACGCTCTTGCACCATATTACTACAATGAAGTTGCTGCGAATGTCGCAAACACTTAAGTTAAGACCTAAAGCAACTGTACTACACGGAACGCTTACATGCAAGAACCTTCATCTCTTGACATATTCACAGAATTCCTTACTTAACTTAACGAATGTATTGTTGTTGTATTTGTCACTCGTTTTATGCCGTTTCAGAGTGCATGCAAAAAAAAGGTATGCATGCTCTTGTTGTTGTCTTTGGTAAAGTCTCTCTAAAGGATGTAAAAAGAATATTCCTTTCATATTAGACCTTAGCATATTGTATGCTGCACTGTTAGGCAATCTCTATTCTCCAAAAGAGACGTTGCGATTACTCAATGGCAGTGATTTAGGGAATTTTCAGAGAAGGTAAAAATGTCGTGCTGTGAACAATTCATCATTAGTATTGAGGTTTTATTGAAGTGAAACTTCTTATGGCTTGAAAACGAGTTCAGAAAATGAAACCGAAGTAAACTAGGAGAAGGAAAACTTATTACTGACTTCTGAAAATTGATGCGGAGTAGAACCTTGTTTATCCGGCGGGCATGGGACCAATGGAATCCGTACTGTACCACATAACGTAAAAGTCGGTTAAACAAATCACCAGTAAAAAGTCTACCTAAAAGACATATTCGCAACTTCATCAGTTTATTGAGGTCATGTATAAATAATTCAGTTGTTTTTATTAAAAAACGCTTTTAAAATTGATTGTCTGAGGATAGTTTCGGATTTCTTTTGAGCCAAAGCGCGTAAACGGCGAAGAAGTATAGTTTTTGAAGTTAGCTTCGTCTTGTTGCTCATATCGATTACCGATTTGGATGCACCGAATAATTGAGGGGCCGGTTAATTGAGTGCCAGTTAAACGAGATGCCCAGATCAACACTGAACTATGAGAAACGCTAAATTAGCTTATTTTACGTGCCCTATATTTTTCGTCCTAATCAGGTGATCTAAACTCCCTAGAATGTTTTCAATACGATTATTTTCACAACTTATCACTGCTTAAAATTTCCTACTTTATTTATAAAAGGTCGTTATTCTAGAGTTCCATATTTAACTTTCTCGATACGTACGATCGACTGGAGAAGTACTGAAAATCCAAAAACAGCCGGTCGTTGCCATAATAGGATATGCAGATGATATTGTGATAGTGGTGGTAGCCAAGAATGCAGCGAGACATTTTGCAGAGAAAAAAAACGAGATACGCAAAAATGCTTTAAGAGAGTGGAAGGAACGTTGGGAATGGTCAACCAAAGGCAGATGAACCTACTAACTCATCCCCAACATTAAAACATGCATAAGTCGGCGGCACGGTGAGGTTAATCACCTCATGACACAATGGTTCTCAGGCCATGGCTGATTCCGACAATATCTGTACAAATACAAGCATGTAGAAAATGCATTCTGCTTCCAAGCAGAAATTACAGTGCTACCACAGGACGTAAGATATTAGACCACCGCAGATCGTACAATATATGTTGACGTCGGCAGAAGCGTGGGACACAAAATCACACATAATCAAACCACATAATCACGTGCATCGTGGAAAAAGTTCGAGCTGATGAGATGTTCAGTAGAATAGAAGAATGAAACAGTCCAGTGTAGATTGGATTAGAATGGATCTCTGTACTAGAGAGTGCATTGCAATCCCTAAAATAGAAGGAGCTTATAGATTTAGCAAAAAACACTAACGACAGATGACTAGGGAGAGATAGATGCTCTGTCCGCCTGCCGAAGCAATACCGACAGGAGGTCCCGGTGGGATTAACGGACCTGATGGAGAGGTGTTTTTAGCGCATTAAAGTTTCGCACTCAGGCTTTTCAAGCTTTTCACCTACAGGGGAAAAAAAAAAACACGTAGGATCTACCATCTGACCGGAAACATTAAATTTGTTTTCATATGTGATGAGAACTTGTTCCCAATAAGGAAAATCAATTTCACGGTTGATCCTACGTGTCAAGAAAGGTAAATGCGGAACTTTGTGCGGAACTAAAAACGATATTTCTATCACAATAAAGCACGGTATAGGTTCATTGGTGCTATGGGTGCCATGTCAGCTGCAGGTCCTGGAAAGCTTCACATCATCGATGGTTTTATGGACCAACACGTATACCCTAATGTATTGTAGAATAATTTGAAGGAAAAGGTGAGGTAGTTAGGCATTGAGAGTTAATTTGCATTTTACTAGGTTAACGATCCGAAACACAAGGCCTATAACGTGAGAAACTGACTTATTTATAATTGTCCACATGTCTTAGAAACTCTACATGGAGTAACCTTGAGGAAAAGTTGAAAAAAATCACACAATTTCTACACGTGTTCAGCTAATAACAGTCCTTGTTGAGGAGTTGGAAAATATGGAGCCGCCCTACTGCCGAAAACTGGTGAATTAATGCCAAATTATTTGGAAGAAGTTACGAGGGTACTAACAAAAGTTCGCTTAGTTGCTGTCATATTATAAGTTTTTAATAAATCAAAAATCACATACTTTATGTTATAATCTTACGATATATCATTCTAATTTTCAGAAAGATCGGTCAAAATGGAGACAAGAAAAAGTAAAATTTGTAAAACAGTGTCAGTGGATATCCCTGTGCAAACGCAGCAAGAAATTCGTTTTGCTATTCTTTTTGGATTTCGGCGTAAGCTCAAGCCTGTGGAAATATTTAGTGAATGCCAAACAGCGTTTGAAGTGTATGTGCCATCCCTTGTGACTATTTGAAAGTGGTTCCGGAGATTCCACACCGGTCATTTTTCTGTGGAGGTCGAACCTCGAGAAGGCTGTCCAAAATCTGCGACTGACGGTGTAAGTGTAGCGATGGTGAAGTCTAAAATTGACAAAGATCCAAGGTTGACCCAGAAAATGATTCGGGTATCGTGAATATTACAAAATAGTCTTAGATGTACGGAGAAATCTGCACGATGGGTTCCTAGAATTTTAACAAAAGCTCAAAAAGAGGCACGTGTGCGTTTTGCTTATATTTTCTTAACAAATTAAAAAACGGAAAGTCTTAGACTTTTCAGAAAACTGTAACAGGTGATGGAGCATGGTTTTACAAGTACGATCCTGAAACCAAATAACAAAACATGGTATGGAGCCCAGAAGGTGCAAAACCACACGTTAAAGCAAAGTCAGCAACAAAATTAATGATGTCAGTTTACTTCACCAGAGAAAAAGTTGTAGCTGCTATTCCTTTGAAAAAAGGTCAGACGGTTACTGTCAAGTGGTATACTGAAACTTGCTTACCAGAAGTATTACGTTTATTGAGAAAACGCCAAAAAAAGGAACTTCGCCGATCATGACAATGCGCCAGCGCACACTGCTAGAAAAACAAGCGACTTTATTGCGCTGTCAGGCATCGAAGAAATTCGACCAGCACCTTATTCTCCAGATCTACCAACTGTGACTTCTGGTTATTTAAAAAGAAAAATTTGCGAGGAAGAGTCTTCAACAGCAATGAGGAGATAATAAATGCGGTCAATTATGAAATTGCAAAACTCCAAAAAGTCGATTTTGAAGACAATTTTTCAAGGTGGATCTATCGACTTTAAAAATGTATCGAAATAAATGGGAATTATGTTGAAAAAATACAAAAAAGATGAAGAATAAAGATATAAAATTAAAACATTTTTCGTTTATTTTTTTCTACTCTATTAAGCGATCTTTTGTTAGTCCCCTCGTATTAAACAAAAGGGCTTACCAACTAAATATTAATTCTGTTTTTTTTTTTAATAACTTTGCTTATGCTTTTTGTAAATTAACTTCGTGTTCCAATATTACTTTGATGTTGTTTTTTTATTGTTAATTTTGTGTTTTTATGTTTTTTTAAATCCATGTTAATTCATTATTCTTATAACTATTTTATATTAACCACATTAACCTCTTTTGAAAATATACAAACACTTGCTAGTTGGACCATCAAAATAACTTAAATTTGGATTTAAATGAAATTTTTAAGTTTGTTTCATTATTACGTTGAGCCAGTGTAATGCTCTCCAGTTGGAGATTTTTTTAATAAGATGTAGCATAAAAAGACCCGGTTGTCGGGGGGTTAGCGTGCTTGACCAACCCAAAGGTACCAGGTTCAAGTTGATGGTAGTGGAGTATGACGTAAAATCAACAGGATTATAAAATCAGGATATAAAACCAGCTCACTGCAAGATCAATCAATAAATTATTCAAATATACTAAACGACCGATTGAATTATTTTTGAGCTAAATATATTTTAAAAAAACAAAATGTTTACTTATATCAATAATATGTCAAATTGTTGCAACTTGTTGCAAAACTTTTGATGGTGCTTTGTTAAAAACAAATTCGACCGATTGAAACTATAAATTTCATTCATTGGAATTTTTTTTTAGCTTTGAACCAAGGATTTCAGGTGTCAAATCTATTCAGTCCAGTCTGCGTTGGTTTGAAAATGGGGTGATAGATAAATAGGAGAGAAGGTGAAATCAAGAGAAACATGTGTAGAATATTGTATGTGTGGCGGAGCGCTATATCAACATGCGAACTTGAATCTGAGGCAAATGGTGTGCCTTTACCTCAGTCAAATCGAGTTATAAGCAATCTGATTCCACAAAAATCAAGTCGTATATATTGTTGAAATTTTTAATTTCAATTGATTAGAAATGAGGAAAGAATTAAAGAAAGGTAAAAGCGTAGGACCATGGCTTAACTGGGATTCGAACCCGGAACCTTTGGGTTGGCAGTCAAGCACGCTTTCCACTCGACTACCGACGTCCCCTCGGTAAAGAAATGGTTTCATTCCATCATAAAGTAAGCTTTATATTTGAATTTATTTGGTTACATACAATGAAATATCTAAAAAACGTACTTATTGAGAGGCCGTTAGATCGAGTAGCGTTGAAACTAGAAATTTCTTAATTACTTTTTACAGCAATAATATGTGTAGCTTATAAAATGCAAAGAAAAAAGAATTCCCCTCATTATTTTCAGATTTTCTTCAATGCGAGCATATTTTAAATGTTTTCGCAATGCACGCTGCATTAATAATCGAGAATAAATAAAAAATTCACAATTTGAAAAAACAACAAACATAGGCCGGAAAACGCTCAGTTTTTATTACGTTTTTGCATAATTTTCTGGAGTACCTCCAAGAACGATTTTTCAACCATAAGCAGGTGCTATTAAAATTTGAAAATAATTTGGTAAATAAAAGCATCAATTAAAATGAAACGCGCATGTATGAGTCAGTTCGTATTTTAAAATTAATCATACCATATACAAGGTTCCTCCGAAAATTTCATGAAAATGAATCTTCCAGTTATTTTATTAATAAAGTTATAACATCTTAATAATAATTTTAAAAGTACGCACAAAAACATTAAAATATCCAAAAATTAACAAAAAAAGAAAAAAACATGCCCAACAACACGCGCTTTTCTCAAGCGTTCCCCCATCCAAGTACTAACCGAGCCCAACACTGCTTCATTTTGCTTGGTAGGTCGTTTTCACAATATTTGTCTTCAATCAGTCTGTAAGTCATAATTTTTGCTAAAACTGTTGTTATTTATTGAAGACGTTCCAGTTATCCGGTTCTGTAGATTTTATGGGGAAAAAACACTAGGAAGTTTTAACAACCTTTGTAGTTAAATGACCACTAATGCAAGTTGCTATAAAATTTTATAAAAGTTTAACCTCTTTTTAAAGATATATTGACAGAATTAAGTTGTTAGTTTCACTATCAATGTAAATTATTGTTGCTTTGTAACTAAATTGTAGTTAGCTCAACAAAAAAAAAAACTAATAAATTGTAGCTTTTACTATGTACTATCTTGATACTTAAAAAAAAATTGTTTTTGTTTGTGTCGGCATCTTACTTACTTACTTACGTGGCCATGACAAACCGTGGTCGGATACGGCCGACTTCATCAGATCTCGCCAGACGCTTCTGCTTCGAGCGTTTTGTGTCGAATTTCTTTCATCAAGTGTGCTTAGGGCTTCCTCGGCCTGGTCAATCCATCGGAGGTATGACGCTTCTGCTTCGAGCGTTTTGTGTCGAATTTCTTTCATCAAGTGTGCTTAGGGCTTCCTCGGCCTGGTCAATCCATCGGAGGTATGGGCTTCCTCTGCGTTG
The DNA here is from genome assembly GCA_958299015.1 of Tetanocera ferruginea. Lineage (NCBI taxonomy): Eukaryota > Metazoa > Arthropoda > Insecta > Diptera > Sciomyzidae > Tetanocera > Tetanocera ferruginea. The sequence continues at coordinate 140,053,480 of OY282640.1, forward strand.
TCAACCCTCGGCTTTCGCCTCAAACACCTTCTTCGCTGGAGCTTCTTCATCCATACGAAAGACATGACCCACCCAGCTTAGTCGCTGAATTGTTATACGCTGAAGTAAGTCGATATCGTCGTAGAGCTCGTGGTTCATTCGAATGCGATAGTCGTGGCCAACTCGAACAGGGCCAAAGATTGGCGAACAACTTTCTTCTCGAACAACCCAAGAGAGGCTGCATTTGTTTGCGATATTACCCATGCCTCAGCGCCATAGAGAAGCACAGGTATGATGAGTATCTTGTAGATTGTTAGTTTTTTGATCGAGAGAGGGCTCTGGAACATAATTACTTACTAAGCTCGTAGTTGCACCTGTTAGCAATTGTTATTTTTTGCTTAACCTCCAGGCTTACACTATTATTGCTGTTTACGGCGGTGCCAAGGTATAAAAACTCCTTGACAACTTCAAAGTTATATTTGCTTGCTGTAGCATGGGAGCCTAGACGCCGCGCTTCCCAATTTGCAGAGAGCATATACTTTGTTTTACCCTCGTTCACCGTCAAACCCACTTTGGCTGATTCCTTTTCGATAGAAGCGTAAGCAGCAGTTAGGTCTCTTTTGGCTGGATACCTTTGAAGATATGGTGTCATTGCGATGAACACCTGCTTTTCGTAGATTCCCTTCCATGGTAAAATTGAAGAGATCTCATGATAGCGGGTCACCTTGTCTGATATCTTGTTCAGTATTAAAGATTTCGGAGAGGTCTTTTGCAACTTTGCAGGTATAACCAACTCGGACATTGTTGCGCATAGGCAATCCCGAATCAGGCCATCGAACGCAGCTTTGAAATAAACAAAGAGATGGTGGGTGTCGATTTGATTTTCGTGGTTTTTTTGCAGAATTTGGCGTGGTGTAAAAATCTGTTCTATGGTGGAATTGCCAGGATTAAAGCCACACTGATAAGTTCCAATAAGTATTTTGGTATGCGCCTTCAATCTTTCACACAATATGCTCGAAAGAACCTTGTATGCGATGGAAATAAGACTGATACCTCGGTATTTTGGCGCAGATTGTCCAGTCTCCTTTCTTAAGTATAGGACAAAGCACACTGAGATTTCAATCGTCGAGCATGTTTTCCGTTAGCCATATTTTGCTGATGAGTTGATGCATGCACCTTATTAATTCACCGCCACAGGTTTTCAATTCAGCGGCCAGGCCGTCAGCACCTGCTGCTTTGTTGATTTTGAGTGGCTTGAGAGCAACTTTAACCTCGTCATAGTTAGGTGGTAGGGATGTCAGTGGGAAAAATACATCGATGTTTTTCTATGATTCGATGCATCGAAATGTACATCGATATCTTTCGATGCATTGGAGGGCATACATCGATGCATAGATTTGCAAGACGATTTTTAAGATTTTATTAAACAACAAAGTATGTTATTAGCCAAATTGAATATAATTTCAAATAAATTACTATACCTGAGCTATTTATGTTTCTTATGAACTATCGAATCAGTAGTATAATTCCCAAACGGCAAAGCAACGATGTTCGGAGTCGTTAGCTTGTGAAAACTGTAATTTTCTATTAAAGTGGCACGCACAATGACCAATATCGACAAAGATTATCGATCGTTAACTTTTTGGGAATTCCACTACAGGTCAAAAACGTTTTCGTTAAACCACAAAAATCGTAAAAATTTAAATTTTTAAGTCCTCCAAAACTCTCCCTAAATTTTTAGGGTTTTTATAAATCTATATTTTAAAAATCTTTCCTCAATTTGACTTACAGAGAGAGTTATAATAGGAAACCTGTGAATACTCGCTTTATTGTTTGGACAATTGAAAAATAGAAATGGCGATTCGCTGTACTAGTGAGTCAGTTTTTGGTATTTAAAACACATCGCTATGCAAACATCGATTGAAAATTTTCGATGCATCGAAGCAAAACATCGATATTTTCGATGCATCGATGTTTTTCTGACATCCCTACTAGGTGGTTCCAATCCAACATCGTCGATTGGTGGCATCGGACCTCATTCGTCAAGAGCGGAATTTTTGGAATCATCGCTCGCAATCAGATTGGAAAAATGCTGTCTCCATAATATCACCAGCACCATCTCTGCAAGGAGATGCTGCGGGCTTGAAACCTTGGACTAGACGCTTAACCTGTTGTTAGAATTCGAGAGCATATTTCTTGCCCTGATACACCTTAACTTTTTCACGCTCTCGCTTTTCCTGCTCTCTTTTTTTGTGTCTGAAAAGGCATCTCTCTCCCTTCCTCTTTTCACGATAGTTTTTGCGCATGGCTCGCGTCTTTTTGTATTTGACGTATTTTGCTGCTGTCGCGTCGCGATACTCCTGGTCATGCCATTGGTTACGAAGTTGCTGGCACCGAAAACCAATGACTTCCTTAGCAGCAGTGTATATGGAGTGGGATATATGCGCCCAAAGTCCGCCAGCATCATCGAGTTCAGAGTAAGTTGGTTCAGCTTTACCGAGGGTTGAGTGCAGTAATCCTCGGCGTTCCGTTGATAGCAGCTTAACGACATCTAGCTTTCGTTGCATACCTGTGCGTATATTTTTCGCATTGCACAATCGCATGCGGATCTTGGCTGCAACAAAATATTGGTCGGAGTCAATACTGACTCACCGAAATGTGCGCACATCCAGTACGCTTGAAGCGTGCCTTCCGTCGATCACAACATGATCAATCTGGTTTCGTGTTTTTTGATCTGGGGACAGTCAGGTCTCCTTGTGGATATCGAGGTGTTCGAATCTGGTGCTACTACCATGTTTCGCACCGCGGCGAAGTCGATCAGTCTTAGGCCTTTGTTCGAAGTGGTCTCGTGGAGACTGAACTGACCGAAAGTGGAGCCAAAAATACTTTCTTTTACGACCTTCGCGTTGAAATCGCCGAGGACTATTTGCACGTCATGGGCCGGGCAGTGATCATATATGTCCTCGCGTAGAAGGCCTCCTTGACAGTATTGTCCTTTTCCTACATCGGGGCGTGCGTGGAAATTAGGCTTATCTGGAAGAATTTCGCCTTGATGCGTATTGTGGCCAACCTTTCGTTCACAAGTGTGAACCGGTAAACAAGGTGGCGTAGTTTCCGGTTTACGACGTATTCGCATCCAAATTCGCGCTTCACCGCATGGCAGCTGTAGTAGATATTGTAGTCTGCTTTCTTAGAGCAGGCTCGTCCTTCCCATCGCATCTCCTGGATGGCGATGACGTCAGCCTTTATTTTTACGAGGACTTCCACCAATTTGACAGAGGCACCTTCCTTATAAAGGTATATTCCAGGTGCATATTCGTAAATCATTGTCTGTTTTTCGTTTGCGGTGGTCATCAACGTAGTGGGGGTTCATATCCGACGTTGGTTTAGATTTCATTGGAAAGTTTAATGTGTTGGGGACTCAAACCCTACCCCACTCAAGTTTATAGTCTAGAGACAGGGAGTTTTGGACATGGAGCTTTTGAGGCGGCTCCGATTCTCCGATGTCCAACACTACGCCTTTCCATATCCTAGCTGGTCTCCCGCAGCTAACCTCTATATCTAGAGGCCGTCCACTATCCGCAACCTGTGAAAAAATCATTACTATTCGAAAATATCACAACTTAACTTTCCAAACTATAAAACATAACTAAATATAATAAAAACGAAGTAAAAATTAGATTCAAGAGACAAACTAATGTAAAGATATACCAACTAATGTAAGAAATTAATTAAAAATATTACCAGAACACATACGACATCGATTTATAACACATTTCGATGAAAAAACGAAAAAAAAATATTTTGAAAACCGTTAAAATTCGACTGAGTTGTTTGCTCGGAAAGTGGAATTTTTTATTTGTACAAAAATTTGATTTCTGTTTTAAAAGATTGGGAATCCCCTTAAGCGAAATCACAATTTTTAAAAGTGGTTTGCATATCTAAAGCCTAAACCTGATTAAATCACATCTGAATCGATAAAATCGGTTCATTAGTCTAGGAGTAGTCACAAGTAGGAGTTGAAGTCACAAAAAAAAAAACCTTAGCCTATTAATTATATAGATAACAAATTTTTATTTAAGTATTTTCCATGGTTTTAAGGTTTTCAACGCACTAATTTACAAATGTTAACAAATGTAAAAAAAGTTTTTATTGTCTACTCTATAAATCTTAAGATCTAAGTTAAATCTCTTTAACTTTTAAGAGAGATATATATATAACAGTGCTAGAAAGGTAACTCTTCCGAGGGTCGACGACGAAGAGGAAGAACTCCGATGGATTGACCACGCTGAGGAAGAACTAACCGTGCTTGACGAAAGAAATTGGAGAAGTCGGTCGTACACGACCACGAGTTGTCATGGTCACCTAAGAAAGTAAGTATTGAAGACTTTATTTCTATAGAGATGGAGACTAGCTGCTGATGTTTTTTTTGTTGTTATATTAAGAGGCTTTAGAAGTTGGTTTTGGAACGAAAGAATTTCTTAATGTGTGTATATGTTGTATTTTTAAAGCAAATAAAAATTTTAAAAGTGATAGAGGGTGTTAAAAGTACACAACAAAAAAATATTTTTATCAATGGAAGAATTAAAAAAATGTAAGTAAGTAATTAATTTAATTTCGCTGATCGTAGACGGGCCGAATTTATTCAGCCTGGTTGCTGGATGAAAATTATACCCAAGCTTTAAAAAAACAAATTTTTACCAATTATTTATGTTACATAAGTTATGTTTATTTTAAATGTTTGCACGCTTTAGCGTTTCACAAATAGTTTCGATAATGTTAACAAATTTGGTTTTTTATTTTTTTTTTTGCTTTTCTCTTTATAAAGAACATTTATAAGATTTAAAATTTTATAAATTAGTTTTTAATTTTTTTTTTCTGTTTTTTTTTTTTTTCTTTTTAAATTCATTTAATCACATATAGATGATCTTGTAATCTTTGAATAAATATCAGTAATATATATTTCAAGTTTTTAATAATATATATTAATTTTAACATAAACATTGTTTTGTTTGCTTTTTAGAGTAATACGAATATTACATGTTTTCTTTTTTAATTTAATATGGTTATATTAAATTTCTTATAAAACTTATACTTTTATTACAAAACATTAGTTAACAAAAATGTAATGAATTTTCGAATGAAAATATATATAAAAAAAAAAAATAAAAAATCAAATAAAGTTTTTATTTATACAAGCGGAATGTGTGTTTGTTTTGTTTCGTAAATTAACGTAAAAGTTTGAAAAAGCTTGCTTGAGAGGCGGCTTGCTGGTTTTTCGCATAAATAAACTTCACCAAATTTGAATTTCAGCAAATTTAAAGCCATTTTCGATTAATAACTTCAGTCAAATGTTGAGTATATTGGCGTTCAACGCGTTTCAGACTCTGTATTGACCATAATTTTCTTTGCTTTTGCTTTAAGAAAGGTAAAAGCAGTAACAACTTGTATTTGTTTCGTGTTTAGTTTAAATTTGAGCACATTCGTTTAGTCCTTCCTTCCTTTATAAGGATTTTTCATTCTTTGCATAATTTAGTCTAGTCTTAAGTTTCGTTTTCGTTTTATTTTAATGAATACCAGCATGAGCATTTTTGCCGGCATCATCTACGATAGCTCTTTCTTCCTTGAGCAGCAGCTCGTGTATATAAATATCTTCATCGGTAGTCACATCAACGAGATCCAATTCAAGAATTTGAGCATCTAGTGTACCCTGTTTATCCCGCGATATACGCTGAATAATCGATACGAACTTCTGGCCAACTGTGAGCTCACGAAAGCGAAGGCAGTCGTCTAGAGTCCAGTCAACATGGCGAGCCGTTATACCTGAAGAAGAGAAAAATTAAACAGTTTTCTTTTGTTATAAATAAATTCAAGTTTTTGAATGCAGAGTTCGGATATTTTTATTTAGAAAATTATTGTTTTGTTTTCGTTATTTATAGGTTTTAATAAAAACACATATGAAAAAACAAAAGTACGTAAATCGTCGCTGCGCCTCAAAAATCAGTTATGTGGTTTTTTGGCAACTTTTCAGGAGAGCAATAAAACTGATTTCTACTATGCGCGTGCAAATTTATTGCAATGTCATAATTTTGAATTTTTTGTTACAAATTTCTAGAGATGAAAATTAAAAAAAAAAAAAAACTCCAACTTCCTTCAGCACGCAACGAGGATAAATTCTTTAATATTAAGGCACATAGCCGATTTTTTTTATGGGCATTTTGTTATTAATATGAAGAAATTTTTTTGAGCTCATACTTTTAAAGCAAATAATGTTTTTTGATCAAACAGCACTACCTTACCATTATATTCCGCTCAATTTCTTCTGCGTGGTAGTAACAGTGTGTGCGTATGAGTAGAAGAGCGGAATTTGAATAAAGGTTGCTTTCTCTTAAAAATACCGAACCGATCAGAAACGAACAGTTCGTTAAGGCCTTTTCCATTTCTTGGGCAGCTAAGAATGCTCGTAATCCTACAGAGAAAGCTAGACATCGACAAACTGCAGTTAAAACGGACAGCCGAAGCCTTCGCTACTTGACTCTAACTCCTGCTTCAAGACGGCACTCCTCCGATCGACGATATATGCGCACATTGGACGAACATATCCCACTCTATGCGTACGGCTGCCGAAGAGGTGATAGGCTACCACCGCCTTAGCCGAAACCAGTGCCACGACCAGTAGTGTCGCGACGCCACTGCAGAGAAGGACATCACCTACCCTACCTCGCCACCCTACGCCAGTCGGTTGTAACGCGTGCTGTTATGGTACGATACGGAGAGAAGAGGAGGGAAGAGAGACAGGAAGAGGCATGGCGACAGGAATGAGACTCGAAAATTTTTCGAAAAATTAGACGCCTGGCCGATGGTTTTAAAACCGAAGCCTCATCCTACAAGGATGAATATGGGAATCTAGTAACAGATATCCAGAGTACACTGATTTTATTTAGGGAACACTTCTCTAGTCTTCTAAATGGCGACGTTGGCACCAATTCCGCCAATAGGGATGATATCCCGGACACCCAAATTTTGTACGACAGCTTTGAAGTTCCGCTGCCCGACTATAACGAGGATTTAACAGCTATAGCTCGGCTTAAAAACAACAAAGACGCAGGAGCCGATGGCCTACCGGCTGAGCTGATGATGATAGAAACTTCAGTGTGCTCTGCCCAATCCACAAGAAAGGCGATCCCACCATTTGCGCCAACTACCGTAGAATTAGGCTTCTTAATGTTTTATATAAGGTCCTATCGAGCGTATTGTGTGAAAGACTGAAGTCCATCGTCAACCAACTGATTGGACCTTATCAGTCAGTGGACCTTATGGAAAGTCCACCATCGACCAGATATTTACGCTCCAAAAAATATTGGAAAAGACCCTCGACAAACAAAGACACACACCATCTTTTTGTCGATTTCAAAGCCGCCTTCGACAGTCTAATAAAGAGTCACCTATACTCCATCATATGTGAATTTGGTATTCCTGTAAAGCTAATATGTCTTTGCAGGATGACACTGAATAAAACCAACAGCACAGTGAAAATCGGGAAGGACATCTTCCTTCCGTTCGATACCAAGCAAGGTTTCAGACAAGGTGATTTCTTATCGTGCGACTTCTTTAATATAGCCATGGAGAAGATTATCCGAGCTGCTGACCTGAGACGCAGCGGCACAAATTTATTATGCTGACGTATGCTAAATGATATTGACATCATTGGCCATAATACGCGCGAAGTCAATGCAGCATTCTCCAGGTAAGAAAAAGAGTCGAGTCGAATGGGTCTTGCAGTTGTGAAGGACTTCCTTTACCTGGGATCCAGCATTAACACCTCCAACGATATCAGTATTAAAATTAAACGAAGGATAACTCTTGCCAACAGGTGTTACTTTGGGCTCAGTAGACAATTGAGAAGCAGAGCTCTCTCTCTCCACGAACAAAACTAACGCTCTATAAGTCAATAATATGCCCGTCGCACTATATGCATCACAAACCTGGACGTTGAGCAGCAATAATGAAAGGACTTTTAGAGACTTTGTCCATACTTTGCAAAATGTATGGTCCAATCTGCGCTAATGGCGAGTACCGAATACGATGGAATCACGAGCTGTATAAGCTATATGCCGACATCGATATAGTTAAGCTTATTAAAATAGAGCGGCTTCGCGGGCTAGGTCATGTCGAGAGAATGAAAGACGACGCTCCATCGAAAAAATTATTATTCAATTTGGAACCCAGCGGCGGCCAATGCAGACCATATCTCCGTTGGAAAGACCAGGCATTGGATAACCTGACGACGCTTAGAGTTTCGAATTAGCACCAGCAAGGGCACGGCAAAGACAAACAAAAGCAAGCGCACAGACAAAATAGGCTGGCGCAAATTCTTAGACGAGGCCAAAACCGACCTACGGTTGTAAGTGCCAAAGTTACTGCATTATTTTTGTCTCTTTTGGTCTAGCTCAACATAATAAATGCATGCTATTCATAAATTCTGCATAAGTCAAGAGACAAAAATCTTTCAGAAAAAAGGATAAAGATATAAAAATATGTCGCTTACCGTGTAGTTTTGCCTGAATAGCCATCTTAGGTAATACACGGAACTTGGCTGGTAATATCTTTAACTGATCGTTACGCAGTATGGCAATATCACCAAAATCACAGAAACAAACATGAATCATATCACCGCTGTATGTATTGACCACAGTGACACTAGATAATAATAAAAACAAATAACAAATACATTTAGATAAGACAACATGTGAAACAAGCGCCATCATATACCGGTGATAGAAACCATCAGGATTTTTAGCTGCATAGGCTTGACCTATTTCCACCATATCTACCGGAATAAAATCATCATTATTCTCGCAATATTCTTGCAACTCTTTCATCATGGTGCGCAATTTCGGATAGCTTTTGTAGGGTTGAAGCTGAAATTGAAAGTTAAAATAGTTTAGAAGCTTTTAGAATATATAAAATTATGGTACTCACCATAAAGTTGGAAGGATTGGATGACATGGTGACACGTACTTCAAAATATTCACCGACCGGCGGAATAGCCTCATAGTCTTTCAATTTAGGAAGCTCACCAGACTTTTGCGGTGAGTTTGGCACAGATGTGGCACACGTTATGGTCAAACCGCGCGTCATATCCACAAATGAATTATTGCGCGGTGACAAAGAGGAAATCGATGCGGAAGAGCCACCAATACCAGCGGTTTTTGTGGCATCGGTGGGCGGTGTAGACCCATCAGCAGCATCGGAACAACTTTAGAACAAAAAAAAAAAATAAATCAAAATAAAAACATTAACTAAAAAATAAATAAATTATGCGGCCCACATTTCCAGTTCATGCTCGATGCGTATAACATCGTTGATGGTGCACAAAGTGTCGGAACCTCCGATGCGACGGTATGCAGTGATGCTTGGCACTGAACTCGGCGTGGACATTTTGACCTAAATGACGTAAAACAATTAATGAGAATAATGACTTTTTTAAGAGTTGAAGGGGGGAAAGCACTCACCAAAGCCTCACAGTTGGCAGGCAGTAGTGCGCGCATGCGTCCAACAATACTTTTGTTCATGTCGGGTATATTGTAAAGTCTGGCTTTGATGGCTTGTCTAGGGAATTTGCTCAGCGCTGTGCTCAACGATTCCAAACGGAAGATTTTCGATATATGTGTACGTCTTGTCTGTCCATTATCCACATAGAAAATATCAAACTCTTCATCGTCCTGGGTATAGTGACGCTCGGTGAGTGCACCGCGGTACCATTGCGGCTGAGCAGCACCACCGTCGCTTTCGTCGCAGATAAGGAACAAATTGGTATGCTTGAGATCGCTGCGTGAGACTTTATGTTGGTCATGCTTGAATTTCGATTCGATTAATTGTTGCACGAGTTTCTGCGAAATTAGATTTTTAGAAGCAAATATTAAAATATGGAGTTTTCTTTTTGACTTACCTGCACGTATTTCAACTCGGAATTAAGAATTTGCAAATACAAGTCACCCTCATCGGACACATAGGTAACCAGCACATTAGTCACACCTGTGGAATTCAGTTTAGGCGGTGGTGTATCATCGCAGATTTGATTCAATATCAACGGATGTAAGTTTACATCATCCTGCGATGAGGTATCATAGAGTACCACTTGAATTTTTGCCGAATCAGAAGAATAAAAGTCTGCCTCCTTGGTAAGTATTTCGCCCACTACAGACTTGCTGGCTAGCATGGAGTCAAGATGACGTCTTGCATAAGGGTTACCAGCAAAATCTTCCAGTCCAAAAAGTGAGAATGGCACTGCTTGCGATGGCAGCACCAAAAATTTGGGATCACAAATGTACAGCTGGTTGACAGAAAGCCAGTCAGCATCACCAAAGTCAATGAAGAAACACAACGCAGTGCCATTAAGTTTGTCCATTTCTTCGACACGCACTCGATGCCAACACTCAGAGATGCATACCAAATAGATTTGCTTGTTGGCAATTGCAAGTGGACGGACCTTGTCGGCCAACATGCTGATTTCGATGTCATTCATGAGATTGTCAAACTTTTCGCTGTACTCCTTGCCAAAGAGACGCGCCCACACTTCGACTGTTGAGGCGCAATGCGTTATATAGAGATTCCAGCACTTCTGTGACCAGGGCAAGCTGATGCCGTCCATTTGTATGATTGTAGTGGCGGATAAGCTAGACAACGACTGAGCATCGTCTGAAATGAAATGAATTTTCTATCAATGACCTAAAAACACAAAATAAATAAAGATTTTTTCTTTACCCTTATCAAAGTCAAGATTGGCAAACAGTATAACATTATTGCTGGCCGCTGTCTCTGTGATGAATTTGTTGGAAGACTGCACTAGCGACCACCAATGTGCTGGCAGCGCCTGCTCATATGTGGTCTCAAACCATTCCGTCATATTCTTTGCAAACATACCATGCGGATGTGCCAGCAGCTCATTGTAGATTTTCTCAGTTAGCTCATAGTCTGTATCGGTGCAGGGTGGTAATGGTCGTCGGAACTCTTGTGCTTTTATCTGATCAATTGCCTGAATGGCGCACGAAATCTGGGCCATATGCTCGTTCAGGTACTCTTTGGGATAGGTGGAGAACATGGTGCCATTGACTAAGACTCTTCCTTGGTACAAATTCGAGAATTTGGACTTGAAGATGGTGTACTCGGGCTTCGAGCAGTTACGCACTACGCAATACTGTGAGAGGGACGTAATGGGATCCAATTTGGGATTAAATTGAAATACTTTGGGCGGAATCACAGGCTGCAGAGAAGAGAAAAAAAGTTTTTTTATTTTTTTAATGCTTGCTACTTTTATAAAATTTTAGAGAAAAATACTAAAAAATGTTATTTAAGAAAATTTTAATTGTTGTGAAACCAACATATGGTTTCAGTTTTTTATTTTTAATTTTTTAATAATCTTGCTCGTTTTATAAAATTTTTGAGAAAAATACTAAAAAAATGTTATTTAAGAAAATTTTAATTGTTGTGAAACCAACATATGGAAATGTCCGCTTGAGTAAGCTCCACTTTGAGTCGGAATCTGATTTGTTTCCGTTCATTGGTTGTCATGAGTTCTGATATTTATTTATGAAGAATTTAAAACATAATATAATATAAGGGTAACCACAAAAATAATTTGAAAAACTGTACCAAGCAGCAATTCATGGAAAAGCATCCGGACATCGCAAGGGACCAGTAGCTCACGAAGATTCTAAGCAGTTTTGATCTGCTTTTTTTAGTCTTGTTATGATTTTCTTTGGTCTTCATAAACGGTTTAACATAGTGGTTAAATTTTTTTTTTAGCTTAAAACCAAGGATTTCAGGTATCAAATCTATTCAGTCAAGTCTGCCTTGGTACGGAATTGGTGAGATAGATAAGTAGGATAGAAAGTGAAATCAAGAGAATGTAGAATGTTATATGTGTGGTGGAGCGCCATACCAACATGCGAATTTGAATATGAGGCAAGTGATATGCCTTTACCTCAGTCAATTTGAGTTATTAAGCAGTCTCATTCAACAAACATCTTTACCACCACTTACAACTTTCAAAGTCGAATATATTGATGAATTTTTAATTTCAATTGATTAGAAATGAGGAAAGAATTAAAGAAAGGTAAACGCGTAGAACCATGGTTAGACCGGGATTCGAACCCGGAACGTCTGGCTTTGCAGTCAAGCACGCTGACCACTCGATTACCGGGGCGCCGATAACTGCACATAGGGTTGTGACCATACCATTGCATTCTATCTCAATAAAAACGATAATTTCGATTCTTCGGACTAAACGATTCTAAATTCCTCGTTTAGACTTCATATGCAGTTAAATTTTTGTATTGCTTGGCAAATTTTAACTGTGCCGTAACACTTCCCTTTACCGACAACGTGTGATGTTATTTTACGTGGTGGAATGTTTGACTTTTGAAAGAACTTGATGAAATAATGAATATAGAGAACTATCTGCATATTTAAGAGACCCTTCTTCTCAATTTTGTTAAGATGTTTGTCTATCCCAAAGAAGAAGTCATATTTCAACAGCAACAAAACTGAAAACACACCTCGAAAATTGTAAGGGAATGGCTGAGTGAAGAAAATTTTAAATTAATGACATGGCCAGGATAAAGTGCCGATCTCAATCTGATTGAAAATTTGGTTAATAGTGAATTTTGGATTTAAATTTGTTTCGAGCTTAGCATTTCCATGCAGACTACAATCTCAAATTACGGAATTCAGAACACGGCATTATATTTCACTAAATCGATGATTTTTTTTAGTGATTCACATGTTTCTATGGTGTTCGTACTTAAAGTGATCGGTTCAGAATTTTTTTGAATTGGTGACGTGTAGAATCGCTTTCGAACTGATTTGGAATGAATCTTTAAAATGGCGTCAATGTATGGGATTATATTTATCTTACATCGTTAAAATCAAACCGCAGATATTTGTGCAATAAGCAAATAAATTATTCTCGATGGATTTCAAAAAATTCGGAAACCGTTGTTGATGATTGATCGCTTCGTATATTCCACCAACATTTGGTGGCAAAATATTTACCCTTTTCAAATCCTTTTCACGGGTACCCAGAAACCCGAAAAAAGCTCGAAGAATCGAAAACTATTTTGTTTTGTATGAAAAAGCACCACATTTTCTTCTGTTTGTAACGATAATTTAAGCTCTGTTCAAAATTGAACCGGACTTTGCGGATGGAACAACAACTGTTCTCATAAAGCTTATGATTTTTGCAATGCTGTTAACATTGTTGTAGGCTTAGGCGTTAATTTTTAAATCGTCGTGTGACCGTGGGAGATGAAGCTTGATATATCAACAGGATCGCCGCACACCATTTGACATGATGTTCAGGCATGCAACGTGTTGCAGCTCGATTTGTGATAAAATTTCTGAATTTGACTGTTTTCTATGAAAGAGGCCAGAATTATGGAAGGACAATTCGTAGTTTTTGTACCACGATAATGCACCAGCTCACGCATCATGCATTGGACGCGATAATTTGACCAAAAACAATCCTATTTCCCTATATCACATTGTCGCTTGAAGTCATTTAAAATAATTCGCAGATAGAGCTAAAGGCCATCACGAAACCGGCTCACCAAAAATGCTTTCAAGAATGGAAAAAAACGTGTATCGCCTCCGATGGTGATTATTTTGAAGGTGATGAAATAAATATTGAAAAATAAATTAACCGTTGTTGTTTTATTGGCACAATCCGTTTCAATTTTGAACATAAGGTAGTTCACGAACGCATAACTGTTATCTGGATGATGCTAATTTTAATCTATCCAAATCATCGGTTTATAAAATCGTTAGCGGCTGCTGTTTCTTTTTCCATTTCAAAAAATTGATAACGCAAATCGTACAAATCATATCAGGTGCCCAAATTACATCACTAAAAACTTCTAGCTACAAATATTGAAGTAAATAACAATAAAAGTAATTAATTTTTAGTTTATAATTCTAAAAAAAACATTTTCTTTAAGAATTATATTTAGAGCTTGATGCTAAATAATTCATGATGAAAAGAGGTTGCTACATCAACAAAGTTCTTTGCAGAACAAACCGAGCAGACTAAACTTTGGTTTCGTCGGACGATATTCCGGATATGGCCGTCCTTCCTTCCATCCGTCTGTGTGCTGTCCTGTCCGTACACATAGGATAAGAAGAAGGAGTTGAAATAATTGCATGAAACTTGGCAAACATGTTTACATGGAACCAAAGATCTGCATAATCGAATATGTTTCGAATTCGCCCACGGACACGCTTACCTCCCATACAACCCACAATAGCAAAAACACTATAAAGGCATTTACATGAAAGCTTCTTGGTATGTGTAAATTTTTCATCAATATTGAAATGTATATAAAATATGAACCTCATCCCCCCATGAACAAGCCCATTTCCAATACTATTATTGTACTTTGAAAAAGCTACTAAGTACTGTGTTTAAAACAAAACTTGCACGTTACTTACATTAAAAAATGTCCACATATTTTATCTTTTTGGCGTAATTTTATTTTCTTTGTATTATTTAATTTTGTTTTATACTAAGCAACATTTTGCTTCGATACCTAGACAAAAAGAATCGATACCGTCAAATATCGAATAGACCCGAAATATTGAAAAAGTACTCGTAGCGAAAGAAAATGTATCGATACTCTGAAGAATCTGAATCGAATAACCAACATTGTTTCCCGAACGATCTTTAAATAGTTGAAAAAACGACGTTGTTTCATGGCAATGGTTTTAAGAGTTTGAGGAAAGGGTGCATTTGAACAAAGCGTGGGTTTATATTTACATTTATTCAATGCATAACTGGGATGTTTATATTAGCCCAAGGCGCTGATTGTGTGTGTGTGTGTGGCTTAAGAGGAACTGCTTAAGAGCACGATTTCCACATTAAATTGCAATATTATCAACAGAATTAATTGAGAGTCAGCATTTTTATTGTAACATAAACAACTCAACAATATTAAAAAAATATAATGTTGGTATTATACACAACATTCTTTATCAAAATAAGCTAATGGCAGAGCAGGCACATAAATCAAAACCATTTCTTGCGAATTTTTGAGTACAAAATCAAACTTCTTAATAGAGTGTTTTTCTGATGAAATAAAAATCACTTTTAGTAAGTCTGATCGGTGGGTATAGATAACAAAAAGTGTTGTACTTAAGTACAAGATGGTGTATTCCTCACCGTTTCAGTTCACAGAGTAATTAAATAAATGGTCAAAATGGTAATTAAATAAATGTTCAAAAATTATAAAAAGGTATTCTTTTCATTCTTGAACATAAAATTTTTATTTTCAAATATCACTTAGCACCATTAGAATAAACGACTTCGTTCGCCTTCGAAAGGCTAAAGTTTATGCTCTCAGGAAACTTTACATGGCATTGTTTACTTCCTAAGATTTGCCTTTGTATGCAGAGAGGTGACGGCCGATCAGAAAATGTTATTTCTATTAAAAAAATTGTGTGTCAGATGTTGATTCGAACCTGGGTCTGCCACGGCCACGGTCACCACTATAAGAAACAGCATATTCAATTTAGGTAATCACCCGGTTGCTCCGTTTGATGGGGAGAAAAAGTATCCGATTCGGGCACAGAGTAATAAAAAGATGGAGTCTGGGGTTAATGGTTATGTTGAGAAACTAAACGAAGGAAGGTTTAACGAGTTAGGGAAAGAGTTGTATATAGAAATCCTATTTCTTTTCAATACTTTCTAAGCTTTTTTTGTTTGGCCGCGGGTGCAACTGGATTACTCTTCTATACTCGTTTCAACGTCTTTTTTATTTTTGAAAATAAGTAACATTGAGATGACAAGATATTCTAAATAGTAACATTGAATGGAAATGAAAGCATTTAGTACTTTTAATTTTCTTTTAAAAACAGAAACAAAAAAAAAGTAAATTTTATAAAAAACTCAATCCTTAAACATACCTCTTCTTCTGCTTGATGCTGCTGTTGCGACATAAATCGCTGTTTGTTGAATTGCGTCTGCGGACCACCACCGAATGGACTCTGCAATTGTTCAGAGCCAGCTGATGAGAGAGCCGGTGATGATTCAGCGCTATTGCCGCCACTAGCATATGATGTTCGATTATTACTAGAACTATTGTTAATCTTAATGCTCAGTCTTTGCTGCACAGAGCAGTTGCCCATTGCGCTGGTGATAGCTGCAACAGAAGCGGTATTATTTTGATATCTAGCAGCAGAAGCAGCTGCTGCCGCTGGTGTTTGCTGCTGTTTCTTTGCTGGCTTGTAAATAGATCTTGATTGTTGCTGGTTTTGCTGATTTTGTTGTTTTTGTTGCTGCTGTTGCTGAAATGATAGCAAATCGGCACGGTTTTGTTGTCGTTGCTCCTGATTTTTTTGTTCACGCTGCGCCAAAATCAAGGAGGAAGCAATTGCAATGGCAGTGTTGTTCTGTAGCAGCTGTTGGTGCTGTTGCTGCTTTTGCGGTTGTGCATATTGTTGTTGTTGTTGATGTTGTTGCGTATGCTGCTGCTGCTTCTGTTGTTTAGCTGTAACTGCACCAGCACCAGGTCCAGCACCATTGACACCATTGTTATGACCGAGAATAGCACGTGGCATGTTGGGGTTTTGTTCTTGTTCGCGTTGTTGCTGCTGTTGCAGTTTGGAATTGAGGCGTTCGCGTAGATCAACCTTGTTGCCGTTTTGCATTTTCTGTTGTGGGTTTTGTTGTTGTTGCTGTGTCTTTTGTTCCTGAGGTTTGGTATTCAGCAAAGTGCGCAAGTCTTTTTGGCCGTTGGCAACGTTGTTGTTGTTGTTGCTATTATTGTTTTTGTCTTTATTAGTATTGTTGTTTTGTTGCACTTTCGCATTTAGAACTTCACGTAAATCTTTTGGTTGAGCAGCAACAGAACCAACTCTATTGCCGTTGTTGATGTTGCTGCCGCCACCGCTTCCAATGGACTTTTGTCGTTGCAACTGCTGTTGCTGGGCGTTGTTGTTATTATTATTGTTGCGATTGTTATTCTGATAATTATTATTGTTGTTTATATTATAATTATTGTTGTTGGCACGATTCTGCGACTGTATAAAACGATTCACCGTTGGGGGCAGCTTTTGGAATATGTTGGATGAAAATGTACTCTTGTTCCAACTCTGATCGGAACGACGCGGTTGACGTACCTGCTTTACTTGTGTGATTCGTGTGGATTTACTCGACTTTTGTGTGCGCACCATGGACGCAATGTGCGCCGTTTTCGTGTTGTGTTTGGCTGTAATGCATGTCTACGAAGAGAAATTGAGAAGAAAAAGAGAGTGAAAAAATACATGAGTAAATTATTCGTATAGAATGAGCTATAAAATTAATTTTTTCTAGGCTGGGGTGGTGTAGAGGTGGAGCACATTAATGATGTCAGGCACTGCGTGCTAAAAATACTTTCTTAAGTGCACTCAAAATTTTGTATATTTGGTATTTTTTTTTTGTTCATCGTTCCCACTCCCCCACCCAGCTCACATTAAAGGTCATCTCAGTAAAAACAAATCAACCGGCAGAGTTATGTGGCGAGGAGAAAAAAAAAAACAAAACAAAAGATCAACACAAAATTCTTTGTATACAATTTGAGAAGTCAAATTGCTTGGAATACTGTTAGTAGTACTACGTTTGTTCGATTTTTGAAATAATGTGAATGGTTCTTTGTGTCACAGGAGCTTATATCTAAATATATATATCTAAAAAATATCTAAAAAAATCCAAAAAAAAAAATATATCTAAAAAATATCTAAATTTTTTAAATATAATTGACCGACAATAGGCAACTATTTAAATATAATTGCCTAACCAATATTAACGGTTTTTCGAGAAGTGATCTTATAATTTGATAACTTGAAGATATAATAAAAAATAAAAATTTTACCCAAATTATTATAACTTTCATGAGTGATATCTTATACTGAGTACTCTATAAAATGAAAACAAGATTTTTGAAAATTATTTTTTGAGACGTTCGAGAACTACAAATTGTAGAACAACTTATTCCAAATAGCCACTATTTGCTTTCCAGCACGAACGAGGTTGATCCGGCCAGTCATCGATAGCAGCATGCATAACATGTATGAGAATTCGGTCCACTGCTAAGACACGAGCGCGCTTTAGACCTGATATTTAGGTGTCGAGAAGAGCAAGCCATACACTCTAACACGGACCACAATTTATAATTCAATAGACTCAGGTCTGTGCTATCCGCTGGCAACTGATCCGTGGAAAGCCACTCTTGAGTCAATTTAGCCTTTTGGCTCGGAGCAGAATCTTGTTGAAAGGTTCACGGGGCTTGTTCTAAAATAATGTCGTGTTGAGAGGCTTCACAAACAATTCAAAAACATTGGATTCATACACTTTCGCAGAAATTTTGATTACTTTTTCACAAAAATGGAGCTTGGTGACCCCAACATAGGTAAAAATACCATAACAGAAGCCGGGTGGTGACCTCTCTGAGCTCTAGGAACGAGTTCTGCTTCATGTCGTGATGACACTTACACACTCTATCATTCTGTTTAAAGAACGATACCTCTACGGTGAAACATTTTTCGCCAGCATACAGTCTGTGGGCATTATTCGCTTGATTGAGAAGTAGCGTTTTCGATTTGCACTTCCTATGTTCCCTTAATGCTTCTGTGAAAAAGTGCCCGGTGTGTCTTTAGTGTGCTCTGCAATAGGCGTCAAAACGAAGCAAGTGCTTCGTCACTATCAAAGTGAGCACGTTCCGTCGTAAACCAAAACATATGAGAATACCAAGCAGTGCTTCAGTTTTAGGTTCGGAAATTAACAGATTTTTCGAGAAAGCATTAGCAAGAAAGAAATACCAAAGCAATTACTATTGTACAATTACTTGTACTGTACAGTACTTGAAGTATTGGGTACTTGCTCGTGTACCAGAACTTTATATAATTTTGTTTTGTACAGGTCGGCGATCGAGTACCCAAATGATATGATAGGTGCTCATAAGAACATCCATGAGCCGTACATGGCAATGAATGGCAAGAATGAAAAAGCGAAATTTTTGGGGTTTTTTGGACTTTTGGACATACAATTTTTTTTACTGGGATTATCTATGGATCTATTTAGGATATTGAACCATTATTATGGTTATTATGATTTGACGATAAAAATATGGTTCAACTTCCAGTTCATTCTCAGCCCATTCATCGAATACACGACGCAATCGATGGTGCGCTGGCTTTAATTCTTGAACCAGTTGGATCTTTTGTGAATGTAGGGCACGGACGGGAAGAGCCCGAGTTGCCGAGAATTGATTAATTCGGGTCCTCTGTTTTACTCATTTCTACAGCGATAATGGCTTCTTCTGTACGCATGGTACGGGCTCGATTTGGATGATTATCCAAAAATCCAAAATAGTCAATGTGGTCATGAATCGTTCCATAGTATTGCGTATTAGCTGCTCAGATTATGCACACCGTAAATGTGCATGAAGTGCTCTATATGTTTGGGGAACAGAGTGCCAATTTTGGAAATAAATGTCCACGATTTGTAAACGTTGTTTTAGTGTAAGCCTTTTCATGCTGATTTGACAAAGTATACTGAAAAAAAGTCAAAGAAACTTCACCAGTATGCCAGCTAGGCTAGTTAGACAGTTATCCCTATCGAAAGTTCTATACCTCTAGAAGAAACACCCTTTAGTTGGGTTATTGAACATATTTTGGATTTTGTGGACTCTTTGGACAAAAGTCTATAATTCTTTTACGAAAAGTTTCCGCTTGGATTATCTTTGAATATATTTGTGATCAGCAATAATCGCTTAAGTCAACTAAGGAAAGATCTGAGTTATAAATGCACATGTATTCCACGCGTGTTGAATAAAACCCAAATAAAATCTGGACTTTCTGGCGTTATTTTATCTTATGTTATGACAGAAAAATCGAACTTTTTTTTTAACTCATATGACGATTAAAAACTTTAAAGCAAGATTTTTCGAAACATTGAAAACAGATTTAGGGGCAAGCACGCCCTTTTTCCGAGCCGTCAAAGTCTGAAATTACTTTTCTATAGTTGGTTTCACCGTAGACAATGCCGTTTTCATTTCGCAAATATTTGCTCAGTGTTTGGAGACTATTCGCTCATCGCTTTAATGTCATAGCATATCATTGTCGTGACCTTATGATAAGTCCTCATTTCAAAGTCTCACCAAAAGGTATTACCCACCAATACTTTTTTAAAAAAATTTTCTCGTGTACCTTTTTCCATCGTATTCTTACAAAGGCACGCGAGCGGACCTTTCCACACTCAGACTATTTGCATCCCAATTATTAAAGTTTAGAAGCGCTTACGAATCAAAGAATAAGAGAGCATTTGTATAAATAAGATTTTGTGTTTTTCTATCGGATGTATTCATTGGTTCTCATCTTTTTTTTCGTGAAAATGAATGCGATATTTCAATTGCAAATGCAATTTTTCTGTTAGCATATGAATTACCCTTTGGAAGAACGACATGTATTCCCAACCGGTAATTCCACCAAATACAAAGCATGAACCGACGGATATTCGGTTTTGTTGATTTAAAAAAAATTTGAACCATGAATTTATCATCACTCTAAAATTTAGATTTAGACTCTAAATTGTCTGATTTCGATTTTGAGAAAAATCGATGGATGTAGGTGTCTTTTTGGTGTATTTCGAATTAACTTAATGAGTCATTTCATTCAAAGAATTATTTAAGAAAATAAGAAATAGGGTAAGAATACCATATCTTGAAAATTAAACAACAGTTCTATTAATATTGCCAGTCAAAGCAGACAATTTGGAAACTGATTTAGTGCATCTGCTGAACGCATCGAATCGATAAATTCTGCTTTTATGCTGCTGTAAATTACCCTCTCTCCCCGCACTTCTCAATTAAGTTGATAACTTTACTTTTGCAAGGAAAAAATTGCGCCCACCACTTTGCCTTCAAATAAAAAAAAATTAGTTTTGTTTAAATTGACATAAAAAACAGTTATGAACTTTCATGCTTATACGACTTACTTCACCACCGATGCGATTAAAAATAAATTCTCCCGACTCGCGCAAAAGATCCTCTGAAGAGTTGAAGCCAAGCTGCTTGAACGGTATCGGTTTGCTCTCAACCTCGGGATACTCACGAAGTATCTCGCGTAGCGTGCAAGGCGGTTTACGTGAGGTGACGAGGGCACGTACCACGGATGCTATATATTTTACTTGTTGCAGTTTTTTATCATTTATGTTGTTGGTGTTATTGTTCTCATTGCTGAATGTTCTTGTTAGTGGCGTTTTAGTGTTAGGTGCAGCAGTGGAAGATTTTGTTGACATTGTTCAATGTAGATCGTCGGCGTTATCGACGATTTAGCGGTCAGGCAAAGCGACAGGAAATGCTGTAATTAAAGAGATAGAGAGAGAGAGAGAGTTAGGCAATGTAAGATTTTTAAAAATCCAATAACAATAATAATGCAGTAAAATTAATTTAATGATTTTTTTTATGATGAATCATGGTTTGCTACAGTTTTTTGTTTGTTTTTAGTGTTTTTACTTTGCAATTTCAGCTTGCAAAAGAAAGTAAATAATTATCTCTCATTTCAAGTTTTCAAAACAACTTTAAATCCACCACAGCGAACTTTACGGTCGTTGTACTCGAAGCAAATTTGCAGCTGCTTGAAAGTACATAATAGAAAATAAAAAAATCATTGAAATGATTGAGTAAGAGTATAGTTGCAGTTGGTTGATATGCTACTATCACAATACATTCCAAAAACTGGTGGCTTTTTTCAGCAGAGTATTTTAAATGTTCGGTTAGGCATATTTAGCTAATAAGCTTAGACATAAGCGAACAAATACTATATAACACACTAAAAGTGTGACTCAAAAGGTCGATAAGACAACAATTTTCTTAAAGTATTATCACATTTAGTCTTATCAGCAAATTTTACACCATAGTGCGAATTTAATAGAGAAATGTGAATTTCAGCGATATAGGTACAATGAATCATAATGAAAACGCTTAACAGATAACACGACAGACAGAGTTTGATTAAGATTAACATTGATTTTTTTGAGAAAAATAAGAATTATTGAGCATTTCTTGCATCCCAAAGTATTTCGACAGCCTTGAAGATTAACATGATTTTTTTGAGAAAAAGAAGAATTATTGAGCATTTCTTGCATCCCAAAGTATTTCGACAGCCTTGACCTGCGAGTAAATATAAAACAAAAGACACCACAATTGAGCGCAAGCCAGTATTTTGGAAAACACACATAACTTGTACACTTATGCACAAAATGTCGCAAGTATAAAATAAAATTCAATTACCGCAAGACCGAATGAATGGCTAAGTGACTAAACAAATAAAAATGCAATTGTTAAATTATGTAAAACACAACCAATTCGCTTATTTGGTGGACTTGTCAATTTAGCTTAAAGTTTGGCAATCCACAAAAAAAAGTATATGTCGGCATGTGTGAGGTAGTAAAGATTGTTAATGTGAGCTTTAATAGTTAATGCAATCGTAACAATTTTTACCAAAAGATAGATGAACAAAAAGCTAGAGATATACTCTCAATTAAATTTGGCAAGGGAAAATTAAACAGAGGGATTAAAAGGTAATTACTATCAAAAATAAAGTCAGGGCCGAAAAATAACCAAGTAGAGAGAAAGACTGGTGATCGAAGCCAAAAGTGTTAGCATGCGTTGATCGTTTTAAGTCTAAACCAGTGATGCACACCGTTGGCAGAGCTTCCAACACAAGCGCACAATTTTTGTCTAAATATGTGTGTAGAAAAAAAAAATTCAACATATCCATTTGCGGAAAAGATGCTTACTGTGTGAAGATCAAACGCAAACTAATTCAATGCTAGCTACGCAGAAGTTCGGTAGCTTCGTACACACGACTTGTCTGTGAAAGCCGAGGGCTCCCCGAAGCTCTTGTGTGCACCTCTGGTCTAAACCCTTATAACCCTGGTTCAAATCTCACCTGAAACAGACAATGTAAAAAATGACATTGAGCAACACCAGCAGCGCAGGTGAAATCGGGAAAAACCTCTTCCCATCATTCGATACTAAACAAGGTTTCATGCAAAGTGATTTCTTATCTTGGACTTGTTCAATTTAATGATAGAGAAGATCATATGAGCTGCTGATCGGGAAGTAGTTGTACGATCTATAAGCATGTTATGCTACTGACATATGCTGATTATATCGATATAATTGGCCAAAATTATAAAAAATTTGGTTATAAAAAAAAAAGAGTTCAGTCGAGTGGGTCTTGCAGTGAACGCAGAGAAGATGAAATACCTTGTGCCGACAAAAAAATAGTAAATATATATATATTAGTAAATAAAAGTAGGTATATTTATTGTCTTAAGTGTCAATAAATATATGTCAGCAATACTGTCTAGTCGTCTGAATTTGAGAACACTGTGCAACTTTTTTCAGTTCACCGTTTTGGGACTGAGGTTTGATAATCTCTCGTGAAAGTAATTACACTCAAATAAGAGATTTACGATGTCATCCATTTTGCGTTAAATTCACAAGTGGGCAACATGGCGTATACTTAACAAAAATTCAATATTCAGACTAATCATATCTTATCGTAACTATCGTACGCCATAAACTTCAAAAAGGACAGTTTCATACAAGTACTCTTAAGAAATGAATGGGGAAAGATATCTATGTATATGTAAGGGGTGCTTCTGTAGTATTTCAGACGAAAAACTAAGATTTATATCAAACGCTTTAAAAATAAAATGCTCCACATCTCAGATATAACGACGGATGATAGGCGAAGTAAAAAATCACACGCAAACAAAAAGTTTATAGAGGTAATCAATGGAATCCAACCTCATATATCATAATTTTCGAGTTACGAAAGTCACATCACCAGAAGCGGAACTGATAAAAACATTCACCTTCCTATATTTACATTTTTACCTGCATATGATGTTCGAATTGTTCAAAAAGAGACGAACGTTCTTTATTAGCCGTACATTATATGAGCGAGAGTTTCACAATTTAGATTTTTAAAATTAAATGTTGATATATGCTTTAAGTTTGATACTCTTCACATGTGCATACAAGTTGCTAATTACACTATTCAACAAAATCAATTCTTTTCCAAAATAACAAGGTTACTCCGACAACGGATTCTGGTAAAGAGGACAAACAAAATATATACATACATCGGCGTTTTAAAGTTTACATCTGAGTTTTGTTAGAGAGGGTGTTTTATTTTCCGCCTTTTTGTAAGTTCTTATGGTGAATCGTATTAGGAAACTATGTCACCCTTACATTTTAGCTAAAAGATGTGTTTGTAAGATTAATGTAAAAAACTATGGGAAGCATTTTTGTAGAATATTTTAACCCTCTAACTCTTCAGTGTATGGGTATTTTTTGTCATTTTTTCACATAGGGGCAAAAAAGACCCATAACACAGAGCTGTAGAGGGTTAAAATATTCCACAAAAATATTTCCCATACAATTTTACCATAAGTCTCTTAATACATCAAAGCTCAATATTTAACTTGAACGCCAGAAATAAGTAAAACCTTACAATCTGTTCAAGGGTTTATTTCGAACTTATTCAGAATTGGTGCTTAAATTTCTCATGAAAAAAATGTTTTACGTAAAATTGCATTGCAAGTCATCACACAAAGGCAAGCTTTACATACTATAATATGTATTAATACAGAGATGAGTACAAATTTTGGTTATTAAGCAACCATTTATTTGTTACGTTGTTGTTTTAGCTCTAAACAATTCTGTATCGTTATCAAAAAATGTCCAGCATAATTCAGCTATAAAAGAATGAATACTTTTGCCATTATAACTTTCTTAAGCATGATAAAATGAGCAAGCAAAATGTCAAATTTGTTCAATCATTTATTTAAGTTTGACAGGTTGAATTCATTGACTGAGTTGAAAAGAAGGCGAAACAAATGCACTTTCCATTGGTGCCACTTTCGTCTCTGCCCGATATATAGTTCTGAGCTACAGTCAGTTTAAAATTCAAAATAAAACTTCAAAATAAAATTAAGACTCAGATTTTTAAAAAATCTTATGGTGAGTTTATCTCACGGTGAGCACATGTCCTTTCCATTAGTGCCTTTCGTCGCTGTCAGATGTTTAGTTTGCGAGCAACACTCCCTAGTGCTAGTGGGATGTGGGATCAAAATCAATTTGCATTAAAAACAAAAATTTTAAACTTTACGCCATCTATTGTGTAAAAGCATAAAACGAAATATGATCCAACTCTTTTTTTTTATAAGAGTTAAATCTAACCGGATCTCAGACCCATTTCGTTAAGTTTGACAATTTGAGTTCATTGACTGAGTTTAAAAGAGGTTGTGAACAGAGAACTATATGAGACCATTCGTAATTTTTTGCCACTCGAATAACAATCGTCGTCAGCCACAATCGCACAAAAAAAAAATGCATGCATACCACTCGAGTTTGTAAACAACGATTGGTGTTTAGCGCAGTGTGTGACGACTGCGAATCCATACAAAGGCAGCATCCAGACACTGCTGACATTCGAATGATTCACTGGAAGCTCGAGTGTTTACTGCTGCTTTTCATAGTTTTTTGAACTCTTGGTCAAAAGTGGTTATTTTTGGCCTATCCAGTTTTCAAAATTTTTTTTTTTTAATATTTTTGGGGCAATATTTTGATATAGTGTGACGCCCTCTATGTACGCATCTCGTTCTCGTAGTTCGAAACACGTGTTTGAACTGAAGCTCTGCGAATAAACATAAAAGAATGAATATTCGTTGCTTTTGGCGAATGTTGCGAATGTCTGGCTTCGTCGGACATTCATGTTACGCAGGCATTAGTATTCGTCATCGCTCGTACTCTACGGCACTGGTACCACAGCGATTGGTACATGTCTTTGCGTATTAATTTTAATGCAGAAGGCACATTCGTAGCTCGTATTTTGACGAGACATTCATAACGCCATTTGAATGCACTCAAGTTGTTCTCTGGTTGTGAACCTAGTACATACAAGAACCTTCAGTACACAAACAAGAACACTCAGTTCTATGTAGTACATACAAGAACCCAATAAAGAAGTAGTACACACAAGAACCCAATGAAGAAGCCTGCGAATCAGTTCAAATCTGCGAATAAAACAAAAACCATGCAAGCACAAACAACAAAACAAAAACAAAGAAAGCAGCAGGCACAGCATAAGCAGCTGATGACTGATTTTCTTATAAAAAAAAAAAAAAAAAAAAAAACAAATTGGCCATTACAGCCCTTGAAAGGACTTTGATCGAGCGTCTTATGATCAATTGTGTTGTGTGTGTTATTAAATGTTTGCACACAATTGACCGAGAACTGGACCTACTTGTTTTATGCCGACTCCGAACGGCTAAAGTTCATGTTCTCAAGAAGCTTTACATGGCATTATTTACTCTCTGAGGTTCGCCATTGTCTGCAGAGAGTTATTGTTAAAACTTTTCGCCGCGGCTGGGGATCGAACCCGGGCTCCGAGCATGCTAAGCCACATACTTAACCTGCATGCCACGGTCACCACTTATTTTCTTATATAAACACATAAATTTTTGTGCTTATATTTAACTATTTTGTGACTTTAATATAATAGTGACAAAATCCAAAATTGATATTCGTTCAGCGTAGGATATATCTGATATTTTAGTATACATGTATTATCTTTGAACGATGAGTATTAAAGGCTGTAGGTATACCCTAAAGTATTCGTCAAAAAAATTTCATGGCCTTGAAAAAATCTGTTAAAACGACCCCATACAAACAGCGCTGTAAGACGTAATTCTATGTCAAAAGATACAGTAAGTGTGCCTTTTACAAAAAGTCGTAAGCTTAATCTTACTTGATTTGTTTTTTTGTAAAATGGCGGCTCAGAGATAAAAGCTTGAAGAACTTTTACTCAAAAACTCGTAAATTAAAACTTGAACCTAATGAAGAAGGATGCTTATTGAATGGATATGATGGCATAAATAGTTTTTATACAAAATAGGACCATAAGTGAGGGGAAATCAAACTTGTCGGAAAGGCGTATTTTAAATAAAAATTTTGTATGTTTTCCAAATTGTAAAAATTCAAAATGACAAATTCAATATGAAGGACTTAATTTGTAAATTTTATTGATTTTGGAGTGAAATCAAATTAACATATGTTTTTGGGGTAGCTGGTTACGAATCTGGTATCGGATTTGAAAAATTGAAATACATACATATATGTATTTGACGAAAACTGTCGTTTTTTGTTTATTAAAAATATTGATTTTTGGGGTCAGAAGCTTATGGATATGGGATCAAATTTGGTTATATCGTCAATCAAATTGAATAATATGTATGCTAAAAAAAAACAAAGAAGTTAAAAGCTTACAATTTCACATCATTGTGAGTCAACTGTGAAAGCAACGCGTCTGGTACAAGCTAGTATCTAATCTAATAATAATTTTAAAACAAATTCTTTATGGGTATTTTTTATCTGAACGTGGCACTGTGAACGCGAATCGATTCAAATTTCAACTTTTAAAAATAAAAATAAATAAAGTTAATAATTTTCTGTGCTTTTTAAAAATGATAAAATGAAAAATCTATGAGAACATTATGTACAGGAAAAAGTTGGCGGTTTGCATGTTTTGTGGTTTAAAATTTTTGTAATTCAAAACCAACTAACAGGAAATGAACGAGTGAGGCAAGTTTGAAGCTGAAGTAAAGTAGCAAGATATATTTAAATAAGACTGCTCAAAAAAAAAAAAAAAAAAAATGAAATAAAAAATTGCATAAGATAAGAAAAAATTGTTTTCACACAAAATAGTTCTCAAAGTATTGCTTACAACTAAATACTTTTTTCAAGTCTCTTGAACGTGTATTTTGATAAATATTGCAGGTTGTTGTTATTCTACAGAATAACAAATCGTTCTGGTCAAGAAATTATTTTAATGTGCAATAAAACAGTCTTAAAGCAATAATTTAAAAATTTATTATAACTTACCGATAGCAAAAAAATGAATCTGACGAATGCGTGTTAATAAATTAAAACCTACTTTACTTTGTCACGTGCTTGTCTAAACAAGAATCTAAAAAAAACAAATATTAATCGGTATTCAAATCGGAACAGATATGCTAAAGAATTTGTTTGTCGCTCTTGTGCTCTTGCCGTGCGCCTCTAACGTGCTGCTGCTTCGTATTATGTATTGGTATTTTTGTTCATCTAACATTTTGACTTGTCACGTCATAAGCAAACCGATTATTCACAAATTCAACTCACACACGTACAAAATAAAATCGCAAACGAATTAGCACACTTGGGTAAAAAACAAAAAATAAAAAAATACAATCTGATGAAAAAATAAATAAGTGAAGAATGTGAAACTTTGCAAATTAAATTCGCAACAAGCAAAGTTGAAAAAAAATGAGCACAATGAACGGCAAGCAAGAAAACCTGAAGAAAATGAAACGAAATTGAACTGTAAAAAAAAAAATTGATAGAGAAACAAAAGCAACAAGTGCAGAAGATAACAAAGCTTGAGAGAAGAAGGCAGAATAAACAATGAAAATATCTACAATCAGCAGTTTTTAACCAGCAGCAGCAAAACACATTTAATGACAGAGCTAAAGAACAGCTGGGATCGTGCTATTTTTCGTAAAGATACAATATCTATGATTGTTAAACTGAGAAAACCGAACATGATAAGAGCTGGTTTCTTATGAAAATATAGCGTGTTACCACATTTCAAGATACACAGTATAATTCAAGGTGGTTTTGGGTTAGAAAACTAATATGAGGATTTGGTTTTCAGTTATAGAAACAAAAAAATGTTTGAAAGAATTTCGCTAAAAAATGTTTGCTTTGACGCATTTATCGAGGTGAAATATTAGATGCAATTTAAGGTGCAAGCTTGAAATATGAGTTAATAATAGGCAGACGAAATATTATAAGGTTCATGTCTAGGGTACATGTTTTAAGCTCAAGGTACAGCTGCGTTTAAAATAATAGCACCAAGGCCGGCGTAAGCTATAATGACGCAAAATCTCGGTCATTATGGGGACTAATAAAGATGTACAGTGGCGGTAAAAATAAAACAAATAGTTTCTATTGCAGTGCTTAATATCGAAATATTAATAAAAAAATAAATATGTAAAAATTTCATATAGGTCCAAGGGACCATAAGACCCCTAAGGTCGAATCAATTTCTACCATTTTCAGTGCACATCTATATCTTTTATTGTCTAGTGTTCTGACCAACTTTTGTTAAGATCGGTCAACTTTAGTATTCCTCTTAATTAGCTTCAACTATCTAAGCATGCAAAATTTCATTATTTAAGGAGCACTCCTATTTTTTTAATTAAATTGTTTTTAAATGTATTAAATGAATCCATGCAGGACTAGTGTGGTCTCTATATAATTAAGTGTATGGAAAAATCATCAAAGTTGGAAAAAGTAAAAAAAAAAACTGAAAAAATTTGTGTTAACAACGTAAATACACACATTTTTTTCTCAAGTTGTCCCGTATAATACATATTGTACTGGTATAGAAGAATACGGCGGGTCGTATTCAAAATATTTAAATAGCAGACGATATGACAACATTTTTATATTCATCTTAAATGTTGTTTTGTTCCAGTCATCGTCAATGCGTCTAACTGATAAATATCAAATAAATTTTGAGTGCATACTTTAAGGCTTTTTCATATAAAAAAGTACTGTGATAGTTTTGGTTCAGGCTGAACATGCTTTAAAAAGCATAGCAATAACTGTGAACTGTGAACAGTTTGAGCGATATAGAACACGGAGCAGGACGGTTGTCTTATATCTATTACTAGCAATACCCGGCTCGCGTTGCTTCGCCTTAGAAACATGTACTTAATCTAAAAAAAAATGTGGTAATACTGCTCAAGAGATCAAAATGAGAGCAACTCCCCACACATCTTGGCAGCCGTGCTGTGTTGAAAGTTACTCTCACAGCAAGAGCTTAAGCATTGGTTTCCTGCTATTTGTTGTGCTGTTTGTACAGCATTAGCATGTCTTAAAATACATGAAGTCTTTAATACTTAAAGAAAAAGTTTTGTTTTTCAAAAAACGTAGTACCCTATAGCAATTTTGCTTATCATAGTAATTGAATAGAGAAAAAATTATAAAAATCGATTCAGCAGTTATTGAGAACAATCGTCACCAAATACGCCGTGAGTCTCCTTTTATATAATAGCATAGAAGATAAATATATCGTTGAAAAAGTTCAAGTATTAAGTATCGTCTTTTAGGATCCGGTCAAATTTTTAAAATCGGTTGGCAATCAGGAATGTTATAGGCCAAAAAGTGGGCAAAGGTAGGGAAAATAGGTTTTTTTGACCATACGTCCAGATCTTTGGGGTTGTCTGGCAAATTTCAAGTAGAGAACATGCTTTAACAAGACAAGATCTACCAGAAAAATAACATTATCTCCCAGGTATTTCAACTTCGTTGAATTTTGCGGCACATTTTGTCACACTGTGAAACGATCTTTGGTCAGATGTAACAAAGTTTAATATCTTCAGATCTGACAGAGCCATGTATGTGAGACGATCAAAAATATAATATACGACCCTAAAATACACCACAAAAGCCTACAATATGTGGGGCAGAAATGCCATGATGGAGCTGCTTTGACTACCATGTATTCTGTGCCATAGGCTGTCATAGGCCAAGCAAGAAAGAAAGGAACTAAATGTAGAATTATGATACAGAACTTTCCTCAAAACTTTCAAAAAATTGGTTTCGAAGAGGCGAAACGAGTGTTACAGAATGACATTCGTAGTCTCCGGCTCTTAATCAAAGAGAAGACACGTGGAGAGTTCTAAAGCATTAAATTGAGGTTTATAAAAAAGAAAAACAAAGAAGAGTTTTGACAAAAAATCAAGTAGGGTAGAGCGAGGATAATTTGACGAAAGGAGGTTTTATCATTTTCAAATTTAACGAAAACCATAACGTTTTTTTGCTTAACTCTAAGGAAATAAACAAAGTGAAACATGTTGCGATAGATGCACACAAATGTGTCGGTTCTGTTGCGCTCTTGCTTGCCGTCGCACGTATTTTTTTTGGTTTTTTTAAGTATTTTTCATATATTTTTGATTTTTGAAAAGTGCATAAAAGTGTTATTAAGCCAGTAATAAAAAAAGTGCTTTAAAATAAATATCAACTATGTTCTGATCTCAATAAGTAGTGAAAAGTTGTGTTCTTTTCTTGTAAGGATTTTTTCTTTTTTCTAAGGCTTTGTCAAATCCTCCTCATTAGTAGGAGAATTTGACGAACATTTATACTCTGACAAAAACACAATTATTTTGAAAAAAAAAATAATATATACAATATTGAATTAAATTCTGATTTAATGTCAAATAATTATGAAATGATACCACTTACTAAGGTTTAGATATACTTTTAATGTTGCCTAAAAACTGAGGAAATGTATTTTTTTGCCAAAACATCCTCGCTCTACCCTAATAGTGGTATTTCTTTATACCGGCGATTACTTGTAACAATGTGGTTAATTCTATGGAGTGGACATGTCATGAGGTTATTAACTCTTAATTGCCCATCAACCCATCAAATCATCAGGTAAAAAAAAAATTCACACAAAACCAGTTTGTATGCGGGTTGTCTGCGTATGGCAACTTTTTATCTTTTTTATAAAAAATTCATGAATTAAGGATTAAATCTAAAGCAGAAACAGTGAAATACTTACTCCATAACTTTTCAACTCATAAAACAGCTAATTTTTACAAAAATATATAGAAATATTACCAAGGTCGAGCTATATTTCAATTATTTTTTTTCAGGATGAATTTCAAAATGCTTGAAATTGGATTTTTTAAAAATAAAATTAAATCTTCTTTTAATTTATCTTTCTTTAATTTATGAAAAACCTGAGAAAATAACTTATCTACAAACTTTATTTATAATAATTTATGAAAAAACAAAATTTTTGTTGAAGAAATTGTTGAAGAAAATTAACGTTTCTATTATTTTTTCCACCACTGTATGTATTCTGTGCTCACCTTGGCGTTGAAGAGTACGTTTTTGATGCTAATGTTTGAAATATCAGGTCAATATATTAATTTTAGTGGAATTAATGAAGGTTTTGATATTTTTATGACATCATTTTGCATGGGAGGTAGGGATGGGTTTCATCCCATTTGGCCCATTTTCAAACTTTATCTAATTTTCATATGCTTTAACTAAAATAGAACATTGCTTTTAGTCTCTAATGAGAGAACACGATGGCAATGTTTAACGGAACGTTCGATATCTAAGTATTTATCATGATAAAATACAAACGCAAAATTATTGATCATGAGAAGATTGAATTTTTAATCGATCATGAGCGAGTTTTTTGTGCGAAAGTTTAGCATGTTTAGGATATTTTTTATTTTGCTTAATACTCAATCAAAGAGCGTTTGATGCTCTTTGAAGTGATTTTATTTAAAATTTTTTACTTAATGTTCTGAATGGAATTGCCAGAAGTTGGTTTTTTGATTTGATTAAGACATTTTGTTATTGAAAATTGAACTCTGTCACATTCTCTTTAAAATACAAAAATATGTGAACATTTGAATGCTTTTGTTATTGAAAATTTTTTATAATGTACAACAAGTATTATTGATAAAGAGAAAAGTTCACGGCTGTGGCCTGCTAGTAATTGTATAAAGGTCAAGCAAATCGAATTATATTTATTTTTTTGCTTAGTCATTGAAGCACTAGTACTCTCATCACTCAATTGAGTGAATAAATTGAATCAAAACTTTCTCTATGAATTAAAACAAGCAAAGGAAAACACTAAACAATGCAATAAACAAAAAATATAATTTTATTTTTCATACTTATTCGTGACAAAACCTTTTTGGTTAATGTTGCCATATTTGTGAGAATGAATGGAATGAAGTTAAATAAAAAAAAAACACACAACATTTTAAATTATATATTAACGAGTCATAATGCAGCAAGTGATATGAGGAGCTGGTGAATTCGTAATAAACAGTTGCGGCGGTGTGTTGAAATTTCGTTAATAATTTATGTGCACACGAAATTCCATGGCATCCACCATCTAATCTAACGCATTACTTTTGGCGTTTGAAATTTTAATTAAATTATACTTTAATTTAATATTGCAATTTAATGTTGCAAATTGCATGATGAGTGTTGCTTTTTATATTTTGGCAGACATTTTGGCATGATTACAGCTGTTTGTGAAAAAGTTTCATTTTTGATTTCGAACAATTTCAATTTAGATTTAAAAATGTTTGCTAGGCATGCCTTTCAAATTTCTTATGATAATGATGATGATATTCGTGGGTGTGTGTAGAGAGGCCCGATTTAAATACTATAAACATTTGCTTTAATTTAAACTAAATTCAAATAAATCAAATTTATTTTTAATTTGAAGTAAATTCCAAGGTTGTTCAAGAGAATACGTTGGCGTTTACATAATAAGCGGCTACAAGTTGAGCATTTTAATTGCCAAACAAATTCCTTGCTTGCAAGTAATGAACTGCACACAAATAGGAAAGTTAAAGTCGGTCAGACTCGACCATGAGAGACTGTTTTTATGTTTTAATAAAAATTTATTAAACTATGACAATTTTGAACTAATTGTCTACGCACCTAATATCGCTCAAACTGTTATTGCTTGCCAATGCAGTGCTTTCAAACATTATAACTTAAAGGCTGTCCCAGAAATAACTGTCTTTTTGTTTTTAGGTTATTTATAAAAAAGTGCTGCCTCTATAGCAACATATTTGGTACCTAAATAATATATATAAATATTGTAGATTAAAACAAAAAATACTAATTAGTAAAATAAAAGAGCAACTGAAAAGATGTCGTCTCAACAAGAAGAAAAGCGAAAAGCAATTATTTGCAAATACCTGGAAAATCGCTAGGAAGTTGGCGTGTGCGTAAAAACTGTCGGAAGGACCATAAAACGATACAAACAGCTTATCCCTTTATCAAAAACACTAGGCTCAGCGAGAAAAAGTGGTCCAGGGAACCAAGTGGTGGCCCAGAACGTTAAGCGGCTATTTACTCAGAATCCAGGCACTTCGGTTCGTGATATGACAGCAAAAGCGGGAACATCGAAGTCAAGTGTTCAACGGATTAAAAAATTTTAAAACCTAAGGAGCTATAAAGTACCTGATAGGTCAGAAGAAAAGGACGCCGAAGCCAAGAGGAGGGCTTGAAAACTGTATCGATCATGGACGATGAAACGTATTGCAGAGTGGATTTCAAGCAGTTTCCTGGACGGATATTATACTGCGGTTAGAAGGGGTGGAGCTTCCTCTCAATTTACCACCGAAAAACATACCAAATTTCCAAAGCAATACATGGTGTGGTAGGCCATTTGCAAATGCGGCCTTGGAAGTAAGGAATTTGCGACAGATCGCACAATCAATATCGAAATTTACATGAGAAAGTATCTGGGGCGTCGTTTGCTGCCTTTAATAAGTCAGCACCAAGGTTCAGTACTATTTTGGCCTGACCTAGCAACATGTCACTACGCCCAGAGAACGATGGATTGGTACCAAGCCAATAATGTCACTGTGTTACTAAGAGAAGCCCATCCTCCGAATTGCCCCGAAATTCGTTCAATCAAAAGATATTGGGCTTTAATGAAAAGAAATTTTAAGTAGACCAAACACACTGCGATAAACATCGAAATATTTCGACGTAAATGGCGTCGGGCATACACTAAGGTCAACAAAAGGTCGGTAAAAACCTAATGGAGGACCTGAATCAAAAAGTGCATACTTTTTTTAAGTGTATTTTTCAGTGTAAATAAAATTTTCATTTATTTTGTAATGTTCACTTAATAATTAACTGAAAGAATTTTAAAAAAAACATCATTAGTTTTTTTACAATAAAAAAGAAACAAAAGGACAGTTATTTCTGGGACAGTCTTTATGCTAACCGATTTTCAATCTAAAAGTATGCACAGAAATTTTATTTATAAAAAAAATAGTAAATGGAATACATTTATGTCGTAGTTTTTACTCTTATATTTGATATATTGTTGAAACGACATTTTAAAATCATGTTGAATTTTAAGGCTATTCGACATGAGTACCGGAATTTGAAAAATTCTCAGCAAAATTGAATAAAGTGTGTTCAAATCTGTATAATTACAGAAAAAGGTAATAAAATTACGAAACGAAAAATGAAATGTTTTTTTGTACCACCACAAGTGTTTTTTCGGTACTATAGAGTATAATGGCTGTCAACTTTTTTTTACATGAAGGTTCGTTTTCGTAAGATTTTCTTTCGGGTTTTTCCAAAAATGTAGGTTTAACTGTATTTTACTTTTATAAATTTTAATAACGATTTGGTTACGTAATTCTAAAGACCAATATCTATAGGTCTAAATAAAAAAAAGGTTACTTATTCAAAATCAGATTTTCTTTTAAATAGAAGTGAACTTTCTGAATGGCTATAAAAAAATTTCACCAAAAAAATTTCTGAATTTAAAGTGATATCTTCTGAATTTCAAAGGAAATTTCTTAATTTCAATTGACTTATTCTGAATTTCATTTGATCTTTTTCTGAATTTCAAATGGAACTTCTGAATTTCATTTGATCTTTTCTGAATTTCAAAGGAAATTTCTGAACTTCAATTGTTCTTTTCTAAATTTCAATCGATCCGTTCTGAATTTACAAATTATCTTTTCTGAATTTCAAAGGAATTTCAGAATTAGAATTGATATTTTCTGATTTATAAATGGAATTTCTGAATTTTTATTGACCTAACTGAATTTCACGACATGTTTTATGACATGTTTTATGTTTTATGAATTTAAATTGATTTTTGTGAACTTCAATAGATTTTTTCTGAATTTTAAACGAAATTTCTAAACTTCAATTGACCTTTTTTTTGGAATTTCATTCGATTTTTCCTGGATTTCAACTGATTTATTCTGAATTCCATTTGATCTTTTCTGAATTTCAAATGGAATTTCTGAATTACAATTGATTTTCTGAACTTCAATCGATTTTTTCTGAATTGCAAATGAAATTTTGAATTTTATTTGATATTTTCTGAATTTCAAATGGAATTTATGCATTTGAAATGAGTTATTCTGAATTTCATTTGATCTTTTCTGAATTGAAAATAGAATTTGTGCATTTCTATTGATCTTTTCTGAATTTTAAATTGAGTTTCTGAATTTGAATTGGTTTTCCGAACTTCAATAGATTTTTTTCTGCATTTCAAACGAAATTTTTGAATCTCAATTGACATTTAATGAATTTCATATGCTATTTTCTGAATTTTAAATGTAATTTCTGTATCTCAATGTACTTCTTCTGAATTTCATTTGATTTTTTCTGAATTTCAAATGCAATTTCTGTATTTCAATTGACTTCTTCTGAATTTCATTTGATTTTTATTGAATTTCAATTGACTTCTTCTGAATTTCATTTGATTTTTTCTGAATTTCAAAAGCAATTTCTGTATTTCAATTGACTACTTCTGAATTTCATTTGATCTTTTCTGAATTGAAAGTGAAATATATGCATATTAATTGATCTTTTCGGAATTTCAAAATTTCAATTGATTTTTCTGAACTTGAATCTATTTTTTCTCAGTTTCAAACGAAATTTTGTGAACTTCAATTGACCACTTCTGAATTTCATTTGATCTTTCCTGAATTTCAAATGGAATTTCTGAATGTCAATTAATTTTTATGAACTTCAATCGATTTTTTCAGAGTTTCAAACGAAATTTCTTAGATTCCACTCTAAATTTCAGACTTTCAATGTAATTTTTCTGAATTTCATTTGATCTTTTCTGAATTTCGAATGAAATTTCTGAATTTAATTTTTTTTTTCTAAATTTCAAATGTAATTTTTGAATTAAAATTTTTTTTTAATAACTTTGGTAATTGCCAGTGATTGAACCTAGATCGGTCGAGTAATATACGTAAAAGAAACCTTCAAAACGGTAATAAAATTTCATTAAGTTTATACTGTACCGTGTTCTGTGAAAGTTGTATTCTATAAAAATTTACAGTGTCGGCTACTAGTTAGGTCCAAAGGTATTTTGTATGACCTTCCAATGACAACGCCATTTAAAAGTGACCGGTTGGTTTCATATGTTGGTGGCAGAACGTATCACGTGATAGGTTCTGAACTGGTTCATTTCTTCGAGGGGAAATTACTTTCCTTTTTATCAAACAACAAAATAAAACAAGGATCTTCTAAATTCTTTCTTGACAGTTTGACTTTTTATATTTTTGCTTTGAACTAAGGATTTCAGATGTTAGACCCAGTCTGGCCCTAGTCTGCCTTGGTTCGGAAATGGGGAATATTTCCGTGTAGTAGATATTTAAATATAAAAGTAGCAGAGAAATTTTCAAGTAGAAATTTCCATGTAGATTGTCCGAAATTCCCAAGTTTCCCGTATCGAAATTCTCCTTCAGACAATTTCCCTTTACAAATTTCACTTTTTGAAAAATTCATAGTGTTATAAATTCTCTTTTTTTAAATGCGTCTGAACAAAATTCGCCTTTAACGAATTTCTTCTTTCCAAATTTAACTTGAAAAAATTCCACCTTACAAAATTCCATTCTTCCTTGTTAAATGTATAAAAAGTGAAAAAGCTCATGCGTTTTATAAGTATCAACATATATTTAATTTTTTTTTCGAAGAATATTGAAAAGCGGAATTTTGTGAAGTGAATTTTGAAAAAAATTGAATTATGTGAAGTGAATTTTGAAAAAGGTGAATTCTGTGAAGGACCATTTTTGAATGGAGGATTTTGTGAAGGTTGAAATTTGTAAACGAGAATTTTAAAAAGGTGAATTTTGAAAAGAAACCCTTAAAAATTTAACGTTGCAAGATTTCACTTAACATAATTCCCCTTTTACGAAATTCGCCTTGTAAAGTGTGTAAAAAGTGAAAAGGCTCATGCATTTTAGCAGTGTTAACATACATTTATTTATGTTTTTTGTAGAGAATTTTGAATAGTAGAATTTCTATAAGAATTTTGAAATTTGCAAAGTGAATTTTGAAAAGAGCGAATTCTGTGAAGGCAAATTTTGAAAAGGAAGATTTTGTAATGATGGAATTTTGTAAAAGATAATTTATAAAAAGGTGAACTTTGGAGAGATCTTTAAAAATTTTCACGTTGCAAAATTCTACTTTACAGAAATCCCCTATTACGAAATTCGCCAAAAAAGTGAAAAAACACATGAGTTGAACCGGTGACAACATATATTTTATTTTTTTTCGTAGAGTTTTTCAGAGAATTATGAAAAGGGGAATTTCGAAAAGAAGAATTTTGAAAATGGAAATTTGTAAAGTGAATTTTGAAAAGTGTGAATTCTGTAAAGTGTCACTTTGAATAGGAGAATTTGTGCAGGGGGAATTTTGTAAAGGAGAATTTTAAAAAAGGTGACTTTTGAAAAGATATCTTTAAAAAATTCCACTTTATTGAATTCCCCTTTTACGAAATTCGCCTTGTAAAATGCATAAAAAGTGAAGAAACTCACGCGTTTTATCAGCGTCAACATATTATATTTGGTTTTTTCCCTAGAACTTTGTAGTGAATTTTGAAAAGGGGAAATTTTGTGAAGTGAATTTTGAAAAAGTGAAAAAACTAACGCGTTTTATCAGTGTTAAAATATTATATTTAATTTTCGCAGAGAATTTTGAAAAAGGGAATTTTGTGAAGCGAAAGGGTGAATTCTGTGAAAGACTTATTTTGAAAAACAGGACTTTGTGAAGGCGGAATTATATAAAGGAAAATTTAAAAGAAAGGTGAATTTGAAAAGAGACCTTTAAGAATTCCACGTTGCAAAATTCCACTTTATGGAATTCTTCTTTTCGAAATTCGCATTGTAAAATGTACAAAAATTGAAAAACTCATGCTTTTTATCAGTGATAAAATATTATATGTAATTTTCTTCCTAGAATTTTGATAAGAAATTTGAAAAAGGGAATTTTGTGGAGTGAATTTTAAAAGGAGAATTTTATAAAAAGTGAATTTTGAAAATATACCTTTGAAAAATTCCACTTTACAGAATTCCCTTTTCGATATTCGTCTTGTGAATAAAAAAATAAAAATAAATAAATAATAAATAAAAATAAAAATAAAAAGTGAAAAAGTTTATAAATGTTAACATATATTTATTTTTTTTTCGTAGAATTTTTAAAAAATGGAATTTCGAAAAGAAGTTTTTGAAGAGTGAATTTTGTGAAGACAATTCTTGAAAAGGAGGATTTTGCGAAGGGGAATTTTGTAACGGAGAATTTGAAAAAAGGTGAATTTTGAAAAGGGTCTTTAAAAAATTCCACGTTGCAAAATTCCACTTTACAGAATTTCCGTTTTACGAAATTCGCCTTGTAAAATGTAAAAAGAGTGAAAAACTCACGTGTTGTGTCAGAGTCAACACATTATATTTATTTTTTTCGTAGAATTTTGAACAGGGAAATTTTGTGAAGTGAATTTTGAAAAGGGTGAATTATGTGAAGGGTAATTTCGAAAAGGATGATTTTGTGAAGAGGGAGTTTTGTAAAGGTAAATTTTTGAAAGAGACTTTGAAAAATTCCACGTTACAAAATTCAACTTTACAGAATTGCCTTTTACGAAAATGACCTTGTAAAATGCATAAAAAGTATAGAAAAAGTATAAAGTATAATGCATAAAAAAACTCACTAGTTTCATCAGCATTTAATTTTTAAATTATATTTAATTTTTTTTTCGTAGAATTTTGAAAAGAGGAATTTTGTGAAGTGAATTTTGAAATGGATGAATTCTGTGAATGGTAATTTTGAAAAGGAGGATTTTGTAATGGTGCTCCTTAAAAAAGGCGAATTTTGAAAAGGTGGAATTTTGTAAAAGAATTTTATATAAATGGAATTTTGACTCCAACTCAAGTAAAAGTTTTGATGATTGCATTAGTTTGAAATATCGGTTCCTCAAATGAAAGCTTGCGAATGAGTGTTGGAACTTGTTCCACTCATGAGTACGATAACAAACAGTTTCTTAAAAGAACAGCAATATTTATATTTCAAATTCTTCATAAATGATCTCACAATGGAACAATGTTGAATGCATGTATGACGTATAGTTAACAAAAGCTTCCGCTTGTTTATGAGTAGTTCATAGCGCAAAGAAAACAGAGAACGGTTTTTAAAAAGTCACTCATACGAAACGACACACTTTGTTGTTGTAACAGAAAGTGTTAAAAATATATAAGTATGACAACGAGTGAGAGAGATGTTTCAAAACTAGGAATTACTTTCTGTTTTAAACAAGCTTTGTAATACATCGAACATAAATACTGCCATAAATAGAAAAACGAATGCATTTTACAGTTTTTCCAGTGATTAATTTTAAGTCTCATTGATAATAAATAAAAAAAAAACACAAAAACCATACAACTTTCCTTTAAAATCAGCCAAGCGTAAAAGTGAAAATGCACAAGAGCGCAAATTAAAAAACTAACGCCAACAGCTTGCCGACTATAGAGGGGAGGTGATGATAAAAAACACTCTGGTAAAAAAGCTACTTTTGCAAGGCGAAGCCTTGCGTGTTAACATTTCGTTTAGCATTTGATTTTTTTAATTTTGACTCACCTAGTTTTTCAAACGGGAAAAAGACAAAAACAAGAAAGAAGAAACAAAACAAAAAAACAAAGTTTACCAAAAAGAATTACAAATATTTGTAAAGTAAAATCCAGAAAAATGCACAGAAAAAATTAATTTTTGAATTTTTTAAAAATTCCGCTGCTATTAAAAATTTAAAAAACAGGAAATCTATTTATTTGACAAAATATTAAAGCTACTTGTCGATATTTAAAAGTTTCTAATAATTATGGCAAGAAACTATCAATTTTTATACCCCCACGCGTACTGCGTAAGGGGTATATTAATTTTGTCACGATGTGTGTAACACCCAGAAGGAGGCGTGGTAGGTATGGAAAAGTATATATATTCTTGCTCAGCATCACCACCTGAGTTGATTTAGCCATGTCCGTCTGTCTGTCCGTCTGTCCGTCTGTCCGTCTGTCCGTCTGTCAGTCTGTCCGTCTGTCCGTCTGTCTGTCGACACGATTACAGCCGTAATTTTGAAGCTATCATAATGAAATTCGATATTTAAGCTTTTTTTAAAAAAAACTAAGGTCAAGTTCGAGAATGGGCTAAATCGGATGAAAACCACGCCTACCTCCCATACAACCCCAAAATTGAAAACTCTACAAAGAAGCTAATATTAAAGCTACAATACTGAAATTTGGCACATGTGTGTTCTATGTCAAAACTGAGATGTGTTAGAAAAATGGGCGTCATCCACCTACTAACACGCCCACTTCCCATACAACCCCAAAATTGAAAAATCTA
Source organism: Tetanocera ferruginea (assembly GCA_958299015.1). Lineage (NCBI taxonomy): Eukaryota > Metazoa > Arthropoda > Insecta > Diptera > Sciomyzidae > Tetanocera > Tetanocera ferruginea. Next base: position 140,094,819 of record OY282640.1, read on the forward strand.
TAAAGAGGCTAATATTAAAGTTAAAAGACGGAAACTCGGTATTTGTGTATTCAATGTCAAAACTAAGGTGTGTTAGAAAACTGAGCGTCATCCACCTATTAACACGCCCACCTCCCATACAACCCCAAAATTGAAAAATCTATAAAGAGGCTAATATTAAAGTTACAAGATGGAAACTCGGTATTTGTGTATTTAATGTCAAAACTGAGGTGTGTTATAAAATTGGGCGTCATCCACCCATTAACACGCCCACCTCCCATACAACCCCAAAATTTAAAAATCTATAAAGAGGCTAATATTAAAGTTACAAGACAGAAACTCGGTATTTGTGTATTCTATGTAAAAACTGAGGTATGTTAGAAAAATGGGCGTCATACACAATCTAAGACGCCCACCTCCCATACAACCTCAAAATTTAAAACTTTATAAAAAGGCTTATATTTAAGCTGCAAGAAAACAATTTGATATGTATGTATTTTAGACACATAAAAATAATAAAATCTTTCAAAATCTCTTACAAAAAGCTCTCCAATTTAAGATTCTTCTACCCATAAGAATCGGCCGTGGGGGTATTTTAACTTCGGCTAAGTCGAAGATATACCTTACTAGTTTTTTTTATGTTCACAAGGTTTAACAATTTATCGCCAACATTTAATCATGTTTGTATTTTATTTTTGATTAATCTCTCTGTAGCTTAATTGAAAAATCAAATAAATCATTAAACACATCATCAACATCGATAACTAAAATTTTTCAAAAAATACCATTAATTAGTTAACACGATTTTGATTAGCATGACGAGAAAGAAACGACAATGACAAATATTTATTTGCAAAATATTGTAATCTTAAAATTTGTAATTAAATTTAAAAAGACACTCACATAGATTACACACACACACACTTAAAGTAGATCTCGGACACAGCAAAACTAAGAAAATTAGAAAAGCATCTAAAGACACATTTGTTGTTTAACCGTTACAATGCATTTATTGAAACAAAGAGATTCTACCACATCGTGTCGTTGAGGATCATTGTGGAATTTCTGGGTCATCGGTTTAGCGACCGCAGCAAGCGACCGAGCGAGTGAGTATGCAGCAACGATCAACGGAGACGAAAGAACAACAACTACTACAATTACATTAACAGCTGATAATAAACAAGCAGAATACAGAGACTCACAACAGAGAACCGCAAATAAAAACAAGAAAATTAGTCAAGATAAACTGACAGAAACAGTAAACATACATATGATTTCGAAATTAATGGCGGAACACACATTTAAGAAAATTGAGTACAATGACAATGAGTTCGAGAAAAGTTCATTGAAGCAATTTTTGATGAAATGCTTAAGAATGAAATTTGTCAGAAATTTTTTGAAGGTTGCCAAATTTTTGATTAAAAAAGAGAATACAATTTGTATGTTTATAAAAGAAAATACTTCAAATTTTAAACTTAAAGTAAATACCGAGAAATCCACTTGCATGTTTTATGCCTACTCCGAAAGGTTAAAGTATATGTTCTCAAGAAGCTTTACATGACATTATTTACTCTCTGAGTTTTGCCATAGTCTGCAGAGAGGTGACGGTCGAACAGAAAAGTACGCACGACCACGGCCACTGGTACTAATAATTTTCAGTCTGACACTCTACCGCAACTTAAAGATATATCTTAAAGAAGATAAACTAAAATATGTCTATTAAATAGAGATGTCATTATTTGTTAGACAAAATTTTAAAATTGATAAGTGCAAAAACCTTATTATTTTTATAGGATTTTAATTCCTTTAGGTCTAAAATTTAAATATATTTAATTTGGTGCCGATCCAATTATGTTTGATAGACCCGGAAACAGTAAATAGTATCCAATTTGTTGTTTTTAAGGAAAAACTTTGAATTTTGGTGTTTTTTAATTTTTTTTTGTTTTAGCTAAACGGACTTTATTTACAGCAAATCTGCCCTTTTATTGATAAAAATTCTACAAACAATGAGACGTCTTCCAAAATTGATAAAAAAACTAATTGTTTTTAGGATCTTGAAAATTTACAGGATTCTTAAGATTTTTTATTTTCTATTATTGTTTAAACAGATTTTTTGAAGGACTGACATGTTTTTCTATAAGCTTCAACCACTTGAAGAACTAATTGTTTTTCGCCCGCTTCATTTGCTAAAATCCTTTTAAAATCTTGAAAAAATTGTACTCTTCTTTCTGCTGTATTGTTTACGACAAATAGATCCCGACAGAAGCAATAGCCTTCTTCGAAATCAAATGCCATTTCCCAAGTAGATGGATGGTTTTTATAAACTCTGCAGACAATCCGAATCAATTGAAAAAGAGTTTTGTTTTCTCTAAAACGAAGTCCCTCAGAGTACCTTTATTTTTTTAAATCTGATAAATTAACTTGGTTTCTTCCATAGTTCAGCTGTGCAGCGGGTTCTTTGGACTGTAGTTTAACCATTTCACGGTTTTCTTTTAAAGAAACTGTGGAGTCAAAAAATGCCAAAGCAACTGTTTGATCAACTATATACCAGAGAACTGCAATTATTCTTGTTTTTGAGTCATTGGTTGACTAACACAAAAAAGAGTATAAGTGGATTTAAGTCAAAGAAAAACTTCCACTTATATCCACTCATACTCGTTCGTGTGTCGTACACATAGCGAATGAATGAACAAGAATAATTTTTATGTTGATATGAACCGATGCAGTGCTCAGTTCTATCATTGAGTGAATGGATTTATTGTGCTATGCCATAATGACTCACAACACTAATAAACACCACGAGTGCTGTGGAATGACTTAAGTACTTTTAGTTCAGCTTTCTTATTATTTCATTGAAATTTAATTGTAAATGTCCAGCAACACGTGCTAAACGAAACAAAAACTGTTTTGCCAGAGGCATAACAAAAAATAATACTCAACTCTTTCATTTTCTTTCACAAAATGTAAACAAAACATCAAAAATCATCAGCAGGGCATAACACTAAATAATACTCAAGTCACTCATAGTTCTTATATTGCTCTCTCATGAATAAGTGAGTCACATCAGATTATTAACCAACATCCAATAAAGTCTTAATTGCAGACACACATGCATGTTAGAGAACTTTGAGTATTTTTTGGTTTTAGTGGGAATGAGTCAAAGTATTTTGTTGAGTTGGAATAAGTACACATTTGCACCAATAGTTACGGCTCATGACTTAAGTGTACTAATTTTTTTGATACTCATTGCAGGTCTCTGCTATATACCATAATTGATTACTCATTTTTTGAATCACACAAATTGAGATTAAAGAATCAGTAACTGCATACTCTAGCATACACTCAGAAAAAAATTTCTCAATATTATAAAAAAGGCATCATATTTCGAGAAAAATGGTACATACTTTGCTCCAGAGAATGCCTTTCTCTAAATGCGATCCTAAAAATTCTCTAAAAAAAAAGAAAAAGAGAAATATATAAAAATATATCGTCGTTCATAGAGAAAAATAATTTTTATTTTTGAGAAAACATTTGTTTTATTGAAGAAACTACTTCTCATAGTGGATTTTTTATCAAAATATAAGAAAAATTGTTCATTTTCAATAAATTTTTCTCTATAAATGAGAATTTTTTTTTACGAGAAAAATATTTAAAAATATTTATCATTATTAGAGACATTGAAATATTTCCATTTCCTAGAAGAGAAGAAATATTTCTTCGAAAATGTGAAAATTTATTCTAATTGAAGAAACTTTTATTTGAAAAAGAGAAAATTGCTATTATCGAAAATAGAGAAATTTTTCACTGGAGAAAGATATGTGCTTTTTTCTGAGTGTACTTTTAATCAAATTCAGGTCTTGAAACGGAGTTGATAATGTATTTGTACATCCAAACCAAGATTTACGTAGATTTTTAAGCCATTTTTTTTCAGTTTTGGGTGAGTGAAAATTCGTCTCTTAACAGAAATATATAGACAGTATATAGCTTTTAACGTCTAACGGACGTGATTTCTTGCAACTGGTGTTTTAATTTAAAATGCCCATTTCCAAGAAACATCAGTGCTAGTTGAATAAGCTTTGTATAGTCTTCGCGACAGTGTGATTTTGTTAATTGATTTTTACAAAACTCTATTATGTTCTCGCTTTCATTTGAAGTTATCTTATATATTAATACGTGAACATTAAAGTTTGTCGTACGCTTTTTTGGTATTAATTAAAACTCAAAATAAATGAAACTTATATCATTCGAAAGGTTTTGTTGCCCAGATGTGCAGAATGTATATATAAATGGTATATCTGATGGAGGGGGTTCCCAACCTTCTAAGAAAGAACTTAAATTATTGAGAAAAAACCCGCTCTTTGATCAATATGAAATTTGGTTGGGAGAGAGTTCTTGAGTTGGTTGAATTTGAGTTTTTTTCAAAAATAACAATTTCTTAAAAAAATTTAGTTTTATGCATTCGTCAATTGTGAAATTTGTAAAAGTGTTTTGAATTCAAAAATTTGACTTTCCATGTGAATATCTTGGTTGAATTTTAACGGTTTTTCAATTTTTCTAATTTTTTCTGAAAGTTTGTTAAATTTTCTTTCAAATGTGATATAAATTACAGCAAAGTTCTAACCAAAAGTATTTTTAATAAATTTTCTTATTATTGTCGTTAGTTATTTAGCGTATGTTTCAACCAAATGCCAAGAGAGAGAAAAAATTGTCTCAAATTGAATGTTCTAAATTGGGAAGCCAATATCTCCGCCATCTGTCAATAGATTTTATTTAATTATTTATGGTATTTAAGTCTTATCAGTTAACTTAAAAAATCTTTTGAAAATAATACCGTTTTTTGTTTGTTTATATTTAAATTATTCCTTTTAAAAAAGACCATAAAATTTGATTTATTCTTAAAAAAAAATTGCATTTTTGATTTTCTTTCAAAGTCTATACCGAATTTTAGGTGAATTTATTTTGTCTTGATATAAATTAATAAACTGTCCGTGCCATCAAAAAATCAAGGCTACCCCCTATGATTTTTTTGACAAAATTAAATTTTTTTAAAATGTTGTTTTTCTGTTTTTTGAACAAAATAAGAGCAAGCAGTACCAACTTAAAGAAAACAAAACACATTCATGTATGTATTACAATCAAAAGAAAAACAAAGCATGTTGCTTACTCATTCTTAACTCCTTAGAATAACAAAATCATAATTCTAAGTTATCTACCTTATAATTATTAAATATAAATTGTCCTTACTGTATTCGATTGGAAAAAAGACTCAATAAATTAAATTAAATTAAATTAAATTGAACAAAATAATAAAATAAAAAATAATTTTTTTGAAGAAAATAGCTTTATATCTGCAATCAATTAAGAGTTATAGCCTTGAACTTATTTTAATCATCTCGCATATAATTATAAATAGTCAATCAATAAATTGGTCGAATTTCGACCCCAGGCGATACTAGTTTTTATAAATCGATAAACGTAAAAATCTCGTTATTGGATCTCGCTAATTTTTAGACGCTCGTGGCCCAAGCCGTTTTTTAAATTTTCGTAACTCCCACTGCCTATCATGAGATTCAAAGTACAAACTGGACCGCGAGCAAGCCAAGAGCCAAGTTAAGAGCTGCTCACGAACCAGAAATAAGCAATTTTCAAGCAAAGTTTTCATGCGCACCAAAAGATTGTTAGATTAGGTGTTATATTGAATTTGAAAACTTTTTAAGAGCTGTAACTTAGGTAACGTTTTCGTGTCATGCGAAATTAAAAAAAAGAATTTGGGGATCATTGAAAAAGAACTGAAAATCAAATTTTTATTTTTTTTTTTTTGCATAGATTTTATGATTTATTCCAATGCAATACTATTCAAATCCAATCACACTTTTAAAAAACTCCATTTCCTGTCTCGGTAAAATATTATAAAAATTAAATTAAAGAAACAAATAATAAATATTATTCTTTAAAAATAGACTGATGATAGGAATTCTGACAGAAATAAAAAAGTGGTAGATTTTGGGAAAAGGTAAATAGTGGGTGGTAAAAGTGGTAGATTTAAAAAAAGTCGAAAAAAGTGATAGATCTACCACAATTGTGGTAAAGTGACAGCACTGCTCACAGCACAACGAGAGTACTCTCGATGCGACTCTATGTGCTCTGTATCAAACGTTCGAGCACGTAGAGCATACATCAGATAACACTTACATGAAATAAATGAAAACGAATAATCTTTAACAAAATTAAAAGAAAACAATAAAAATAGAATACAAAATATAAAATTGTGCAAAAAATATGATTTTAAATAATAATTTAACAAAAAATACTCTTAAATGACAGCTAAGGCAATTGATCCACGGTTTTATTTTTTTATTAATTCAGAGTTCTCTGAACTAATTCTGAGTAGAGTATTTTCGAAATGTACTCCACGCACTCTAACTCTGTGATCTGCTCTTCTCTCAACATAAAAACGAAAACGCCTATTAAAACATATCACAGCATTATCTGACTACGTAGAAAAAGTAAATATTTTATTTTCTATCTCATTTTTCTGATTCTCAATATCGATCCAATCCATCTAATGATTACTAGAGGCAAACAAATCATCTAGATCTTTGACAAATTCATCAGCAAATTTTTTTTTTACCATTCCATCTCCTATTAGACATTGGCTGTGTTTAGCAATTAAATTAAAAATGACACAGAGAAGCATATTTTCTCTTAAGAAAAGGTAACCTGCAGAAAAATGGACCAGATTTAGAATAGTTGTGTACTAGTTACAAATAGGGCTAGTACTGGTCCCACTACAATACAATTTTGCATTAAACGAGCTGACGTTTTTTACTGGTTGATGCCATAGGAATAGACAATTGACCCCATAAACATTCGTTTTTCCCTATATCTGTACTAGTTCCATTATTAATAGTTCTAAACTGGTACGTTTTGATACAGTCCAAAAGTGGTCATTAATAAGCCCTATTATTTGCCTTATTTGGCACACGTGTACCTGTAACTAACAACTAACTCCAACTTCACTAGAAATAAACTAGTTAGTTTTTTTAATTGTCTCCAAAATAACTGCTGGGTATTGATAAAAATTAAATGCTAAGAGAAAAAAATACAAAGACATTGCTTAGAAACATTCGAAATTCCTCGGAGTTGAAAAAGGCAATGTAAAAAAAAATTTAGAAGTTCGACTTTATTTGAAATAATAAAAGTCTACAGTGTTTAAATGTTTGGATTAGTCATGTTTATATTCTATGTTCTGATTGTTTGTAAAAGTGTTTAAATTTTTATCTAAATGCAAACTAAAATAATATTTTTTTAAATTAACCCTGAAGATGACTTCCGATGGAAGTCGAAATATTGGTTAAAATTTAAAATAAAATTAGTTTATAATAAAAACTGATATTTTTATATGACAAAAAATGGACCTAAAGCCTGAACAACGTACAAAAAAACCACAAATAAAGGATTATTATCTGTTAAACAGCGAAAAGTTACTATTAAATTCAAAGCACAATAATGAAAAATGTAAAGAAAATTTAAAAATCCTAAAAAAAAAAAAATTATTTTTCAAAAACATTTTAAAAGAACCTTAAAAAACATTTTAAGGTTCATTAAGCGTTGTCAGATTGGCTTAAAATTTTATATATTTCAGTTTTACACCTAAAAGAAAACCCAGCGCTCGACAAAATTTTGAAATGTACAAATAAGGACACCTCTATTGCACACCACCGATATTCGTTAAGATGGGCGAGAATTCTCCTTTGATGATAGCTGTAGATTTATCTACGACTGATGGTAAGTGCTCCTTAAAGCTCAGACAATGTTCTATGAGCACCCCAAGATATTTTATGTGTGACTGTGATGATATGTCATGACCCCCGACATTAATTGTAATTTGTTCTAAAACTTCTGTTTTCTGCTTTCCCAACTCAAGGTCTTTCTTAAATCTTATGTACCAAAATCTGGTACTCATAATTTTCAGACTGACACACTTCCATTACATAAAGATATAGAAGTGAAAGATAAACTTAAAGATGTATACTAGGAAAATCATACGGCGAGCCTTAAACTGGTGATTGACAATTGTACATATATTGACAAGGTAATGTGCTGTTTAGCATGGAGTGAAAATATCAATAATCTTTTACATTAGTTTTTGCTGTTATCAATACTTTTTCTCTTGCCGACAATTATTTGCAAATAATGAGCTTTCAATTTCATATGAGAATGAGGATTTCTTGGCACGTTTCAATAAATTGACAATTGTCAATCCATAGAATAAGGCTGTAAGTTTCTGTCCATCAATTTATTATTTATAAACTTTTCATTTACAAATTAGTATTTAAACGATAATTTATTTTTTCACGGGAAAGTAATGAATTAACGTTATTAAAAGAGAATGTAAGTTTGATTAATAATCTCTTTTATGATGAGAAATATATAAAAAAATAAAGAAGAATCAATATTATATATCCCAGAAATACGATAATATTTCAAGACATCTTTAAATGTGTTATGAATTTTTAAAATGCAATATCATTTCACACATGACATGGCTTGTGCCGCGCTGTAAAGCGACATGACAAAATTGAAATCCAATAAAGTGGTTGTTATTCCACAAAACAAAACAAATAAGCAATAATTATGTATTTGTTACACATGTTGACTTGACGAAAAGAAGAATAGGTGTTGCCAAGAACAGAAAAACTTGTTAAAGCTTTAAAAACGACGAATTCTAGCTAAATCAGTGTTGGTATAAGACAACAAATGCGAAGCTTTGAAAACAAACTGCATCAAATTAAAGAAAGAAAATATTAAAGTTATGAACTGTATTAAAGGAAAATCTGTTATATCTCTAATAAAGGTTAGACTGTTCAGAACCATATGTGAAGACATGGGTTCAAGACATCGCTTCATCAAAAACTCCTCTATCACATAGAGCTGTCGTGGCTATTCTAAGCAAAAAGAATCAAAACTGAGTACCACGAAAAAAAAGTATTTTATAGGCGTTTAAAAAAAAAATACATTTTCGAAAATCATGAATATTGAACTGGAGCTCCCTCTGGTGTATACTTTACAAAAAAACCAATTGCCAGAATTCGGGTTTGCATACATAAAAACTCGTTTATACCAAAATTTGTCAAAACCGCACATTAAATACGGCAATTAAGTAAAAATTAAGCTGAAAAAACCTTTTGAATATTAATTTTGTACGTTTTATTTAATTGTGGCAATGAGTTTTTTTTTAATAATATAATACCAATAGAAAGAAGAGCTTAATACTTTTTCAAAATTATTTTATATGTGTTTAAAAAGCAACATTGTTTCGAAAATTACGAAATTCTATTTTTTGGGGTCTCAAAAGGGTTTGAAAAGACAACAAATTTCATAATTTTTTTAGCCAATATTATCAAAATCTTCACTTTTTTGCTTATCTTGGGTATGCATTCGATATTTGCATCCAGGGACCGTACCGGCTATGGTTTTTGTCGAAAGTGTTAACCTCTAACTTTTATCTCTTAATTTTTATTTTTTCCGACAAAAATAACAGTTTTTTGTGCCTTATAGTTTTTTGGACAAAAATAAAAGTTATTTGCTGCCTTTTATTTTTCGGTCAAAAATATCAGGTAATTTATATTTGTTCATTTTACCGATAAAAAAAATTTTGATAATATTATTTTCATCTCATCGGTGAGACATTTTACACATGGTGTCAACAGTTCAATCTGTCAAGCGGCCTTTAAGAAAACACAAATTGCTTAACCGAAAAAATTAAAGTCACAAAATAACTGCTATTTTTGACCGATAAAATAAAAGTCAAAAGTAACCTTTATTTTTCCTCGAAATATACTAGGCAAGAAATTAACTTTTAAAGAATCAGTTTCAAATTTAAAACAATTCCGACATAAGAGCACAATTTACGAATTTATGAAAAACTTAGCAGGTTATATCAACTTCAAAAAATCACCGCATACAAATCCTAGCCTTAAAATCGGTTTAGATTTCATGTGTTTTAGTTATAATTTGTTAGTTTAGTTTGCCTTTTCCAACACTGATAATCTTCAAATCAATATTTTTACTGAGGTTTCACTTGGCATTGTCACCACATTTAAAATTCCATGTAAAGCGGGCTGTTTATTTTTTTTTTTCTTTTTATATTTATAGTTGTGGTTTTAAGCTGGTTTGGCGAAAAAAAAGTGCAGCAAATCGTAGTTAAGAAAAAACACTCAACATTGAATTCAATATGGTTTATTTTTCCCACTCACTTTTTGGAAATTTTTTTTTTGCGCTGTGAGCAGTAGAAAAAAAAACAAAATTGCAAAAGTGATTGTGCAAAATTTGAAAAAAGGTGGAACGTGTTAAAAATAGCTGATCGCAATTTTTTTTTTTTCAACACTTTCCATTCGAAGCGTGGAGATGTTTCTTTTTTAATTTATTTTTGGAGTTTACTCCTTTAGAATCGATTTGCATATAAAGAAATTATATTAGGGGGTAAAGTCAAATTTTCAACTATTTTTCGTTACGTTTGAATTTTCAACTATTTTTTGCGTTATGGTTGAATTTTCAACTTTTTTTCGTTACGTTTGAATTTTCAACTATTTTTGCGTTATGCTTGGCCAATCGAATGCAATGGAATTATCAAGGTTACAGGCAGAACATTGGCACTTTAATGGATTCCATGGAGAATTTGGACAAAAGTGGATGATTCTATGGCCATTCGCATGCAATGGGATTATCAAGGTCACAGGAGGGTCATTAGCACTTTAATGGACTCCATGGATTCCATGGAGGTGACAGGGGAGTCATTGGAACTTTTATTGGTTGAAGCAACATTTGGACCAAAATTGATGATTCTATGGCCAATCGGATGCAATGGGATTATCTGAGGTCATAGGCGGGTCATTGGAACTTATATGGGTTCCATGGAACATTTGGACCAAAATGGGTGATTCTATGGCCAATCGGATGCAATAGGATTATGTGAGGTCACAGGCGGGTCATTGTGTCTTTTGTAGGTTCCAAGGAACATTTGGACCAAAATGGATGATTCTATGGTCAATCGGATGCAATGGGATTATCTGAGGTCATAGGCGGGTCATTGGAACTTTTATGGGTTCCATGGACCATTTGGACCAAAATGGGTGATTCTATGGCCAATCGGATGCAATGGGATTATCTGAGGTCATAGGCGGGTCATTGGAACTTTTATGGGTTCCATGGAACATTTGGACCAAAATGGATGATTCTATGGCCAATCGGATGTAATGGGATTATCTGAGGTCATAGGCGGGTCATTGGAACTTTTATGGGTTCCATGGAACATTTGGACCAAAATGGGTGATTCTATGGCCAATCGGATGCAATGGGATTATCTGAGGTCATAGGCGGGTCATTGGAACTTTTATGGGTTCCATGGAACATTTGGACCAAAATAGTTCATTCTATGGCCAATCGGATGCAATGGGATTATCTGAGGTCATAGGCGGGTCATTGGAACTTTTATGGGTTCCATGGAACATTTGGACCAAAATGGGTGATTCTATGGCCAATCGGATGCAATGGGATTATCTGAGGTCATAGGCGGGTCATTGGAACTTTTATGGGTTCCATGGAACATTTGGACCAAAAAAGATGATTCTATGGCCAATCGGATGCAATGGGATTATCTGAGGTCACAGGCGGGTCATTTGAACTTTTGTGGGTTCCATGGAACATTTGGACAAAAATGGGTGATTCTATGGCCAATCGGATGCAATGGGATTATCTGAGGTCATAGGCGGGTCATTGGAAATTTTATGGGTTCCATGGAACATTTGGACCAAAATGGGTGATTCTATGGCCAATCGGATGCAATGGGATTATCTGAGGTCATAGTCGGGTCATTGGAACTTTTATGGGTTCCATGGAACATTTGGACCAAAATGGGTGATTCTATGGCCAATCGGATGCAATGGGATTATCTGAGGTCATAGGTGGGTCATTGGAACTTTTATGGGTTCCATGGAACATTTGGACCAAAAAAGATGATTCTATGGCCAATCGGATGCAATGGGATTATCTGAGGTCACAGGCGGGTCATTTGAACTTTTATGGGTTCCATGGAACATTTGGACCAAAATGGGTGATTCTATGGCCAATCGGATGCAATGGGATTATCTGAGGTCATAGGCGGGTCATTGGAACTTTTATGGGTTCCATGGAACATTTGGACCAAAATGGGTGATTCTATGGCCAATCGGATGCAATGGGATTATCTGAGGTCATAGGCGGGTCATTGGAACTTTTATGGGTTCCATGGAACATTTGGACCAAAATGGGTGATTCTTTGGCCAATCGGATGCAATGGGATTATCTGAGGTCATAGGCGGGTCATTGGAACTTTTATGGGTTCCATGGAACATTTGGACCAAAATGGGTGATTCTATGGCCAATCGGATGCAATGGGATTATCTGAGGTCATAGGCGGGTCATTGGAACTTTTATGGGTTCCATGGAACATTTGGACCAAAATGGGTGATTCTATGGCCAATCGGATGCAATGGGATTATCTGAGGTCATAGGCGGGTCATTGGAACTTTTATGGGTTCCATGGAACATTTGGACCAAAATGGGTGATTCTATGGCCAATCGGATGCAATGGGATTATCTGAGGTCATAGGCGGGTCATTGAAACTTTTATGGGTTCCATGGAACATTTGGACAAAAATGGGTGATTCTATGGCCAATCGGATGCAATGGGATTATCTGAGGTCATAGGCGGGTCATTGGAACTTTTATGGGTTCCATGGAACATTTGGACCAAAAAAGATGATTCTATGGCCAATCGGATGCAATGGGATTATCTGAGGTCACAGGCGGGTCATTGGAACTTTTATGGGTTCCATGGAACATTTGGACCAAAATGGGTGATTCTATGGCCAAACGGATGCAATGGGATTATCTGAGGTCATAGACGGGTCATTGGAACTTTTTTGGGTTCCATGGTACATTTGGACCAAAATTGATGATTCTATGGCCAATCGGATGCAATGGGATTATCTGAGGTCATAGGCGGGTCATTGGAACTTTTATGGGTTCCATGGAACATTTGGACCAAAAAAGATGATTCTATGGCCAATCGGATGCAATGGGATTATCTGAGGTCAAAGGCGGGTCATTGGAATTTTTATGGGTTCCATGGAACATTTGGACCAAAATGGGTGATTCTATGGCCAAACGGATGCAATGGGATTATCTGAGGTCATAGACGGGTCATTGGAACTTTTTTGGGTTCCATGGTACATTTGGACCAAAATTGATGATTCTATGGCCAATCGGATGCAATGGGATTATCTGAGGTCACAGGCGGGTCATTGGTACTTTTATGGGTTCCATGAGACGTTTCGAACAGTTTTTATGATTCTATAGCCAATCGGATGCAATGGGATTTTCTGAGGTCATTGTCACTTTTATGAATTCTACGAAGCATTTAGACATATATGGATGATTCTGTGGTCAAGCGAATGTAACTGGACTATCTGAGGTCTAGGCTGGGTCATTGAAACTTTGGGTCATGGATTTCATTTTAAAATAACATTTTTGAGAGAAAACCTTAATTTATATTTAGTGTTTTGGAAGAACACTGAGGACGTCTAGATTTTGTTCAATCATCACGATTTGTAAAAAATTTTACTTCAATTTTTTACGTTTCGAGTTTTAGTTATTTAAATTTTACTGCCTCAGTTGTTGGTAACGACATTACATTTTGGTAATGAAATTAATAATGTTTACTGTTTATGCATGATGTTTATATATTTAACCACTTTGCCTATTGTACATTATTATATAAAATTCCAAGGCAGTTATTAAGAAGTAAACTCCAATCGCGCGTCGTAGCTGACACGCACACTTTTTTTTTTTTATTTACTTATTTAGCATTTTATATACCTGTCTACGAAATTAATTTAATTTATTTTTAATTTAAAGTCGACTTAAATGAGAAAAAGCTGTGCGGCTCTGTTTAAGAAAACAGTTGCTGTTTTATAGCTTTTGCTTTTACTATATAAGATGCATAATATTTGCATATTTTTGTTGTATGTATGTAAATAGGTTTCACTTTTTGTATTGTTGTAGTTTATTGTTAAAGAACAAAATATAAAAGTTAAAAGTTCGAAGAACTCTGGTTCAATGGCAAGCTGCATGCCAAAAATAATAGTTTAAAAATTAAAAAATTTTAAAAATTAACGTGAAAATAATCAACTGAGCCAGAAGTGATGATTTGCTGAATAGCGCTATTGCTGTTAACCAAACTGCTAAAGAGTTACTCTAACAGCTAAACCTACCCCAGCTCAACCTACCACGTGCAGCCTTCAAATTAAGGGTTTTATTGTAACTTTGGTCCAAAGACCGATTTTGTTCATTAAAGCGTTATATGCTTTAGCTGAACCTTCACCCACTCTTTATAGTTCATATTTTCGTTGAGCTTCATTGTACTTTGACTGGACCTATGTCCAATTAAGCTGTAGCTGAGTGTGTGGAATCTGTTTCCTAACCTTATTTGTATTTGTATTCCTTTGCATCCTAGTTCAAATAAGTACGAAGTAAAATCTTCGAAGGCATAACTCTTATTTATACCCGGAAAGGCTGATTAAAAGAAGGGAGTATCAACACCAAATCGGTCAAGACATTTGGGATATCAACACCAAATCGGACCTAGGGACGTCTCAGCAGCCAGATTCTGCAGATCTGGCTCCCATTAACTGTTTCTTGTTTGTAAACCTCAAAGTGGTTGCCGTGGTCGTGCGTGCTAAGTGTGTAGTGTGCAAGTCAAGGAATCGCGAGTTCGAACCTCATCTCGGAAAAAAGTTTTTCAATAGAAATACATTTTTCTGTTCGGTCGTCACCTCTCTGCAGACAATGGCAAGCCAAAGAGAGTAAAAAATGCCATGGAAAGCTTCTTGAGAACATGAATTTAAGTCGTTCTGAGTCGGCATCAAACATGTAGGTCCAGTTCTCGGTCAATTTATTGATTTATGTATTTATTTTGTGTTTTTTTTTGTTTTATTTGTGACCCTTGGGTACATATGGAGCATCTATAGCCGTGTCGGATAATGATCCTAATCAATTTTTGCTTTGATTTTATATAACAACCCACGGTTGATTATAATCAAATGGGTATAATGGGAAGGGTTTGTAATAGGTCAGGCCAACGGATCCTTATCAGCGTATCTGCGAAAAAATATAAACTTTTTTATTTAAAAAAAGATACCAAAATAACAAAACAAATACTTTTTATGACGGGTTGCACGTTTGTTATTCATTCTCTGTATGGGATCACTTCTTTTTTTCCAGACGTTTATACTCTCAACTGTTGCCTCAAGCCTTTATTGACGTGCGCTTGTTGACGCCAGTAAAAAATTCTAAGGACCATCGGGTTATGTAATATCTGGTGTTTTCAACGGCGATGCGGTCTTTCCTGTCTACGTTGGCCACAGCTCGGTCGAAATCGAATAATTTTTTTCGCTCGAACGTCGTCATTCATGGTCTCAACATGATATAGCCAGCGATTTTTATATGCTTGACTATATCGATGACCAACGTATTCGTTAATCTCCAGTGACGCAGATTGGACCAAAGATCTTGCCAAGGTTTTTCCTCTGGAACGCTGCTAAAGTCCTTTCATCGGTGCTGCTCAACGTTCAGGTTTGTGATGCGTATAGTAGGACGGGCATGATTATTGACTTATAGAGCGTGAGTTTTGTTCATCAAGAGAGGGCCTTTGCTTCTCAATAACCTAATCAGCCCAAAGTAATACCTGTTGGCATGAGTTGTTCCGCATTTGATCTTAATACTGATATCAATAGAGGATTCAACGCCTAGGTAAACAAAATCTTTAACAACCTCAAAGGAGGTGTTGTCAACAGTGACGTGGTTTCCAAGACAGACAGTGTGTAAAAAATGAAAATTTTTTTTTGTTTTTTTCTAGAATCTGGTTCCTTAAGGTCTTAAGCATGCGTGTACAAAATTTTAGAAAAAAATATCAAATGAAAAAAAAGATATAACATATATTATATTCGTGTGTCGCGTATTATTCATATATTATCGTTCATAGAAGAAAATCTAATCGCGTTTTTCTCGAAACAAGTTTTTTCGAATTGGTTTCTAAGATATCTCGAGTTCTGCTTGATCGATTTCGATGAAACTTGATTTATTGTGATCTTCATAGACTCTGTTAAGCACTCTACCTATAAAAAGCAGAGACTCTTTTATATTTGGTTTTTTACGGCTAAGAATATCTACCAAAAGAGGGGTTTTGTAACGCATGCCATTTTTTTTGTTTGCCATATTTTTTTATTTGCGTAGGTAGAGTGCTCAGCTACAACCCTTTACTTAAGAATGCACTTTGATTTTTTACTTTCCGACGCCTTGGAAATGCTGGAGACGAGAAACCAACTAACAACCTTTTTTTAAACACGCCAACTTCAACGACCTCTAGAAAATAAACAACAAATACAAAAACAAAAAAAAACATTTTTTTTATATATTCAACTTTAACTGTCTATAATGTACATAAATTTGAATTGAATAATTTTATAATACTATGTAAAAAAAATTAATAAAAAAGGTGTTGTTTTTAATAGCTTCACACTGTAATAGTACCTTAAAAACAATGTTAACTATAAAGTAAGCCGAATCGAAATTTAGTTTTTGCCGGACACAGACTCAACAGTGTGGATAGGACACTTAAAAATTATTTCTGCGTCATTTTTTTTTATAGGAGAAATCCCCATGAGCTGTTTTGGTTCTCCTGAACTCCTTTTTTGGCCAAAAAAAATTATGCAGAAATAGTTTTTAAGAGTCTCTCTAACTTTTGAGTCGGTGTCCGGATGACTTTTTTTTTCTCCATACAAAATCGATCCGGCTTACCATACAGCATTTATAATCGTTTCCAAAAACAAATTATAATTTTTTTTAAGATTTTTGATCTACTCAAGGGGTTCAGAAAAAACATAATTTTCGATTATTTTTTGCAAATTCAGTTGCGAGCACTTTAAGAGCTATTTGAGTACGTTATATAGACGATTTACTCGGATTCATCCAAATTCAAAAATGTACTTTTGTTTCAGTGAGACTAATTTTAGTTTAAATATTTTTGTATTTATTTACAGTAGCTTAAATAAATTAATTACCTACTATATTTTTAAGTAGCTCGTTTTAAGCATTATCGTGACATTATTTCATATTTATATTATTCATTAGAAATTGTTTAGAGTTAACACTTAGCTACCAACAGCTGTACACAGTCTTGACGTGTGCCTATATTAAACCCACGCTTATTTTGTAGTTTATCTATTTATATGAAGTTTAAAAGCTCTACACCAATTGCAGTCAATGATCTTAATTCTGTGGAACAAAAACTAGATTTATTAAAAATTTCTTTAGAAGGAATAAAAATGAAAAGAAATAAATAAAATAAAAATACAAACATCAAAATAGAGACAAAACAAGTTTTTAGCATAAAAAAGAAAATTAAAAACAACATAAACCCAATAAACTCATTAAGTCTACTGGCAGAATGAAGACGTCCAAAAGTCTGCCAACACGTTATGTTTGCTAGCTAGTTGGCAGACTCTGACTCGCCGCCTTTACGTTGTGCGTCCCACCCGGCAAACAATTTTTATAGTAAATTTAGCTGCTTCTATTTATGTGCTGTACTAAACTCCATTGAATGTGTTGTTTTCATGTTTCTTCTGCAAACATATGTTTTTTTTTTGGTTAGCCTAAACTATGTTGTGGAATTAGAAAATATGAATGGGTTAGTTGTGCTGGTATGTATGTGCAGGGCATGTTCTTAAAACTGTATGAATGAAAATCAAACTCGAATAAGATTTCGAATTTGATTTTCTAAACCAACCAACGCTTGCTGATTTTAATTAAATTGTTGTCTTCTTCTTTGCTGAAAAGCCCACTCAAGTTCACGCATCTATAGCATCTAGAGTACTAATCATGGGTACAAAAAGAAAGCGTTGGCAGTTTCCAAGCGCAAGACACATTCTTAGCTAAGTTGTCATAAGTTGCCTGCAACTGTCTTAAGGATGGGCTATAATAAAATTTTAAAAAAATTAAGAAAAAATAAAATCTTATAATTTTATTGAACCACAATATTTTTCAATTATTCAAATATTAGCAACAAAGTTAGGAACGCTTTCAAAAGAATTAAGTAGCAGACGATATGACAAAATTCACCTTTTTTCATTCACCTCAAAGTTGTCAATGTTTCATTTCTGCTAAATTTTGTGTGCATACTTTCAGGTTGATAAATTTTTAATATAAAAAGCACTGTAATAGCAAGCAAGAAAAGTTTGAGTGATATAAGGTACGGAGCGTGACAATTGCGTTTTATATATTTATCCAACCAAAAAGGCACATTCATTAACTCTTTCAGGTTTGGTGGTTAGTTATCTAACCACTTATTGTTGCTTGTTTAAAACTGGTTTTCGTGCCACCTATTGACAAATTATTAAACAATTACATTTTTAAAGACATCGTTGGCGAGACTTTGTTGCTAGGGTGCACTGGTTATATTTATATCTTTATTTAAACTCGGGGCATCCCTTGATTTTTTTTTTTTTAATTTTTTTTTTTTTTATGATAAATAAACCGTAATCAAACTAAAAATGCAGTTGTTTTATTAATAAAATAATATATGTGCAACTGTGGCTGAAAGAGTTAAAAAATAATATAAAATTTTAAATAAAATAAAAATACAAAATTTATAATTTTCAATTTGTATGACGATGAAGGGAAGGATATATAATTTTAATCTATTTTTTATCTAGATGGAAAAGACCAATTTTACAAATTTGAGTAGCAATAAATATCAAAAAAAGACCATTCATAATGTTAACGAAAATTTTTACCGAAGCTAGATATAGAAGCTTCACAACTTCTAAAAGAGTTTTTATACCACTTCCATAAGGTTTAAAAGCAAAATAGTTTAATAAAGAAATTTATTAAGGCTATATTATTCTATGTGTCATGGATTTTGGCATAATTCTCATAATCGAGTTGAACCTGTAACCAAAATCAAAATTGAGTTTATTTTCTTATTTTGCATTTTCTAAACTTCTTTGGAATTGTTGCTAAAACAATAAAAAATAAAAGCAAAATAATTGTACACGCTGTGTATGTTTTGTTTGAAAAAATTCTAATATTATTGAAATATTTTAGGTGTCTAAAAATAGTCGCTTTTAATCCGGACAGAAATCAATCAACAAAACAGAACAAGATGATAATTCAAATAGATTGTTGTTTTTAGCAAAATATTTATAGTTGATTGTGGATGGGAAATGCTGATTTGTAGTTAGATAAGATTGGAAAGAATGCTGAAATATCAGGAAATTTAAAAAATAAGTCACGTGAAATAAGTCAATTTTGTTGTATCGGTAGCTCGAATTTGGAAACCCTAGACGTTTGTCCAATTAATCTTTCTGATCCCACTTTATCTTCCTCTTCTCATTACGATCTGCAAAGCAGCAGCGAGCCAAGAGCTAGGAGCTGTGTTGGGAGCATCTTATAAAAAAGCCCTTATAAAGCAGAGTTGCAAGAAGGCATTTGTTTGAACAAATTATTCAAAATATAAACTTTGACCATACCAATTCAACGAAGTTTTTTACAAGTTCAACTTTTTTATTAATTTTAACGATTTTTCAGGGCAGGCTTCATATTCCAATGATAGATTTAAAAACTTTTTTAAAAACCATCTTCTAACGATCGCCAGAATGAGCAAAAGAAAATTTTGTGATCGCGCATTCTTGGCTGTTGCGATTGAAAAGGTATCCATTTTCCAATGATTGCCGGAAAGAGCGAAGAAAGATTTTTATATTTTTTTTTAAAATCGCGCATTCATCATTTCTGCGATGGAAAAGCGAACCATCTTCAAAACAACTCCTGGCTGAATCGCTAGGGAGTCGCCAAATCAACTAGTCTTCCAATCGTCTTCAAATGCTTGCGGGGTTGTTTCAGATTGTTTTGATAAAGTTTCGATGCGAAGTTTCGATATCGGAATGCATGACACGAATGAGCGGAAACAAATCCGATTCAAATTGGATTGTAGAAAGAACAGCGCTCATAATTTTGGCAAAAATCGGGAGCTTTCTTTGTAAGGCCAGCAGCATCTTGAACGTCCTAGTATTCGTATAAAATTTGGCCTTAGCTGCAGCCAGCTCGAGTCTATTACTAGAGCCAGGCACTAGTATGAAAAAATGACGGTTCCCAGCAAAAAAAAAAGTGCTTCCAAAGGTAAGGTGGAAGGGAAATTAGTGAGTCTACTTTCATTCACAGAAGACATTCTTTTAAGAGAAGCATGTCATTGGGAGGAATGCGTTCCTTAATCTACTCTATAAGTGCTTCTAGAATTTTTCAATGGAAGATTTTTTTGTGGTTTTCCATGAAAATATTATAGAAGGTATATTCCTAGGAAAATCTTAAGAAGGCATTCCATGATTCAGAAGACATAGGACAAAATGCTTCTGAGAAAATATTTAACCATTACCTTGCACAAGCCATGCCATGGTAGCATTCTTGGATGCAATTCAAATTGCCTTTTAGATGTTTATGAGAATGCCTCCTGAGAGTACTTTTCGATAAGGACAATTGAATTTTTAGAATTTCTTCTGGAAGCAGTGCATCTAAGAATGCCAGAGTCCAGTTTGTATCAAAACTTTTGATGGACTGTTTTCACGCAATAATCAAGACTCGGTAATGTCGGTCAGGCCTAAATTCCAGCCTTACATTCAATTTTTTGGTGAAATATTTTACACATCTAATGAACGAAACTAGGAGAAAGTTACGAAAATTTGTATAACGAAAAAATTTAAAACATTGTTGATGTATCTATAACTTATTAATATTTTATTTCAAAATTACTTAAAAAATCTTTCATATAGCATTTTAGTCACCTTAAGATTGAGGACTTTTCTTTTCGGGCTTACTAAAATGCAGTCGCTTACTAAAATATTTTCACATCAGTCAAAATGAAACTGACATTAAAAAATCTGGAGTTTAGATATGATAAAATCTCAAGAGTATTGCTTTTCGGTCGATATGAAATATTTTTGGAGCATTAATTATAATATGTATATACAGTGGCTCACAGCTTATTTGATACAGTGCCTGATTTAAAATAAAAATCGGTGTAACTTCAAAACTAAGAAATGTATAGACAAAACTTGAATGTAGCTTAATAGGCGTGTATTTAACGAAAATGATGCACAAAACGGAATTCACAAAAATAAAACTCTTCGCCCCGCTAGAAAGGAAAACCAGTTACAGAGCAAATATTTATCTCTCAGCTTATTTGATACAGTCTCTTCTATACGCTTATACCCTATAGTGCCGAGCTGTTGATCGATGTTTTATTTTTCTCTACATTTACCGTTATTTTCGGTGTCAGTCACAGCAAAATTTTAGTTTGATCTCGCAAGTCTAAGTGTTGATTTTAGACTTTAAAATAATGGGTCGTCGCATCATAATTGAGCAGCTTTAGTTGGGCTTAAACCAATATAAATTTGGGCAATCGGTTCGGAAAATTGCTCAAAATGTTAATTGAAGTGCGTCTACAGTACAGCAAATCATTCAACGCTTCTTTCGCGAGAATCGGGTGAAAGATAACGGTAGAAGTGCACCAAACAAAATTTTTAACTTGTCTGACGAGCGATATATTGTCCGGAAAAATAAGGCAAATCCGAAGTTGTCGGCCGCAAAACTGGTTACCGAGATACAGCACGAATTGGGTAAGTCGTGCAGTGCAGAAACCGTCCGCCGTATGCTTCGCGACTGTGACTTTCATGGTCAAGTAGCTTGAAAAAGCCTTTCATAAGCAAAATAAATCAGCAAAGTCGACTTGTTTTTGCTAAGGAGCATGTTTGCAAGACCTCTGACTTCTGGAACACCGCAATTTCTTTCTGATGAATCCAAGTTCAACCTGTTTGGCTCCGACGGCATGTACTACGTCTGGCGGAAACCAAACACAGAGCTAAACAAACAGAACCTCAAAACTACTGTAAAGCATGGCGGCAGTAGCATTATTGTTTGGGCCTGTATGTCTGCAGCCGGTGTAGGAAATTTAGAATTTATTGAAGGAATAATGGACAAAAATATGTACCTTGACATACTGAAGAACAATTTGCTGCAAAGTGCTGAGCCACTAGGTATAATCGAAAAATTTCGGTTTTATCAAGACAACGACCTGAAGCATAAGTCGGGAATCGTGCAGTCCTGGCTCATATGGAACTGTCCTCACTTGATGACACCACCTGACATGGACATCATTGAAAACCTGTGGACCTTATTGGAAAATAATATTCGTAAAAACAAAATCTCGAACAGAGAAGAATTGAAGAAGGCGCTACTGGAGGAATGGCAGAAAATTACACCAAACATTACACGAAAGTTTGTGGATTCATGCCAAACCGGATGCAAGCCCCTGATAAGGCAAAAAGGTACAACACAAAATACTAAAAGTAAAATAAAACCTAAAGGGTACACGATTTTTGAGTTTAAATTGAACTGTATCAAATAAGCTGTGACTTAAAATTTTGCATTTTTTTTTGTTTTAGTTTTTCTGTTGTTAAGTTACCATTTGGAGGAATAAAAAAGTTACTTGGGTAAACTACATACATTATCCTATAAACTGGCATTCAAATCTTTTCTTAATTCTCTTCAATTATTAAAATAAAAGCGCTTCAATTATAGAGAAAGTAGTGTATCAAATAAGCTGTGAGCCACTGTATATTAAAAAAATTCTAAGAGATATTTTGAATATTCATGCCTTTTCAGCTGAGGATTGGAAAAGAAACTAGCTTAAATTTTGGTCTAATTTAAGAGAAACCTATATCTATGAGGTTTCATTTGCGGACTGGAAGTGTAAATAAATACATTATAAGTTGTAGGAGAATATGTTTTTATATTCCATTATTGTATATTTAAAAATAACTTCCCTTGAAGGAGATGCCTCAGGAATGCATACGAAGGCCAATAAAATTAAATTTGTAAATTGCAGCGTCCTGGAAATCTTATCGTGTTCCACACATCTGTATCGACAAAGAATAACAGCTAGTTATTTTTTTCTGGTATGCAGGAGAGCCTTTTAAAGATTAAAATTGAAACCTAAAATGAGGGAACTCTGACTTTTGCTGATTACATTTGATGGCCTAAAACATTTAATTTTCAAGGCACATATTTACAAATTTTTGTACCATTTAGTTTACTTTATTGTAACGATTGCAATGCAAGTAATAACCTCACTTTGTCCAAACTCGTATTTAGCGGTTAATTCTTGTCAACGCAGTCATGTTTTATTTTAAATTTAACGAAATCCATGCTAATTTTTGCATCATTTTTAGCCAATCTGGCAGCGTTGTTTTGAGTTAAACTTGAAAATGATTCAATTGAACAAAAAACAAGCTTTCCAGCGCCCAAAACTACGTAGCCTGCAGCACCCCAGCGCAAGGCCAAAGTAAAGCACAGCGCAACAAGTTGTTCACGCTTATGTGGGCCATTTTGATAAGAAAAAGCCTCACACTACAAAACAGCTGCATAAATTAAATAAACTATTATTTTTTTTACCTTTTATTTGATTGTAGTATTTTTGTTTTCGTGGCTGCCGCGAAATGAAACACCATAAAATAGCTTCAGCAGCGGTTGTTGCTGTGCGAAATCTAATTCTTCTATCTTCTAGTTGAATATAGTTTTCAAACTTGATCAACGAGGTATTCAATTTAATTATATTCCGATTTTGGGCAAAAATAACTATTTTTGATATAATTTCCAAAGAGCGCAACAAACGATAAAAGCGTTTTTCTTTTGTTTTCTTCGGTGTTATTTCAACAATTTTTTTTTAAACTTTTACAAAGGCACTGCGTTTCCAAAATAAATGGCGCACTTTTTATAATAATTTATTATAATTTTGGCTATCCTTTACTTTTTTTCAGATGTCATCTAATAACGAAAGCAAGCACAAAACAACTGCACAAAAAGAGGATGATAAATTCCCGTAATTCGCAAATTCCAGTGCAATTGCAAAAAAAAACAACGATCTCTAAATTTCTATTGAAAAAACTTGCGTTATTATTGTTGTGATGATGGCAAAACACGACTTCCAGCAAACAAAAAAAAATACGAACGAACAAGCAGGCGAGCGGCTGACCAAGCACAAACGTACGAAACGACGGCAGAAAGCACACAAAATCTACAAGAGCCAACAACAAAACAAAAGTGTCAAGCTACCAACGTTACGAATTTCGTGCACAGAAGGGAATGTTGAAAAAATAAACTTAAAAGCTTAACCAGTGTTAACTACACTACGCTATACAGCGTTGTCTACTACTTTTCGTAGTAAATCCGACAAAACTAGTTTGTGATATCGTATTACGCATAGTTGAAATGGAACGAAAATTACTTTTTATATTATGGTAAAAAAAATAAGCAAAGGATTTTTAGAAATATTAACTTGTTGAGTAGTTGAAAGTGAAAGCTTTGAAAAAAAATGATCTATAAAATAAATGTTTTTTAAGAATTATTAACTAAAACTAAAAAATTAAATTGCCACCATATTATAACTCGGGAAAGCTTTATGATGAAACAGGCATGATTTCCGGGGCGCCGCGATTTGAAATTGTTTTCTGTTAGAAAACAACAAAAAAAATGAAGATTCTGTTAGTTATCGAGTTATCGATTTAAAAAATTTTTCTTTAAAAATCTGTTCAAAAAAACATACATATCTCTGCCGTTACTAAATGGATCTTTAAGATTGATATGTCATTTGTAAGGTCATTAAATGACATTTCAAATATATATATATATATATATATATATTATATATATCATTGCTACAATGTTTTTAGTTTTATAAGCGAATTTATTCCAGAGTTGAATTTTTTAATAAGTTACTAAAAATATATTTTTTTGAGAGCTTACAGTTAGACCAAAGATCATATAATATTAAATTAAATTAAATTTAATAAAATTAAATTAAATTAAATTAAATTAAATTAATTTAAATTATATTAAATTAATTTATATTAAGTTGAATTAAACAAAATTAAATCGAATTAAATAAGATAAAATTCAATTATATCAAATTTAATGTGCGAACGCGACACACTTTATAACTCAAATTCAATGTTTAGTATGATTTTTTGATGCAGTCACTTTAACCAAATTTGAATTAAGTTACAATTTTTAGACACTTGCTTAGAACGATCGTAAAGTTCTGATAACTCGACATTCGAACAGTTATTAAAGCAATATAAAAGTAAATCTTTAATCGAGCTTTATTTGGTATCTTTTTAATTTTTATTATTAATTTTTAGTTGATAAAAGGATTTTATAAGAAGAGTGCAAAGATAACATTAATATATCAACGAAAAATTGTAAAAAAAAGCCCTTTAAGGCAGCTAAAGGCAAGAAAAATATATTTTCAGTTATCAGGTTAATTTTCTCAGGATAACTCAATAAAAACTTATATAATAACTTATTAAAAAATTAACAAATTAAATAAAATAGTACCGCAAAAACCCAGTTTAGAAATGTCTCTTTCAACGTTATTAGCGGCTACATTTCAATCAAAGATATTATTATAATAATTAAAGTTAATATAATTTTGAAAAACATATGCCTACAATGCAGGGGCGCAACCAGGAATTTTTTTTTGGGGGGGGTTTTATCAAATGTAGAACTTATATATAAAAACAATTTAACGTAATTACAGCGGCTGAGTTGTAGCGGTTAGTGCGTTAAATTTTTGTACTAATGGTTCCTTGTTCAAACTTCAGTGATGACCAGCACCATATTTTTGTTTTTTTTTTAATTAAAACGGTCACTGTCAGGACTTTCTATCCGTACAGAAGGTGTACAGCAGTGGTAGCGGTCGTTTTAAAATAAACTTGCTTCAACGTTGTTTAGGATCTGTGTACCAGTTGTAGGCCGTTTAATTGATTTTTTCTTGTTTGGCAGTTGTACGGAGGTTATAAGGCTTGAGCTAAAGTATTTTCATTTTTACTCGGGTCCCAATAAGGTCAGCAAAAATTCAATATTCTTCTCCCCACACATTCAGAAAAAAATACCTACCTTTCCCCGATGAAAAAATTTCTCTATTTTCGATAATTCAATTAGAATAAATTTTCAAATAAATATTTCTTCACTTGTAGGAAATGGAAATATTTCAATGTCTCTAATAATGATAAGTATTTTTCTCGCACAAAAATTTCTCATTTATAGAGAAAAATTGAAGGAAAATTAAAAATTTTTACTAAATTTTGATAAAAAATTCATTGTGCGAAGTATTTTCTTCAATAAAATTAAATCTTTTTTCAAAAATAAAAAAGTCTTATATTTTTATATATTTCCCTTTATCATGGAAGCTTTTTATCATTTTTAGGAATTTTTTTGTACCACATTTAGAGAAAAGCATTCTCTGGAGCAAACTCTATAACATATTTCTCTAAATATTATGTCTTTTTACTTATCCGAGAAACTTTTTACTGAGTGCAGTAAAAATTTTTCATCCATACATCACTTCGTTGTAAAAATACCCAATTGGCTGGCACTAGCTTTAAAATTCGTCCTTTAGTGAGCACTAATTATGCTCAATTTCGAAATTAAAAACCGCTAAATTTCTGACACCTTGGGATGAAAAACAAAGAGTCTGAATTTGACAAAATCGTTTGGTATTACTTGTGCAATGTGCAAATGCTGACGAAATTGAAATAATATATTTTTAACGATAGGTCTTTCCTACACTTTTCCAAAATCGGTTAATATTTGCGCAATTTTGAGGGATTTTCATGAAACTGATTTTGAAAATCCAATGGAAGATTATGAATAAGGCGAACATAAGAAAAATTAAACCAACATATTTTTACCTAATAAGCCATAATTCCTTAATATCGGATAATATTTAAAAATTTAGAGAAATTTTATGAAACGGATTTTGGAAACAACGATGGAAAATTAGAAATTGTAAAGTTTTTTCTCCACTTTCGGAAGTCAATCGGAATTATTTTTATAATGAATCACATGACTTCACTATAAACTTAATTCTGTAGAATTTGTGTTATCGATGTTTAAAAAAAGACGAAAAATAACAATTTAACGGGAAATTTCTTGGTTTTTTTCAGTGGCGAGTGACTCAACAGATTTTCCTCAAATTTAGGCTTTTTTACTATGTCTTTTGAATTAATTTTTTTCCAAATATTTCCAGTTTCCTCCATGCTAGAAGTTGAAAAGATAACTCAAATCGAAGTATTGCCAACAACCCTTCAAGTGGTCAGAATCAGAATATAACAAAAATAAAACATGTGTAGTAAGCCGGATCGAAATTGAAATTTAACTAGACACTGACTTAAAAGTTAGAGGGACTCTTAAAAACAATTTCTATATAATTTTGTTTGGATCGAAGAAATCCCCATGGAGCGGTTTTGGTTCTTCTGAACGTCTTTTCTGCAGAAAACGAATTTTTTGCATAAACTTTTTTCTTCAGAATGCATATTTCTTCCAAGATAAGCAAAAAACTAAAGAAAAAACTTTTTAATGGTTCACTAAAAAAATTTTTGAAAATGGGTACATATGAGTTTTTAGGTACGCAAATCCATTTCTTTTTACCAGTTTTTAGTTAAATGTGCGCTAGATAGCGCTCCAGTACAAAATTCATGATTTTCGAATATTTATATTTTTTAACACTTATAAAAAACGCATTATTCATAGTACTCAGTTTTGATTAAACACACTATACGATACACCAAAAGAAAGAAGAGCTCAGTACTTTTCCAATAATCTTAAATGCATTTGAATATCAAGAAAAAAAAATTTTTTATAGGTTTTAAAAAAAAAATTTTCTAGTTTTTAAGAGTACTTCTTACTTTTGAGTCGGTGTCCGAAACACATATCGAAGCGGGCAAAAGAATGGTTCAGACAAAAAACATCAGACAAAGAAACATCGAGAGGTTAAAGTAGCTCTTAGAGACAAACTTCCAAAAAACTAAGATGATCTTTGTAGGTTAGCCAAGGACGCATGAGATAAAATTCAAGCTTATAAGTGCCAAAAACTAGTGGGCTCGATGCCTAGGAGTTGCTCAGCAGTCATCAGAAAAAATGGATACTTCACCAAATATTGAGGTATAAATAATTACATATATTTCAATAATTACTATTAATTATATCATGAAATTTAAAATGATATAATTTTCTTATCACAGGTCATGGCTACGATTAAGTCACGACTTCTGGCTCTATTTCATGTCACAGCCGAAAGAGGACATATCATTGAATTTTGAATTTTTCGTTTATGTTGCACACTTAAGTTGATTAATTAATTTACTAATATGAATGAAATGAATTATTCTTTTTTACCTATTAAAAGAAAATACTTAAAATGCAAAGTTTTTTTAATTAAATACATCGCACGTCACTGTATATAATAATGGGTAACAGCAACAAAGTTAATTCTATGACGAGCTATTTTTTAAAATCTGTTCGTTACTATTTAAGTTTCGACATTTTCTGAAATTTATTTTATTTGAACCAAATCGTAATCACTAAATAAAATTGCACGATTTTTTATTAAAGTTTTGAGTATGTGCAGCATGCATTAAAAAAGAATCATAAGATACTGAGAATTTGAATGTTTTCTTCAATTACCCATCCCAAAATATTTCTAGCCGAAAATCTATAAGATTTTATGCGCAATGCGTCCATGGGAACTTTTTCTATATTGACCTTTAGCTATAAAACAAAACTATTTTCAACAATTTAACCGAGAACCAAATCCAAAAATAAATTAAGAGATAGAGCAGCTAAAAAATAGTTCAGTACGTAGTTCCAAACTATGGCTCCATCGTCCAGAATTCCTTCTGTTGCTTTTCTGGAGCAATTTTTTTGGCAGATTTCTTCATATTGAAAGGATTCAGGATTTCCCAACTTCGGAATACACCTCAAAATGCGGAGCTGAAATAAATTTCAACATTTTTTCTAGCGTTTCCTTTTTCTTTATAAAGCGAATTAAAAATTTTGCATAAATCAACCAAAAAATAATCTGTCACAATCAAATGGCAAGTTAACCAAAGTTTAACCCAGCAATATTAAGCGTTTAACCTTAGCTTAAACTTTAATCTATATTCACTGAAAAACTTACCCATTTAAAAAAAAACTTTAACTTTAATCAATATTCACTGAAAAACTAAGTTCAAACTAGAAACAAAGTTCAACTCGCACTGAAAAACTGGCCCTTAATGAATTAATTATGACCTTTCTTATATTTTAAACTATTGGTAATAAAAAAAAGTTGTTTCAATCCAAGTTAAAAAAAAAATTATGTGCACTAACTTCGTTTGAAAATATATTTTTTGAAAGAAGAAGTCATATTTTGATGCAAGACGAAGAAACCCATAAGTAAGTAGTCTTCGTTTAACCAAAATATTACCAGAGTAATTTTTATGTTTGAGCTTAAATGTAACCTTATCGATCAATTATTTAATATGTTGTTAAGTAGATTAGAAAATATACTTAATTTTATCAAAAAATAATGAATTTGCAAGCAACAATAGTTTTACAAATAATTAAAAATACTATTCCATTCTAATTATTTGAATTCATAGGGAACAAAAAGGGTCACATTGACCAAATCATTTATAAAAACAGTTTTAAACATAGTTTTTTACTTATGACCGTAGAGCTTTTAATTGTGCTGGACATAATGGTACTTTGCACTTTTTTAATACACTACTTTAAAAACAACTCCGTTTTTAACAACGAACTGATGAGCCCTCAACAGCGGCCGTTGCAAGTTCGATGGCAAAGAAAAATAACTTACCTTTGTAGCACACATCTTGAGAGTGAGCGAGACAAACTAACTGCTGGAAAATATACTTGTTGGAGTGATCAACTATTGCCGTAATAATATTAGATTTTTCAATTGCACCTACAAGTATGCAATACTAAATGTAAAATGCAATTTTCAAGGCAATAAAACTTTAAGCTTTTGTTTGTTCTGTAACATTTTTTTTGACACTTAAGCTGTTTATAGTTTGGCAGGAGCGCCTACTTTGTTTTGCACCGCAATTATATTACTTTAGATTTTCTTCACTTGTGTTTTATAATTAACATCTTTATTTTAGGATTCTTAATAATACACACGATGTGAGTGTTCTTGTTCAAGGAAGTAGTCGAGTTTAAACTGACGTTTTTGTGTTAAATAATAGCAGCTCTTCCTGTATCGGCGGAAGTTCGAGTTTGCGCCCTTCAGCAACATGCAATGATTGCAGCTGTCAAATAGAAGAAGCTTTTGTTGACTTTTGATGGCTATGTTCACTTTGTAGTTGCGTGCAAAACAACTTGAGCGATAAAACAAATTTATTTTAAGCGCAAGCCAGCATATATACTGCGGGCGATAAATTCATCTCTGAAGGCGATAATTTCTGATGGAAAAGGCCAAATAATTTTCCTGTTCTGGCCAAATAATTTTACGGTTTCTGTTTCCGTACGCACTTCAAATAAAGTTCGAGTAATAGAGAGTATTTTGATTATCTGTCAAAATGAAAAAATTTATAAAAAAGTACGGAAACGGTTTCAAGTAAAGGCCCAACCAAGTTATGCGTAAGCATACAAAAGCTAGAGAGCAAAAGCACGTACTTGCTCAGCAATATATTGCGTCGCCCAAGTTGTGCGTAAGCAATTTTTCGTTCAGTTTCTCAATTTTCGTTTACTTTTCAAAACTTGAGTGTGAGCGCTTGACACCGTATATTGCTAAGCAGAAAAGGGTTGCAACCTGTTTAATAAATAATTTTAATTTTGTTTTTTAAACACTTATGTATCGAAATTTTATTAAAAGTCAGTTACAAATGTATGTTTTAGACAGGATTTATTTATTAAGCGAGGTTTGTATTGAAATTGACCCCTATTTTCAATCATAAAGCATGGATAAATTTACCAACTTAAAAAAAAATTTTTTTTCTAATTTTAGTTGGCAATCTTTTTCGACAAAAACAAATTATTTTTTATTTGTCATTTCATTCGAATCGATTTATATTGAAATTTTTTTTCATGCTAACTTCGTTTTTAATTAATTTTGGAAAGTGTGTTTTTGAACTTTTGTATACTTTTCGTTGACTTCTCTCTGAAACTTTTGTATGCTTACGCATAACTTGTTTGAGCCTTAAAGGCCCAACCAAGTTATGCGTAAGCATACAAAAGCTAGAGAGCAAAAGAACGTACTTGCTCAGCTATATATTGCGTCGCCCAAGTTGTGCGTAAGCAATTTTTCGTTCAGTTTCTCAATTTTCGTTTACTTTTCAAAACAACCTGTTTAATAAATAAATTAAATTTTGATTTTAAACACTTATGTATCGAAATTTTATTAAAAATCAGTAAAAAATGTATGTTTTAGACAGGATTTATTTATTAAGCGAGGTTTGTATTGAAATTGACCGCTATATTCAATCATAAAGCATGGATGAATTTACCAACTTAAAAAAAAATTTTTTTTCTAATTTTAGTTGGCAATCTTTTTCGACAAAAACAAATTATTTTTTATTTGTCATTTCATTCGAATTGATTGATATTGAAATTTTCTTTCATGCTTACTTCGTTTTTCATAAAGTATGGAAAAGTGTCTTTTTGAACTTTTGTATACTTTTCGATGACTTCTCTCTGAAACTTTTGTATGCTTACGCATAACTTGGTTGAGTCTTAA
The DNA here is from genome assembly GCA_958299015.1 of Tetanocera ferruginea. Taxonomy (NCBI): domain Eukaryota; kingdom Metazoa; phylum Arthropoda; class Insecta; order Diptera; family Sciomyzidae; genus Tetanocera; species Tetanocera ferruginea. The sequence continues at coordinate 140,126,518 of OY282640.1, forward strand.
GGCTCAAGATTGCCAACTAAAATTATAAAAAAATATTTTTTTAAAGTTGGTAAATTCATCCATGCTTTATGATTGAATATAGCGGTCAATTTCAATACAAACCTCTCTTAATAAATAAATCCTGTCTTAAACATACATTTTTTACTGATTTCTAATAACATTTCGATACATAAGTGTTTAAAATCAAAATCTAAATTATTTATTAAACAGGTTGCAACCCTTTTCTGCTTAGCAATATACGGTGTCGAGCGCTCACACTCAAGTTTTGAAAAGTAAACGAAAATTGAGAAACTGAACGAAAAATTGCTTAAGCACAACTTGGGCGACGCAATATATTGCTGAGCAAATACGTTCTTTTGCTCTCTAGCTTTTGTATGCTTACGCATAACTTGGTTGAGCCTTTACTTCGTTTTTAATTAATTTTGGAAAAGTGTGTTTTTTAGCCTTAAGGCTCAAACAAGTTATGCGTAAGCATACAAAATTTTCAGAGAGAAGTCAACGAAAAGTATACAAAAGTTCAAAAAAACACTTTTCCATACTTAATTAAAAACGAAGTAAGCATGAAAAAAAAATTCAATATAAATTGATTCGAATGAAATGACAAATAAAAAATAATTTGTTTTTGTCGAAAAAGATTGCCAACTAAAATAAAAAAAAATATTTTATTTAAGTTTGTAAATTCATCCATGCTTTATGATTGAAAAAAGCTGTCAATTTCAATACAAACCTCGCTTAATAAATAAATCCTGTCTAAAACATACATTTTTTACTGATTTTTAATAAAATTTCGATACATAAGTGTTTCAAATCAAAATTTAAATTATTTATTAAACAGGTTGCAACCCTTTTCTGCTTAGCAATATACGGTATCGAGCGCTAACACTCAAGTTTTGAAAAGTAAACGAAAATTGAGAAACTGAACGAAAAATTGCTTACGCACAACTTGGGCGACGCAATATATTGCTGAGCAAGTACGTTCTTTTGCTCTCTAGCTTTTGTATGCTTACGCATAACTTTAAGTTTCAAGCACAAGAGCTGTTTTTTGAAAATAATAAAATTTAATTGCTTTTTTTTTTATGTAAAACAACTATTTTAACTATTTTCATTAATTGCTAACCGTTTGCATACATTTTTTTTCAAAACACAATGAAAACAGAAAAAAAATGTTTGCAAAATGTCTTTTAATATTCATTTTTGGTGACCCGCCTTAATGTGCATCTAATTCGAAGAGCCGGCAAGAACATATATATGTTGATAATAAATGTTCTGACTTACAACAAGTGAATTGTATTTATAATAGTCTTAATTAACTTCTTGACCTGGTCTTAACTACAGACAGTAACGATGTCATTGTTATGAGGGCCTTCCATACTCTTAAAACTGTTGATGAATACCATCCATTATTGAGTATTTGGTACAAGTCAGATAGGGAAAATATAGTAAATTCAAATTCCATAAACAAAGTTTATTAATTGAACTTTAAAAAAGCTGATTTTTTGCTAGCACCTGTCGTGCAGGCTTGAGTCTACGGTCCTCCATAGACTGAAACATTGCATAGGCAAATGTCCCTTTGAGGATTGAAAGGTACCCGAGTTGATATTTCAACACACACACCGAGCTAGGTAGCTCTGCTCGCAAGATCAGACCTCGTAGTAAGCTACTACCAGTTGAGTACATCACCGCTCCGGACTGGTGCCCAAAAATAACCAAACATAAATGTACACTTCTCACTTGATTCACACACGCAAACGTAACACATACCAAATATTGCAGTATTCATGAAATACCTGACATGTTAATTGATTTAACTTTGGAATTTGCTCATAAGTTACAAACGAATTGCCAATATCAAAGTCTCCATTTTCACGCAGCACACCTATTGTACGCAAGTCACCAATGTCTTTGTAAAAAGAACATTCAGGAAGTACATTCAACCAGGTCTCACGAACTGCACTACAATCACAGTTCAGCAGTCAAACTCAAATTCCTTTCATGCAAGAATGTATTGAAAGAACCATACCCAGTGAACAGGAATACCAGGCTCAAGCTGAAGCAAAAGTCTAGACGACCATCCACAAACATAACGTCACGTATAAAATTGCACATAACCCAACCATTCACATTTTCATTCCATCTAGATTGCCATCTAGACCTCACACAATCATTCAGCCATAGCATTCCACTCACGCTCAAACGCATGCTCTTATTTAGAGTGAGTTACCCAATCAAATAAAAAGGTGGGCACATTCTTCCGCATCCCATAAGTAACACATTAACGCATTACCACAAGATCAAAAGGAGGTACTCAGTTGACACCGTACGACACACCCAATCATAATGGTTCACTGACAAGAGAGTATCTTTCGATATCCCATAGGAGAGCCAAAAGTTGTACAGGTGACAAATAGACCCTCATACAAGATCCGCACAGACCGCCTACTGAAGCTTCTGTGAATATAAGGTTTTTCGCATATTGTTATCTTCCCTCCGCATTCGCAAGTAAATGACAACTCTATCTTTATCACCTCATCTGCTTCCATTTTAGCACGATAATCATCCTTATGCTCAACTTGAGCACCAATCTCTCTTTCGCTTTTTGGGTTTTCTTTTTGTATAACTCCTTTGAACAGGGTATTGATGAGTTGCTTTGAACTTAAACCAAGCATTTCCTTTAATTCTGCGTTCTCTATCTTTAAAGCCTTATTCTCTGCTTTTAAGCTATCATTCTCTCTTTCCAATCTTTCTATTTTTCCTTCTTACTTTTTTATTTTTTGCTGTAAATTTTTGCAAAGTTCTCCTAAGAAACTCCTCCAACCAACTCTTTTTGTTGAACTAGTGTGTAGCCAAGTTCCTTCGCATTTTTGATTAAATTCTTCACAACTCTCTCTTTTTAATGAGTTTCAAAATAGCTCATTCCTTTTTCCACATACTCTTGTTCATGTTTCAATATATGTTAAAAAGGCATGCTTGTTTTCTTGCTGTAGCAGTAATTTATTTAATTGCTCTTAGCATTCACTTCTAAGCAGCTGTCGCAAGTGTCCCATGATCGTCAATCGACGCGGCCTAAGGGATTCCAGATGAGCAACAAAACTCATCCTCTCACACATGGTTATCCCTATATACTTGACTTGCATCGCATACCTAAGAATAACTCCATTTGAACGCACACATGGATGTCAACTCAGCGCTAATCTGCCTTTCAGCAGCTTCATCGCCGTCTTGTCCATGGCAACACTCACATCAAGACTCTCACCGCATATGCCCATGCACGCCCGACTTCAAGCTCAGTACGATACTGGCTCTTGACCAAGGCAAGGAGAAAATCAGCATAGGCACAACATTCAAATATTGTTCAATGCCGACTCAACAGAGGATCCATCATGAGGTTCCAAATAAATGAAAGACGTTCCATACACGACTGTCGGAGAAGTAGCTCCTCCAGAGCTTAACCTCCTAACAACTAACCTTATTCAATATCTCAAACACTGTATCCCAGCACAGGTAATCGAATGCTCATTTGACATCAATGAACAGCCCCAAGACGAACTTGGAACTGATCTTGTTTCCCTACGAAAACCAAATTTATTCTAGCAAAGATCTGATTCTCTTATTCACACTAAGCCGCTATACCATCACCCTCTTCAGTACCTTTCCAAACACTCGAAGAAAGCTGATGCCCCGATAAGAGCGAAGTTTTCTTCTCAGTCTTTTAGGTGACTTCAGAAGTATACCCTAAATACTTTCCACACAGTGGTAAAATAGCCATAATACACAAACATTGCACACAGAGCCTACAGGTATTTAGAAATGACCTTTTGGATGATTTTATTTATCTCTCCAGTCATATCATCAAAATCAGCAGACTAGGAATCTACTTATCTCAAAAGAAGAAAGATCTCTATTCCTTAAACAATACACTTTAGGGGCCTTCTTAGTTATAGAAGGAGCTTTCTCCATTTATGATGCTCTAACTGGGCTGCACGTTGAAGATCTTGGAAGGAGAGGTTTTGGAAGGAGCTTTGGATAAACTCAGTAAATGGGCTACTAGGTGTGGCCTTAACGTAAATTCTAGCAAGACGGAACTGATATTATTCACCACCAAAACCCAGAAGCAATACTTAGTTTAACCGAAATGAAACACCTAAACACTCTTACTATTCAACAGTGCAAAATATCTATCACGGGGGGAATCGCTCATACCCAACGGATGTACTCAACATTCTCACTCAGCAGCTACCCATAGATGTACATATAAGATCTGTTTCCGTACTCACTGCAAGTAACTTGAAGCTACTCGAAAGTGTTTCTTAACATATTTTTTCAGCACGAGAGAGAAGAACAAGCAAAATGTCCCTATTTGTCACTCTCTTTTACTCGAACTTGAAGCGTCTGCACCTTCTGTGAAGAAATATCACAAACCTCCTAACCCGAGCTTCATGAAAGAAGAAGATGGAAAATGGGCTATCACCAGTGAAGAATCTCTAAATATATTAGTGTAAACTCACTTCACAGGCTGTTCGAAGATAGGCAATATTCCAACACAAGAAGAGCATTAACCCGCTGTTGACAACTTATTAGACATTATTACAGAATCGAAGCTCAAATGGGCGATAGAAAGCATCAAACCGTTCAAGTCCCCAGGACCAGATGGCATAGCCCCAATTGAAATTACAAAAACTTACGAAATTCTAACCCAATGGCTTTTGATGATCTTCCAAAGCTGTCTTGACCAGAATCACATTCCAAAACGCTGGAGATACGAGAAGGTAATTTTCATACCTAAGGCAGGAAAAAGCTCACATATAAAATCAAAAGACCAATGAGTCTCTCATCTTTCCTTCTTCAAACTCTCGAGAGATTAAGAGATATCCACTTGAGACTAAAAATAGAAGTAAACCCACTTTCGCCAGCGCAACATGCTTACGCTAAAGGAAAATCCGTGGAAACAGCTCTCCACTCCATAGTCTCTATCATTGAAAAAGTCTTCACCAAAAGGAGCATACAATGAGAGCATTCATCGATATGGAAGGTGTCTTTAACAATGTCAAGGCAGGGGGCTATCATTTATGCACTGACGGAGCTTGGGATGGATACTGCGCTGATAGCACTTATAAAGTAAATCCTAATAGGCAAAATTATAAGTGCGAATTTCGGAACAGCATCCACGCTAAGATCTGTACCAAAGGAAACACCTCAAAGAGGAGTTCTCTCGCCTCTACTCTGGAACCTAGCGGTGAATGAACTACTGGTTAAACTAGAGAAAGGGTGATAGCCTATGCTGACGGCGTTGCTATTATCACCACAGGAAAATATCTAACTACTCTTAGGGATGGCATGCAAAATTCCTTAAACACCTTCGTAAATTGGGTTTCCAGCTGTTGACTCAGCGTAAGCCCAGACAAAACTGAGTTAGTGATCTTCACAAGACAACACAACTTACCCACAATTAGTCCTCCAAAGGTGGGAAATACAAGTCTTAATTTCTCGGATGAAGCAAAATACCTGAGTCTCATCTTAGATAGGAAACTAAATTGGAAACCCAACCTGCTCGAGAGGGCCAATATAACCCTATATTCATGTAAAAAGGCAGTGGGTAACAAATGGGGACTACGACCAAGCGTTACACACTGGCTCTATACTGCTGTTATAAGACCAATATTGCTATATGGTGCTTTAGTCTGGTGGCCTGCACTGAACAAACAAATACTCCTCAAAATAACCACCTGTCCCAGCCCCAAAAATTATCGAAAAAAAGTGTATAGGCCATTTCAAAGGGCTTAATTTTCACCTTCAGAATATTTAAATTTTATAATTTTCACCCCTATAGTTTTTTAAATAAATTAGATTGAAAATGGAGTATATGATGCAATTTTTAAACTGTCATATCTCGCTTAAAAATGCATATTTCAAAGTGCACCTTGGCCCAAAAATTTGCAATTTTGTTATTCTAATTTGCACCTTCGTTAAAATAGTAGAAAATCAATGGGTTCTTCGTAAATAATGTAAAAATACGTAAATTAATACTGCGCATGCGCTGTTCAGAAAACATATAGTTACGTACAACATATATATACGACTCTTGTGCACGGTGCGCTCTAGGGACTTTTTTTGTGGCAATGTCTGGCTGATCTAGATTTAAGATGATGAAATGAAAATAAATGTTTAAAAGAGAGAGAGTGCGTGCCTGGAAAAAGGAGTAATCAAATAAATAGATTGAGCTGGAAAACTTGGATAAGTATATCGACACCGGTAAGTAAAATCAAAGTAACACTCATTTTAATTTTGGTCCCGAGTAACAAATTCATTTCCAATAAATAGGTTATGTTCTTAGCCAGGCACTATTGAATTGAAATTCTTCTTAAATTTGTCGTAACAGAGCTAGATGTTACCGAACAACAGACACTTTTATGTCAAGACCAGCTATATTATTTTGTGTACCTCTACATAACCTATATATTAGTTTGCAGAAACATAACCTGGCGAGATAGAGACGAATATGCTCGACAATGAACCGCGCTTCCACTTCCCGTACCAGAGATGAGAGTATACCTATATACACCCTGAGTCCTGACCCTGACCTACTGCGTTCTGCATGGATGTTCACCATCGTCAGGGGGTGTATTGTTTTTATTTTCATTTGCCAATTAATTTGAACGAATGGCGCCAGGCGCACTTCATTGTGACCCCATCACAACAAAGTCCCTAGTGGAATGCACGGCGCGCGCGTGTCACTGATACGACGCATGCGCAGAACGAGCTATCAAGTTAAAACATTTTGTTTGCATTTTCAGAAAAATTCGATGTATTTTTGGCACTGTGCAAATAAGAGTTTATTTTGGCATGGTGCAAATTAGAGAAGTAAAGTTGCAAATTATTGACGCAAGGTGCACATCGAAATATTTATTAATAACCGAGTTATGAGCATTTGAATATTGCAAACTTTGACATTTTTTTTGCAAAAAGTACGAGGGTGCAAATTCTAAAACGCTTATATTCGGTGCAAATTGAGCCCTTTCGAATGGTACATATACTCTTTTTTTTGGATCATTTTTAGGGCTGAGACAGAGGTGGCCTTAAAACACTTCGCAAAGTTCAAAGATCAGCTGATCTTTGAACTTTTCTTCTACAATAAGTTTGATGTATCCATTCCCTCCAGATATGAATTGGATACTGGAAGCCCTCCACCTAGCAATGCAATTGTAATCTACACCGACGGATCAAAATTGGATGGCAAAGTGGCGGGAAGAGTCTACTCCGAAACACTTAACATCAATATCGCCTTTAGCCTCCCTGACCACTGCAGTGTCTTTAAAGTGGAAGTCACTGTTATACAGGTTACTTGGCTTCAGATGAATGAAATATCAGCTAAGAATATTTGCATTCTATCTGATAGTCAAGCCGCTGTGAAAGCTCTGGAATCTGTTCAAATAATATCAGAAACAGTCCTAAGCTGCCACAGATCTCTACATGAGATGGCAGAGCAGATGAAAATTTTCCTATCTGGAACCCCGGGCATAGGGACTTTCCAGGAAACTGCAAAGCAGATGAACTAGCTCGAAATGGTACTACCAATAGATTACCGAGAGAAAAGGAAAGAAATGGTATATCTCTTACAACATGTAAACTACTCAGAAATGAGCTATCCCTAAAAAGAACGAACATAAGGTGGTCTACGGGAAACACATGCAACACGGCGCATCAGGTTTGGCCAACTCTGAACTTGAAATGCTCGAAAGAACTAATTTCCCTCAGAAGGGATCAAATAAATACTGTTATCGGCGTCCTAATAGGGCACTTCGGTCTACAGACTACTAAGCTGAATTAGGCAAATAATTGACCCCCTGGTATCACAACGGGCCTAATTGGTCTATGTGTGTCTCATAAGAGACAGCAGTGTCAACCTAACCTAGTTGAAGCGAGTACGGAAACAGACCTATAAAACTCAACGCTCATTCAGGCTTAGAGAGTCAAGATGGGTTCAAGATAAGCTGCGGAGTTGGAGCTGCCAGTAGCTCGTCTACCGGATTCAGCCTGCGTTTGTCAGGCAGAGTTTCTGGCGATAAGAGAAGTTTCGTGTTCCACCACCAATAATCGTAATGCAAATTTTTTAATTTTTTTTTATTTCATAATATATAATGTTTATAAAATTGATTAATTTAAATACAACTATTTAAGTATAGCATAAAAAACTAGAAAATATAATAATTTGACAGTGGCACAAATTATTCGCAATGTATATAGTATATAAAAAAAGATGTTACAGAAAAAGTTACACAAAAGCATATAAAATAAGGCATAGATAAACGTTAATAATTATGAAAATATATATGTTTAAAGAGACGTATTTCATTTGATACAAATTCATTTCGTTAACTTGAATATTATGTTTGGCAAATAACTATTAAACATGGCTGGAAGAAGATAATAAAAGTGAATTATTAGCAAGTATGACTGATTGTTGACCTAAATGCCCCAGATGTGTGAACCTTTTGAGCGCAGCATATCATACTTTCCGGCATACTTGCGTTTGCGAACATCATTCTTTGGCTTCATCATTCGCACAGGTTTAAAGTCGCGACGGATCATATTATTCTTAGCGGCCATTGAGTTCTTGAGCACTGCATCGGTAGAAGTACGTGGTGAGGCAATTAATGATGTTTCCTTAACAATGCCAGTTGATGGTTTTACTGCTATTGCAGCTGTTGCTGCGGCTGCGGCTTTTGCCGCTTTTAAGCCTGCATCATATTTGGCATGTAAAGGAGCGGCAGCTGCCGAACCCGCTGCAGCTTGCACATTACTATTTGCTGCTTTGACGGCACTCAGAGAGCTTTGCTTTGATTTTTCCCCATCAGAACCAGAGATCGTAGATGCTTTTAATGCCGTTGTTTTGCGTAGATTAAGAAAGGAAAATGGATCCGTTCGAAGTTTTGCATTATCTGCATTCTGATGCTGGAACGGATGTTGAAGCTCGACACTTGGAGTTTGTTTTTCAGTTTCTGCTGCCTGTTGCACTGCATCGTCCAGAACACGTTTGCATGATTCGATTTGAGCCTTCCACGAGCGTACAGCGTCTTGTGCCTGTCCCATCAAGTCCTGAGATGATTGCACTTTGCTGATGGTGCCGTCATTCTTAACGGGCAGCGACCATTCATTAACTACTACCGGCGTTTGTCCAGCATCAAAGTTGCTGTTGCAGTTGGACTTTAACTTGTTGTTGATGTTGTTGTTGGCCGTCTTGCTGCTATCGCTATTGCCGCCATCGCTGTTGCAGTTGTTGCTACTATAGTTGTTATTGTTGTTACTATTTCCGTTGTTGTTACTATTGCCGTTGTTGTTACTATTGCCGTTATTGTTATTGCCGTTGCTATTGTTTTTACAACTATTACTGTTGCCATTATTATTATTATTGCTGCCATTGTTATTGTTGCTGCCATTATTATTGTTACCATTACTATTGCTGCCATTACTATTGTTACCATTATTGCTATTATTGTTGTTGTTATCACCACTATTGCCACTGTTGCTGCTGTTGTTATTATTATTGTAGTTATTGTTCTCAACGTCATTAATACATTTCGATTTGCTGTTGTTGTTGTTGTTGCTATTGGTATTGCTATTGTTATCAGAGCTGTTATCACCACCACTATTATTACCATTATTGCCTCCACCACCACCACTACCACCGCTGTTGCTATTATTGCTGCCACCACTACCGTTGCCATTATTACTGCCGCCACTACCACTACCGTTACCATTATTGCCACCTCCACCATCTTTACCACCAAAGCCTTCACATTCCGTCGAATTATCATCGTTTGAAGACAACAAATCCGTCTCCAGCTCATTCATATTCTTAATAATTGCAATGGCATGCTCACGCATTGATTTGATCAGACACGTCACGTGATCGATGGCATCTTGTGTATCCTTGGCAACCGAGCTGCTGCTGCTATCTGTTTCCTTAGAGTCCCCTCCCTGCAGCTCGCTTGTCGACCGATTATCAACCTGATTATCTTCAGCTGTTGCGCGACGTACTGGAGCTTCTGGCGCCCCGGGCTGATTGAATTCTTGCTCATTATCCTGCACTGCCACGAAAGATTGTCGATCTGGTATAAAGTTAGATGTCTCTTGAATATCTTCATCATCCAATTCGGCCGGCTCGTTGTTCTCTTGATAGTATGCAAAGTCTCTGTCATTCGAATCGAGATAATCGTATGCGTTATTGAATTGATATGTTGCGGCAACGAATTGTCGTCCGCGGTTGTGCAATTGATGAGGCATTAACATAAATGTAAGAAAACATAAAATCAATGGCCGATTTATTGACATTTTAAAAACTTAAAAATCAAACTTATAAAATAAAAAATTCGTTGTTGACACATTTTGTTAATGACTCGGATATGTCATTTTCGACATTAGATCAGTCATGCCGACAAACTTTTCCGACGCTGTTGGCAAAGCTGTAGAGATTGTGTCTGTGGGCAGTTTAATAGAGTTTTTAACAAGTATTTAAATGGTTGTTTAAGGATATATGGATATCCATGGAATAACAGTGTTCAGCTACTACAGCTTAAAGATATAAAGATTTAAGACAAATTTTAGTATATAAAGCGATATAGACAAATAGATCTGACAAAAATTTGTAAGCCTGGGACTGAATTTGGGAAGTAATTTACACTGTTTTTACAATTTTGCTACCTTCATCTCAAAGAAGAATCTCAAAAATTAATGGCACAAGCAACGACTTTGACATTTAGGAATAATTTTTAAGAGAAGAAAATTTATTAAGGTTAAAGTTGTTGGTAACTGAAGTAATGAATGATGATGAACCATAATTGAATGAGTGAAGCCATAATTTGAAGGTTCTCAAATTCAAGATGGGGGCTAAATGATGGCTGCCTGAATGTATTCAGACACATATCATCGGCCTAATTCGAATACAAAGTAACTTAATATTTGGAAAAAATAACGAAATAACGGTAATTAGCGATTAGGCACATTGAGCAAAACTACATCGATGCCCTTCTGCAATTTTGACTTTTTGTATGAAAAAAAGAGTATATAAATTGCAGAATTGTTTGAAACAAAATTTGAGAACTCTGAAGAATTTCTGACATTTGTTTCATTAACAGTGACTCCAAAAGGTCAAAGTAAGTAATTTCAGTGATATCGAAATGTTTGGTTGTTATTTATAAACACACGGCTTTAATATCCTATATATTTAAAACAAAAACCGAAATTTTGGAAATAATAAATATTTACTACGATCATATTTACCAGCATACAAAAAAAAATACCATCAAAACATAAGACAAATATTTTTATAAACAATTTACTGTTGTAGATAGTTATATCATAGTGATATCAATGGTTCAAAACCAATCAGACGTGCCGTTAACTAATCTTAATTCCTTAATGCATGCTAAAGGACCTTCGGTAAGAAGTGAGGCCAACGACCGCACATCATCCATTGCTCGTATACAGCGATCGTCAGACCTATTCTCACCTACGGCTCTCTAGTTTAGTGGACAATTGTACACAAAAGGAGCTACCTTGACTCTCTAACAGGAGGTCAGCATGCATAGGAGTAGCAGGAGCCATGAGATCTACGCGACAGGCGAGTCTAGAAATCATGCTACATCTTCTTTCCAGAGAAGAGTTCCTTAAATGTTCGGCAACCAAGAGCGCGATTCGTCTTAGTCACAAGCCTGGAAAAACAACACCTTCCGACATGCATCTATTCTGAATCTCTATGCAACTGAGCATCAAAAGGAACAACCGACTACATCACACCTAGGATGGGATTCGGTACTAAATACACCACATCCATTCCTAGCACGCAAGAATGGTAAGATGCGACCTAGAACCTTATGGCAATCTTCAATTCTACACTCATGGTTCCAAAATGGAGAAACGAACAAGATCATAGGTGTCATGTGAAACCCTGCAGATCAAGGAGTCTAACAAACTTTCTGATCACTGCAGTGTTTTTCAGGCAGCAATTTATGCAATTGAAAAAGCAGCACAGGTTATTCACAGCAAAAATCTAACTCCGACGAGGATAGTAATTTTTGTAGATAGCCAAGCGACCATAAAAGCTCTAGAAAGCAAAACGACAACAGCCCGAATGGTTCTTAAATGTAAACAAGTCGTGAACAGTGGCTGTAATACTCACAATTTCACTCGCTGCTGGGACCTCGGACACAGCAATTTAGAAGGGAATGACAAAGCAGATGAGCTGGCAAGAAGTGGAAATTACGAACACATGCTGTGCACAATTGGACGAAATACTCGAGAAAATGTGTTTAAAACAGCCCTGTATGGAGGATAGGCATGTATCGATTCTGTTACACTATAACGTACGACCGCATGCATCCCGTTTGATCGTGCAAAAACTAGAGCAGTTGCAGTACAAAGTTATGTTTCACCCTCCATATTCTCTAGACTTGTCACCAACAGATTATCATCTTTACTGGAGTCGGGAAAACTACTTACAAAGCCAGCGCTATTCCCACCAATATGCTTGTAGTAAATTTTGAATTAACCAACACGTTGGCAGGCAGGTGTACATCGAAATGGTACGATTTGCTACAAAGGTGTCCAGCTCCTTACGTATGCTGATGATATCGATATTATCGGCAGACCCAAGAGAGATGTAACCGCTGCTTTCGCCGCTATCGAAAAGGAATCAGCCAAAGTGGGTTTGACGGTGAACGAGGGCAAAACAAAGTATATGCTGTCTGCAAATAGGGAAGTTCGGCGTCTATAGACTGTATATATAACCTATAGGCTCCCATGTTATAGCAGGCAAATATAACTTTGAAGTTGTCAAGGAGTTTATATACCTTGGCACCGCCGTAAACAGCAACAACAATGTCAGCCTGGAGATAAAACGAAGAACAACAATTGCTTAGTGGTGCTACTACGGGCTAAGTAAGCAATTAGGTTCCAGAGCCCTCTCGCGATCGACAATACTAACACTCTACAAGACGCTGATCATACCTGTGCTTCTCTATGGCGCTGATGCATGGGTGGTATCTCAAACATATGCAGCAACTCTTGGGGTGTTCGAGAGGAAAGTTCTTCGCAAAATCTTTGGTTCTGTTCGAGTTGGCGACGACTATCACATTTGAATGAACCACGAACTGTACTAGCTCTACGATGACATTGACTTAGTCCAGCGTATAACAATTCAGCGACTACGTTGGCTGGGTCATGTCTTTCGTATGGATGAAGATGCTCCAGCGAAAAAGGTGTTTGAGACGAAAGCCGAGGGTCGAAGACGAAGAAGAAGACCATGCCTCCGATGGATTGATCAGGCCGAGGAAGCCCTTATCGCGCTTGGTGAAGGAGATTGGAGACGACGCGCACGAAGCAGAGACGCCTGGCGAGAGCTGATGAAGTCGGTTGTAACCCGTCAAGGGGTTGTCATGGCCACCTAAGTAAGTAAGTAACACGTTGGCAACGCACTATGGATGTAAACAGTGATTATGAGGAATAAACATATTTCGTTTGAAAATAACGTAACCCTTTAAGGGAGTTTTTCGTAACCCTTTAAGGTACTATTACAGTGTGTAAAAAATGAAAAATAATTTTTTGTTTTTTTTTAGAATCTGGTTCCTTACACACTAAAAAATTTTTATAGAATTTTTACACCGATCGGTGTTCCAGGGAGTCCTACACCGTTCGGTGTTAAAAAACACCGAGTCAAGGTACTAGAATATAATATCCGACAAGGTTTATTTTTTTTACTCCGATCGGTGCAAATAAGTAAATATCCGATCGGATGTTTGTGTTGAACCCCGTTAGGTGTTTATTTAGAATACTCAAAACAATAATTTTTAACACCGAACGGTGTAATTTTTTAATATTTATAATTGCTATAAAAAATAATGATATGCCAAATAAAATGGCACACATGCTCAAAAATAGATTTCGATTAAGTTATGTTTAAACCTTTTTTTTTTATTTTATTACAATGGAATTAAAAGTTTTAATGTCCGTTTTTGTCGAAACTGCTTTGCCGAACATGACTTCTAATTCTAGTTTCAGTCTTGTGAAAATTCAATTTTTAATTTGTTTCTCAATGATAATGTGATTTCTAAGTTGATTTCTCCATTGATTTTCTTATTTCACACCGATCGGATAAGTTTGTCATTTCACACCTGGTAAGCGGTGTAAATTAACACCGTTCGGTGTAAAAAATGTAAATATCCGCTCACCGGTGTGAATTTATTTTGGAATTTTTTTAGTGTGTAAGTTCTTAAAAATTCGTATATGAAATTTTAGAAAAAAATATCAAATAAAAAAAAAAGATATAACATATATTTTATTCGTATGTCGCGCATTTATTCATATATTATCGTTCATAGAAATAAAAGAAAATCTAATCGTGTTTTTCTCAAAACAAGTTTTTTCGAATTGGTTTCTAAGATATCTCGAGTTCTGCTTGATCGATTTCGATGAATCTTGATTCATTGTGATCTTCATAGACTCTGTTAAGCATTCTATATATAAAGTTTTATATTTTGTTTTTTACGGCTAAGAATTTCTGCCAAAAAGAGGGGTTTTTTGTAAATTGGTTTTTCAACGCATGTCATTTTTTTGTTTTTTTTTTTTTTTTTTTTTATTTGCGTAGGTAGAGTGCTCACCACAACCCTTTAATGAAGAATAAAGAATAAAAATAAAATTTTTTAATTTCCAACTCCTTGGAAATGCTGGAGACAAGAAACCAACTTACAACCTTTTTTTAAACACGCTAACTTCAACGACCTCTAGTAAATAAACAACAAATACAAAAACAAAAAAAAAAAAACCATTTTTTTATATATTCAACTTGAACTGTTCATAATGTAAATAAATTTGAATTAAATAATTTAATACTATGTAAAAAAATTTAATAAAAAAGGTGTTGTTTTTAATAGCTTCACAGTGTAATAGTTCCTTAAAATCCGACATTTTTTATGAAACTACATGATCTACATCTATATATAAACTAGCAACCCTCCGCGTCCTTGCTCGTGATATGTTTTCATATAAGAAACAATGTTTTATGTATGTGATTACTGTATTATTGTTCGAAGAAACTTATTTTTCTAATGTATTCAAAGTTCAAATTAATTTGAAACTTTCCAACAAACAAAATGATTCACTTTTGATATCGTTTATGAATCGCTTTCTCGTACATTTCATTCAATAGCAATTATCATAAGAAATTCATTTATAATATCGTGAACGGGAGAAATTCCTCATTCGTTAACGAATCGTTTAAACCAACAAAAGCAATTCGTAAACGAGTCGCCAAACCTTAGAAAATTTATTCGTTAACGAATCTTCATATTTAAAAGAAGCAATTCGTTAACGAATCTAAATTCTTAAAGAAGCAATTCATTAACAGATCCTCAAATTTAAAAGAAGCAATTCTTGAAAAAACCAAAATAAAAAACAAGTAAAGAAAGTCTAAAGTCGGTCTAGTCCGACTATGAAATACCCTAAACCTACTTTTCCAAAAAACAAAATATTATATATATATATTTTATATTATAGCCTATATTTTATATGCATTTAAATGTTGAAGAAAAATTTATACATACCAAGTTTTATTCCTGTAGCTCACAGTTAATGCCTTTATAATGCTTTCGCTATGGGAGTTGGGCGTGTTCAATGACGGATAACTCACAATTTTTTAACACACCTTAGTTTTGGTATAAAATACATACATACATACATACCAAATTTGATCTCTTTATGGCAAACATAATCTTATTTATTCAGTTTTAAATTTTTTGGGTTGTATGGGAGGTAGGCGTGTCCATGGGCGGATAACGTCCATTTTTTAAATCCATCTTTTTTTTGTTATAAAAAAACATAAGTGCCAAATTTTATCTCTGTAGGTTAAACAGAGGCTTATTTATTGTGTTTTCGATTTTTTGGTTGTATGGGAGGTGGGCGTGTCCGTGGGCGTATGATGTCCATTTTTCCAAACCGTCTTATTTTTGTTATAAAAAACACACGTGCCAAATTTTATCTCTGTAGGTTAAACAGAAGTTTATTTATTGCGTTTTCAATTTGTGGGTTGTATGAGAGATGGGCGTGTCCGTGGGCGGACGCCACCCATTTTTCGAAGACATCTTTGACCCTGACCTTTCAGGTTTAGGGTATAATAATAAAATCTGGAAGTTTTATACATATTATGTGTTATTTATTTGAACATTTATTAATTCTTTGTACATTTTATCGTTCATAATATACATTTGATCATTATTTAGTTTTTTGAAACGTTTGTATTTTGTTTATAATTAATTTTTTTTTTGGATTCTATCCTTCGCATTTTGAAAAAAATTTCTTGGACTTTTCCTCCACAATATTTAATTATTCATTTGGAAATTTCTCTTGGAATGCGCCTGAAAATTCAGAAAAACCATTTACTTTTTAGGTATAAGAACACAGAAAAAAATATTCGTAATCAATATTAACTTTTCATAAAATTTCACCAGAGAACGGCTTTTCAATATTCATAAATATCAGTATTCTTAAAACAAACGGTTCATAAAAATTAAATTTGCATAAATATCAGTATTATTTAAACAATTGGTTCATAAATTCTGTGAATTATTATTTTATTCACAGAATTGATAAATTCTAAATTCTAAATAAATATTATCCGAGCATTACTTCATAAAATGAACGGATATCTCTTTCGTTAACGAGATTAATTCGTTATTTTTATTCTGGATTTACTTATGTAAGTTCTGTTACTGTAAAAACCTTAAAAAAATAACCTACATAGCTTTTTAAAATAAACTAATATTGACCTTGTGCTAAAAAAAGTTATTGTTTGTTTAAGATTAGAAATTTACTTATAAAACTCTCATGATTGAAGTTACCTTTGATTGATTATACCATTTTATACCTTTCTAACCATACTCCTATGAAAACATTTTTTAAAGTTAAAAACGAAAATAACTTTAAAAGTTTTGGAATCTGTTGAAATTACAGGCATGAGATGGCAGGCAGAGCAGCTCTATGTTGGATTTCCGGACAAAGAGACTTACGAGAAAACTGGAAAATAGAAATAAACTCTCTTGAATTGGTTTTACCAAACAGTTGTCGACAACTGGGTAAATAATTGGTATACTTCTAGCTACATACAAAGTACTCAGAAATGCAATATACCTAATAGAATCAACAGGTGTTCGACGGGAAGCACATGCTATACGGCGCGCCAGCTTTGGCAATGCTCAAAAAACTGATTTCCCATAGACGGTATCAAATCAATGTTCTAGGAAACTGCCTAATAAGAAACCACGCTCAAAGATTAAACATCCGCCGTAACGACTTCTGCAGAAGATGCATGGATGAATAGTAGAATGAATCCATCCGAAGAGGAAAAACAAATCTTATCTGCAGAAATCATCACCTATTCTAAGCTAACTGATTTTACAGTGACCTAAACGGTTCTAATGAGAGACCGCTGCTGCAACCTATACAATCCTAAAATTTATCAATATCATACAATATTAAGTGAAACTCTTCCTCACTTTAATGATTGGTGTTTTTTCATTTCTTGTATGGATTGGTACTTTTTCATTTCTTATATAATAATGACTGGACAATTATTGTATATGACTAATTATTATATTATAATTGTATTATTTTCACTGCCAAAATTCTTAACAAACACGTGCTTTGGAATTAATTTCACTTATATATATTTTTATTTAAATACGATAACGCGATTAAGCATAGCCTATGTCCACCCAGTAAGATTAATGTTTCTGTTATGGAAATTAAAATCGAAATTTGTCCAGTGGTTTATCAGTTTACCCTCCACATGTCAACACAAGTTTCCTCCTTTATGTATTGGTATATTAGAAGATGATGCCGACGATTGAAAACTATCGATCTCCAATTTAAAAGAAAATTTAATAATTTTGTTGGTTTCACGTTTCCCCGGATTATTAATTGATTTGTTAAAAAATGAATGCATGTATAGTTTAGAAATTAAAATATACTAGTATCGCCTGGGGTCGAAATTCGACCAATTATTTGATTGCATATTTATTATTATATGCAAGATGGTTATATTAAGTTCGAGGCCATAACTTTTAATTGATTGGAGATGTTAAGCTATTTCCCTCAAAAAACTTATTTTTTTATTTAATAATTTTTTCAAAAACAGAAAAACATTTTAAAAAAATTTTTTTGACTCTTGTCAAAGAAATCATAAGGGGTAGCCTTGATTTTTTGATGGCACGGACAGTTTATTAATTTAGTGTCAAGACAAAATAAATTCACCTTAAATCCGGTATGGACAAAAATTATTTTTACACCATATTTTGAGAATAAATCAAATTTTGTGGTCTCTTTTTGAACGGAACAATTTAAATATAAGCAAAAAAAAAGGGATTTTTTTCAATAACTTTTTTAAATTAACTGATAAGACTTAAATACAAAAAAAAATAAATGAAATCTATTCAAAGATGGCGGAGATATTGGCTTCCCAATTTAGAACATTCAATTTGATACAGTTTTTTTCTCTCTCTTGGCATTTGGTTGAAACACATGCTAAATAACTAACGACAATATTAAGAAAATTCATTAAAAATACTTTTGGTTAGAACTTTGCTGTAATTTTTATCACATTTAAAAGAAAATATAACAAACTTTCAGAAATAATTAGAAACATTGAAAAAACGTTAAAATTAAACCAAGAAATTGACATGGAAAATAAAATTTTTGAATTCAAACACACATTTTTTTACAAATTTCACAATTGACGAATGCATAAAACTACATTTTTTTAAGAAATTGTTTCTTTTGAAAAAAACTAAAATTCGACCAACTCAAGAACTCTCTCCCAACTAAATTTCATATTAATCAAAGAGCAGATTTTTTCTCAAAAATGTAATTTCTCTCTTAGAAGGTTGGGAACCCCCTCTACCAGATATATCATTTATATATACACTCTGCACATCTGGGCAACACAAACTTTCGAATGATATAAGTTTCATTTATTTTGAGTTTTAATTTATATCAAAAAAAAAAAATACCTAAATTTATTAAATACTTAATATTTTTAAAGTTCTTTTGATTTCTCTTCCCGGGGCATAAATAGTTTCCATTAGACCTCGTAATGATTGACATGTAGTTTGGTGTCGATCGGATTCTGCTTGATAGCCTGGGAATTGAGGCCAACAATTATAAAGCCATTTGGAAGGAAAAAAAAACATTTTGTCTTATATATTTGGTATAAACTTTATAATTTGTCAACCGATTTCGTTGTACCACACTTTGTTTGAAAAAATTAAATTTGAAAATCAAATATAATAATAAATTTATTAATAGAATACTTTAAGTTTGCTCAATTTTAATTAATTAAAAAAATTTATTTTACCTTCTATATGGCGTTATCATTTTTGGACTCAATTCCGTGGCCATCAAACGTTATTTGATCGACTCTACACAGAAAAAATTATTGGAGGTGGATTTGAATAAAAAATTTTTAATTTTTTAACAAAACGATTATTCAATTTGAATAAATTTCATCAATTTTTTATTCATATTGAATATTTTTTTGTTGTATTAACAAATAATCTTCATATTCATTAAAATTTGGTTGGTGAATTGAACGAAAATATTTTGTAAATTTTTGACAGAAGCTGTATTCAAATTGAATAAAAATCATCAAATTTTTATTCATATTGAAGAGAATTTGTTAAAATAACAAAATTTCGTGAAAAAAATCCAATTTTGAGCTTACAAAATTTCAGCATTGCAAAAATTTTAGCCCATTCCATTTACAAAAATTGCGCGTTGTAATGAAGAAATTTCAGTGAAATTTATGGAGTTTTATTGAGGAAAAATATTCAATTTGAATAAATACTTTCATCAGTTTTCAGAGATTGATAAAATTTCGTTAACTTGAAGAATAAGTTTCATTTACTGATGAATTTTCATCAAATTCATTAAAATCTGGTAGGTGAATTTAACTATTAAGTTTTTTGTTTTTGCTTTACGAAAAATTTTATTAAGATTGAATTAAACTTACAAAATTTATAAGGCATTTGGATGATTTTGTTAAGTAAACAAAACTTCTTCTAAAACAAAGAAGTTCGTGGTAACCAAATTTTATCATTTAAAAAAATTAACCTAATTTTAGTGACAAAAATCGACTGTTATTTTGAAGAAATTTATTAAATCTGATGGTGTTATATTGAAAAAACTTCTGCAATTATTCTTCTTATTTTGCGGCACGGAATAAAGTTTGCAATTAAATTAATTTAATGTAAAGGGTACTTTTTCAAATTTTCAAATAAATTTTGGGTGAAAAATATCATGAAATTTTCTATTACTAAGAGATTTTTTGTTTTAATAACCCAATTTTTGGTATATTATATTAATGCTTTAGCTAAAAATATGTATGTTATTGAAAAATCTATTAATTTTATTAATTTGGATAATCTTATTTCGCAAATATTTCTTTATAAAGCGAATTCAGGGAATTTTGTTGTGCTTAAATTCAAGTTAACATCTTACGAATACGTTATCAATTGTAATTTATTGAAGAAATTTCTTCATTCCGAATAAAATTCGTTTAAAATTTCATCGCATAAAAAGAAATTTTCTTCAATTTGAATAATGCATTTTTTTCAATTTTGTAATATTGAAGAAATTTCTTCACTATGAAGAATGATTGAAGAAATTTCTCTACTATGAAGAATGTTTTATGCCAAGTGAAGAATTTTCTTCAAATTGAAGAAATTTATTTAATGTCAAAAAATTTCTTCACAAAGTACTTCTTCACAAAGAACTTAGTATATCTACAATTTTTGACATCATAGGCGTCATTTTAAAACATTTTTCAAGTGGATGAGTCATAGATGGATGAAAAAGAAGAATTAAAAAATATTCTTTTAAAGTTAAAGCTCACGGAGGCAGTGATTGATAACTTTGATATTGTTAATTATCTTTTTGGTAAGTTTTCTTGAAAGATTTCAAAATTTTAATTTTTAACTATTTAATTATCTTTTAGAGTGTAGAATTGACTCAGATGAGTTACTTTTAATACAGCCGGAACAGCTTCAACAATTTTTCAACTTCATCCTCTTCCAATTGGTCTCCAAATAACAATTGAATACAACTTGAAAATTCTACAACAAATTCACACGTAAGTCGTAATTCTAACACATAACTTATTACGTTTTTATTCAAATCTGTGCGGATTAATGAGTTTGTTCAAAGTATATCCGGAAATATAATTTACTTCAATATGAAAATAATTTCAATAAAAATTAATTAACATTTTTTAGTAATCTTTTCTTTTTAATAACCAAATTATATAAGCAAACCAGAAGTAAACTATGAGGAGATTTGTTATTGTTAATCACTTAGAATTTATTCGTAATCATGCGACATAATTAAAACATTGTATCATATAGTTTTATTATTTATTTAATTATATTATTTTTTATTTACAGATTCCGATTTCATTATACAAAGTCCCAAAATTTCAACACTTATATCCAAACTGAAAGATTAAAAGCGCAGTTATAAGAGATAATTTTTTGATTTCTTATTTTAAATTAAAATGTGTTTGCATTATTTAAGTTTTTGAAACTGTTTTGTAAGTATTGATAATCAAATTTTATCCATTCTATTTTTCATGAATTCATTTTTATAAAATAATTTCAGTTTAAGAAATATTAAAAATATATATAAAATTTTATATAACATATCTAAATAAAAATAACTATGATAAGTATTTACAATAATTTCAGTTAAAAGAGAGAGCCTGTGTAAACAAACTCAACTTGAAAAATAAAATTATTTAAAGCAAAGTAAGATTTTTCATTTTCTTTTCTTAAAATTTGCATACTGGGGCATCATTTTGGTAAGTAGTGACCATCAAAAACAAGAATATTTTGTCAATATAAATAATGAAATAATTTGTATTGAAGAATATTTCATTATTGTGAAGAAAAAAAAAGTAATAATGAATAAAATTTTATTAATATTAAGAAAAAATGTAGTCCAATTGAAGATCATTTTATTGATATGAATAATAAAATAAGTCAAATTGAAGAAAATTATGTGGTATTGAAAAATATATCAGTCATATTGATAATAGTTCATTAAAATGAAAACTAAATTTAGTAATATTGAATAAGATTTCGTTATATCGAAGAAAACAATTACTCCAATTGAAGATTATTTCGTCAATATGAAGAATAAAAATAGTCATTTTGAAAATATTTTGTTGAATTATTCACTAATTATAGATTTTTTTTTGTTAATGTGAAGAATTTTTCGTTGTTTTGAAAAAATTTTGTAAATTTTAATAATTCTTTTTCGTTACAGTAAAAAATTTTATTCAAAATGATAAAATTTTATTCAAAATTAAATTTGCAAAAATTATTCAAATTAACAGAAGATTTGTTGCGTTAACACCTAGGAGGTGTTGACCGCATAGTGATCACCGTTTCATCAGCTTGACCTGCTTTTTAATCATATTTACCGCCATAATTTTTTCTGTGTAAACTGCATGTCAAGCGGAAACTTTTTATGCAAAACAAATTGGCCATTTCAGCCCTTGAAACGACTTTGACCGAGCTTCTTATGATCAATTGTGTTGTGTGTGCTATTAAATGTTTGAACTGGACCTACATGTTTTATGCCGACTCCGAACGGCTTTAACTTTAGTTCATGTTCTCAAGAAGCTTTACATGGCATTATTTACTCTCTGAGGTTTGTCATTGTCTGCAGAGAGGTGGTGACCGATCAGAAATTTTTTTTTTTTAAAAACTTTTCGCCGCGACTGGAATCGAACTCGGGCTCCGAGCATGCTAATGCTCTTAACCATACACTTAACCTGCATGCCACGGTCACCACAAACTTTTTATGTCCGTATTAACCCCCATTCTAGTCTCACACGAAATTGTTTCTTAATTGAATTGCCACTGTGGGATATCACACTCATCTATTTGAAAATTTAAAACTTTTATAAAGGCGTGGTGTGACCCGCTTCACTTTTCAAAATAGCTTAATTCGTTTTTTACGTATTTTTCAACTTCCTTTTTTAATATTTCCAATTCAGTTGTATTCATTTTTCTTAAACTTTTCATAAATAAATTTGTTTTGGGGTCCCAAAAAGTGGGTGTATAATAAGAAGTTGTATTATAAAAGTTTAAACTTCCGATAAAAAATTTCCAAAAAATCTTTAATCACGTTTAGAGCCTATGTTTTCTCCCGCAAAGAACTCATAATGACAGCCAGAGTTCCAGAATTCTTTAAATAATATATTATAAGATATATTAACATATTTACATATTAACATATTAACAAAATTAAATATATTTTTGTACTTAAATATCGATGGTTAAACGCACAAAAGTGATAAGTGAACAATTTGAAATGTTCAGTAACGTCGATTTTGTTTTTAAATTTCAATACATTTCAGTACAAAACACTAATTTCAACTGTATACTGAGCAGCAACCATTGGTTATGCATTTTCAAA
This sequence comes from Tetanocera ferruginea, assembly GCA_958299015.1. Classification (NCBI taxonomy): domain Eukaryota; kingdom Metazoa; phylum Arthropoda; class Insecta; order Diptera; family Sciomyzidae; genus Tetanocera; species Tetanocera ferruginea. The sequence continues at coordinate 140,150,035 of OY282640.1, forward strand.
AAATTTAGACAAGGTAGATATTATATTGATGTTTTTGAAAATGCAGTAAACCTATTTTTGTCAAAAGGTCTCTTATCTTTTTAGTGAGCTTAACCATCGATATATTAGTTTTTGCCATTTTATTAGCATTACTGTATAATGTTAATACCTAGCTAGTTTTATACAGTCACTCCTCAAATAAAATTAACTAATAAATGACAGGCCGATTTTATTTTTAAGAAGGTCTTTATGAATTTTTTTACAATACTACCTTTTTGGAGTTATAGGAAAAAATATTTTGTAGAGGTAAAGTTTGGCATCATAGTTTTATTTAGACAAAAGTTAAGGTTTTTATTATTTTGCACTTATAGAAACTTTTTATAAACACTTCCTCACTTGATGTTAGCAACGTCAGGAATGTTCCACTACGTCACATCACATGATTTTTATGATAAAAGTAACAACACGTGACCGCGAAGTAGTGGCTGATTCTTGCGAAGCATTTGAAGATAATTTTTTTTAAATCTAAAAACCACAATTTTTTTCAACTAAACACTGTTTGAACAAAACTCTTTGGGATGATATTTTGATAAACTTTAAAATTTCTTTAAGGAAGTTAAATTTTAAAAAAATTAAAAATTTCTCAAAAAAACAAATATGAATTGAACAAATTTTAATTTTTCAAGTTTTAAAAATAAAACCACTTGTACATGTTTAAAGTTCAAACTTACCCTTAAAGCAAAACGGTGGAACTTATTTTGATCCTTATTCTAAACTTTTTAACAAAAATCATTATATAAAATTTCAACTGTTTTTTCAATTTAATTCGTATTCCTGGCACCAGAGGTAGTCACAAGATAGCTCAATAAAATATATCAACCTTGCGCTATAGACAATTTTTACAAACTGAAGTCCTAAAACAACAACTCATTCATTTTCCTTCTCAAGCTTCAATGACTGTGGGACAAAAAACTAACAGTTAGTATAAATTTTTGCTGACATTTTATTTCTTGCATTTCTACATAAAACTACAGTACATAATTTTATGGCGCAAAATTATTGCATCCAAAGCTTTGCTTGGTAGAACTGCATTCAAAAGATATGCCAAAACTTAAGCGTGTGTGAGAATCTATATGAAAAGAATATGTGCATACATACATTTATGCTTCGGGTTGTTCTCAATGTATCCATGTCTGTAAATTTGTATAAACAAACCTAGTTGTACTTATTTAAAAAAAAACTTCGAATGGATATAAATTTTTTGGTCTTCGGGTTACAGTTGTGCCAACAAAACAAAAATTTTGTTAAATGTTAAACTTTGCTAGAATCAAAGGCAAATGTAGTGCAGAACATTAGAACTAAGCTATAGCAAAAATAACTTTTGTCAGCATTACTTAGAGAACGGATTGGTTAAAGAGAGTAGCAAAATTCTTTTTCTCTCCATAACATACATACATTCCATTCACAATCTCGGCTCAAAATCGAGAAGAAAATATTTTTTTTTTAAAAATAAGGCACAACATAATTTTGTGAGCATAAATGCTTTGGAATAGATTCTGATATTATAGGCCGCACCATATTTTGAATTAAGGAAAATTTTCTTTTGGTTCAATATGACACAGTGCCGTAGCCAGCAGTTTTCTTAGAAGAGGGTTTTGAAAACAAAACTATATAAGTACCTTAAAATAAATTTAAAATAAGTTTCCAAGCGTATTATAGAGGGTTCGAATTGGTTTTGTAATGTAGATTTTTTTTGTATGTGACGATAAAAAAGATGGCCAAAAATAACATTTCGTTTTCTGCAGTTTTTTTATTTAAAGAGGCATTTTCCATATAGTATAGGTTTTTGTAAAATAAAGGTTACCCAAAGTCAATTTTTTTGTTTTTTTAATTCCTTGTGAACTGGTTATATCGGAATTCTTGTTTCCGATATAACCAGTTTCGAAAGATGACAATTTCGATTTTTTGACCATAGGTTCTTGTAAAATGGTATAATATACACAGTATGGTTTTGAAAAAGGTTTTTTAATAAGAGACCTTATGAGTTTATGAAAAATAGGTTTGAAAAATAGCAAACCAAATAGCAAATTAGTAGATGGTAGCATTTAGAGATTATTATACGAATTATTACAGTCATCAAAGTGATAGTTCTTCAAGCTTATATCTGTTTCGACAAGGAAACCGCTAAAGTCGAGTTAGGACAAAGGTAGGTTATTACTTGCATTGCATTCCTCGCAATAAAATAATCAAGTACTCAAGTCCTGAAAACCTGAAAAATGAATTTAGCTGTTAGTAATTCCTTGTCGACACATATATATTTGTTGTACATCACGACATACTGGTTTACGGCAAAATAAATATTTCTAGAAAATATAAATTTTTATTTGGTTATAGTTACCACACCACTATTTCGAACTGTCAAAATTATTTGTTTAAATAAAAAAATTTATTTACATATTTTAGTAATTGTTTATTGTAAAAAAATTGTATTTATATATTTTAGTAATTGTTTTCATAATATGATTTCAAGAAATACTTTATGGAACCAAATTCCATTCCGTCAAAATTTATTGTATTTTCAGCACTGCGAATCGAACCTTGGACCCATCGCTCTGACGTCGCGACGCGTCATGGTGTACTGGATTATGGATGGTGAACAAAATGCAAACAAAACACAAGCAATCGAGTATTTCAATAATTATATTTGCAGTTTGAAATGCAGTATGAATGAAATGTTTAGAAATTTGTATAAGCCTTCAAATAAATTACTTCTCGAGACAACACACAAGAGTTTAGCAAGTGGAACTACTACACTTGGTAAATTTGGTTGAATAAATTCAAATATTGTCTATTCCTTTCAAATACCTTCTGTCATTTTTGGGTTAAAACCATGATTCCATAGATGTAGAATTTCGGATTTTTATCGTTGAAAAACTGACGCAGATAGTTTTCGCAGTCATCTTTCGAGGTTGATTTCTTCCCAGCAAAAGAGTGTTGAATATATCGGAAAAAATGATAATCTGACGATGCAATGTGACGAAAGATGTGGGTGGTCTTGCGTTGTCGTAACGAAACACAACACCTTTCCTCTAATCAATTCTGGCCCCTTTTTTCAATTTATTTCTAGCAGTAGAGATTCGAATAAATCGTTTGGCCAGGCGGTAGTAGCTCATAATGGATGATACCCTTTTAGTGCCATCAAACTCATAGCATCACCTTCCTTGTCGTAAATCCCGGCTTTGACAGTGTTCTTGGAGCTTCATCTTTTTTCCACCAAGACCGTTTTCGAACAATATTATCGTATGTGAACCATTTTGCATTACCTATTACCATACATTTTAAAAATGGCTCGATTTCATTTCGTTTTTGTAGCGAATCGCAGCTAAAAATTTGGTCCATTACATTTTTTGCACTTAGTTCATGAGGCAACAGATATCAATCTTCTTTTTAAAACCAACTTTATTCAAATGGTTTAACACTGTTTTGTAGTCGATCTTCAGTTTCTTAGCAATGTCGTGGGTGCCCCCATGGCAATTTTCTTGAACCTTATCCATTATTTCATCGACTTTTGCCGATCAAACGGTAACGTTTTCAAATGTGATTAGCCGACCAGAGCGAGGAGCATCTTTAACTTAAAAATTAACTAAACAAAATCGAGCGAACCATTTCCTGACAGTTGACTGGGATAGAGTACCTTCACCTTAAAACTTACAAATCTTTTCATTTTTCCCATTATCGTAGTAAAATTGTAAAATAAAACGTATTTTTCTGAGAAAAAGTTCCTAAATATCTGTATTTTTAATATTTTGTGTACTATGGATGAACATTAAGTTTTCTGATCGGAGGATGTGAGGAATTTTCTAATGAAACTGTTCTGAATTATAAGAGTACGATGCTCATTGATTAGAACTTTAACGTAAGATTTCAAAAATTAAAGTTCAGCTAGGATAGATAGATACAAATTTATTTCTCAGCATATAAGATTAAAGTTTTAAAGCATTTTTATCCTGAATGTACACATTTTCGGAAAAAATTACATGAAAATTTTTATAATTTATAAATTTTTCAGTTTTCAAATCAGTCAATTCTGCTACACTAGATAAAAGATATTAGATAAATTAGTTTTCGGATTTTGTTGAATATTCTTTTCATGTTCATATATTGTTTTTCTAAGATTATATTTGTTTTTATTTTGTTTTTACTACAAAGGTGTAATAAATTGTGTGATAAAAATTAAAAACACCATAGCTTAACTTAAGAATTTCTCTACACAATAATCTTAAAATGGCCAGTTTCTCGATTAGAAAATTTATAGACATGTGAATTTAAGACTCACAGTTCATTTTCTGGATAAAGTTCTTAAATGTATTTTTGGTAAGCCGTATATCTCAAAAACTACTTTACGAATGACATACATACCTGACATAGTTCTTTTTTATGATTTTCGTGACTAACGACTATTGTTTTATAACCATAACTCAAATATAACCTTTTTATTAGGAACTTATAATTTATTATTATTATTATTATAATTATTGCAAACTTATAATACATTTTTTTTAATTTTGGTTCTTTAAAAAATTTTGAATATATTTCTTTATGATCTTTTGATTTAAATAACAACATTTTATAATATTTTGTTTATATTATTTGCTTTTTCTGCTTCTTAGCACCTATGAGGGGGGTAAGAACCCCGAATACCAACCTTGGCTACTGATCTGGTTCTTCTCTTATAAATAATTTTAAAAAATAGGATAATTGAATCCCTTTTCTTAGTAAAAGCTTCTTAGATAAAGGAAAATTGTCGAACCAAAAATGGTTGATCTTATCAGGCTCAACTACTTCCAGATGAGTCTTGTCTAAATCTATTTAAACAAGAACAATTGTCTCCAGTGCTTAAGTATGCCATTCATTTTTTAATTCAAGCCCAGATTGTGGCAGAACTAGATGTAATGCAGTGAATTGGAAAATTATCTTTCCAAATCTTCTAAATACTTATCTCTATTGAAATTTCAAGTTTAAAAATTTTGTTGCACTGCGTTTTAATTGCACATTTAAAGTTCATATTTTAAGAGCAATTTTGCTTGAAAAGCAAACAAATTGCTCTTCCAAAATTAATTGTTGAAAAAATTTTCAGTTAGCAAAATATCTATAACCATAGCCTTAAGGCATTGCAACACTACAAAATACGTTATTTGACCACGCGACGGTATCGTTTTCACTTTTCAAGCATAAAGTTTTTGAAAGACAAAAATAATGTTGAATGTTGAGGAAAAACATACAAAAACAACAACAAAAATTCAAAACTTATTAACAACTTGCATAAAGAAATCAGAGACTTTGCGTGGAAATCACGTAGTGTGGACGGAAACGGTGAGAATTTTCGCAGAATTTTAAAAAAGGTGTGATAAAATTGTACCGACATATTTTAACCTTGGTATGTGCCTTTTTTGACGATAGATAAATTTTTAAATATTTTATTGCAAAAAAAAAAAAAAAATTGTAAGCATAGATCTGAGTATGTAGTCGAAGCAGTGGCGTAGCGAGCATAACTGGCGCCCGGGGCAAAACAATTTTTTGGCGCCCCCAATGAAATAATGAAAAAAATTATGATATATTATATATATTTTTTAATATTTAGTACAAATTATTATAATACACTTATTAAATTACATTAATACAAATAACACTATGCGTGGAAATCAGAAAAAGGTTCTGTACACGACAGTTCATTATATTTTGTTTCAGATTTAGGGTCTCTTAACACGAAAATCGCAAAACAAGTTTTTATAGTTAAGCCTAGTAGGGTAAACTGGGGTACCCTTGACTTTGGTGCACATTTGACTATGACGTTTTCGGTATAAGCAAACCGTTATTTTACAATAATTTGTTTTATAAATTTTGCATCATTGTATTTCAGTAATCGTCACGAAGTTTGACGATTCTTGCATTACATGAAGAAAAGTAACAGAAAAGTTCTTATGTTTTGCGCGCGTAACTGTTATTTTCTGGCACTGATACGGAACGACTTCCTGACCGAGTTATAAAAATTAATCAAAGTACCTTTTACAAAAGGTAAAAACTATTTATTTTTTTGAAAATATAAGTGAATTTCAATAGAACTAAATATAAACTAAAAAAGTTTTAAAAAAAAGATGCCGAGAGCATTTGGGTACATTTGACATTTTTGATTGAGGTACATTTGACAAATATTAGTTGTACGAGTACTAACATCGAGTAACATCGAGATGTTACCAATTCATTTAAAAGTTTTTTAATATATTTCTAAATTGGTTTTAATAAAAAAGGTGGTTTCAAACATTAGAATAGGTGTATCATTAGCCGAAGAAATAAAAGGACATGAAGAGAAAATAACGTTGGTTAAGGAATGAAGACTGAAAGTCTAAGGATATTAGTAATTCTGAGCTTTGATTATTTTGGGTTGTTCTGTAATGCTAGTCTTATTTTTTCCCAAGTATTCAGCCACTTCATTTTTAAATTATTTTTTATGTAGAGCATTAACATCAGTGGAATTCCCAAAAGCGTTAAAGCCACTTGTGGTTATCGTTAACTGGCCATTAACTACCTAACCTATTAACTCGTATCCATAACATCTTTGCTAGCAATGTTTATTCCTAACTTTGACAGTTCGTTAAAGATAACTGTTGCTTGCTCAACTATTCGCTAACTGAAATAATAAAGTTTATATATTTTAATTTCAATGAAGTAAATTTTACTATATATAATTTTGACATCAATTGTATCGAACTGATCATGTTACATTCGATATTTTAACTATATTCTACTCTTACAAACACGAACTAAAGATGTATTGAATTTTTGTATGAATAAGGCTGGTCTATTTTGAGAAGTAAAGCATGACTTTCTCAAATTTTTCAATTTCTTCACAACAAAATATTTGTCAGAATTTTCACGCAACAAAAAAATTAATGCTGCGAGTGAAATTTCACGCAAACGGGTAGAGTACTAGGATTTACGTGTTTTTTAAAGATTTTATAAGATTTATAAGATTTTTAAAGTTTTTCTCACTTTTTTCAAATATAGTCGCATATGTTGAAATATATCTTGTACACTTCTTGTTCAATATTAATAATCACGCTAAGCCGAATAAAATTTCTAATTTTCTTCATGTTTGATCAACAAATTTTTTCATTTGGATAAGTAGTTTTTGCGCTATCGTTATTCATAAAAAATCGAAAACTATTTTAATTTTTAGTGGAGAATATAAACTACCGCCGAAAGAAATGCGTGCAAAAATACGGTCAGGAGATGCATTTGAGTGAAGACGCTAAAATTCGACATTGTACTGTATTTTACATATTTTATTCAATTTTACACTGATTGATACTGAAATAGAAATAAATATTTGAAGTGCTACTCTCAGGTTTGGAAAAACATCTTTTTCTTTAAATGGAAGTTCTGTTCCATTTAAGTCTGTATTATAAAACTCACCCAAATTTTTACAATTCTTTTCAAGATCGTTGTACGGATTATTCTTACTTAATAAATTTTCAACGTCAAGAAAATACCAAAATTTGGAATTAAGGTCCCCTGTCTTGTAAATTGTGAACTTATTTCCTGATGCAGACGACCAAGAACGCTTTTCATAACGCCAGATTTTTAGCTTTCTGCGGAAAGACCATATCTCGAGTCAATTCTCCGCGCATTTGTCGGCGACATTTTATACGGATTGTTGTATCGATTCTCCATTTTTTACAAAGATTTTTAGCCTTTTCGATAACTTTTTCACATATCTCGTTACGAATTTCTGCAAGTTCAGTCGCCAATAATTTGAGATCATGGAACGCTTCTTTAAACTTAATTTTAGGACCTTGTAACTGAGCTGCACACGGTCAATTCTCTTAGAGTTCAAGCCAGCAATGGACTAAAGTTACGATATTTAAATTCGGTTTAAGATAAAGATTGCAGCATTTCTGGTGTACCACTTGTGGCAGTATTTTCATCTGCTAATTTTTCTTTTAGTTCTACGTATTCTTCCAGACCCTCGACAATAACGCTAACTGCTTGCGCTCTGGAGCTCCATCGTGCTACAGATTCTTTAACAGGTTTTTTAAAGCATTTTTAACAATTTCCATCGTAATATTGAACGTGAGAAAAAGAGACGTATATTATCAATATACGAAAACATGTTACAAAGATTGAATCTTGGTTAGCTGTCACCAGCTATCACAATGTTGCCTTGTTAGCTATCACAATTTACAAATGTTGCCTTATTTTTTTTCTATTATTCTTTGTTGAACGCCAGATATGTGATTTGACATACCCTACAGTTGGCTAACTTAATTATTGAATTAATTAATTAAAACAAATTTTTTTGCAAAACTTTGCTTGTCTTGAGAATGATTTGGCGCCCCTCTGCGAGTGGCGCCCGGGGCATGATGACACCCCCTGCCCCCCCGTCGCTACGCCACTGAGTCGAAGAGAGGCAGGAGAAATTAAATAGAAATGCGGCTATAGTTTATGTCTGTATTGAAAGAAAAAAAAACCTACATAAAAACTCAAAACTCAGACCTAGAGTTTGGCAGAAAGAAATATATTTTTATATTATGTATAATTCACATACAATAAATAAATAAAATAAAGGAATATCTATCTACAGATAAACATCTTACATGTTTTGGGCAACAAACTTGTTAAAAAAAAACAAACAATTTAAAAATATAAGTTGGCCCAAAAATGGAATACAAAAAAAAAATTGTCTGACCATTTCCTGCCGTTGAAAAGTTATTTTTATGACACATAAGAAATGATTTTTATGATAAATCATGGGTCCGTTTTGATTCCTTGGGAGCTATGGGTTAGTTTGTATTTTCGGGAGGTATTCACGCAAAACCTTTTTGTATCGAAATCTTTTGGTGTATAACTTTTTGCAAAGTCGTTTTAATAAGATAAGTTGAAGGTCTTTCCAATGATATGCAGCACTAGTAGAGATTTGTGTAAATATTTAATTTTTGCGGTCAAACTAGAAAATTTTGGAAAATATACACAATTTTTAAACTAAAAGTGAATTTTGTCAGTAAATTTAGTTCTATGAAAAAAGTCTTTATTGCTTTCAGTCACATTGTTAAATATACACTCAACTCTGTTTTTACACGGTTTTTTTTTGCACGATTTCGAAATAACACGTTTCACCAAAAATTTTTTTACACGAACTTTTCGGTTTTGCACGATTAACAGGATTTTTTAATTGCTCTCGTTTATTATAATTGTATGTTCCTTGCATTAAATTTTTTTGCACGGTTTTGTAGGCATACATTTAATTGTTTTTCAACTTACACGGTCTTTCAATGTTTTGGAACACATACCTTAATTTGCTATAATCGCTTGTATTTTTTGTACACGATTTACTCAGGAACGTATCTACCGTTTTAAAAAAAGAGTTGAGTGCATTGGACACCGATCATACTACTTCTCCTTGAATTTGTAGAAATTTGCGACGGGAAGGGTTAACTTAAAATTAAAAAGCAAAAATTTCATCATAACTACACATTAAGGTGGATAATCCCTATGGAAAAAAATTCTCGGGGATCGCCCCTCAATTAAAAAATTATGTTTGTGCCATAAAAGTTCATTTTTTAGGTGGGCCTAAAATCTGCCAAAAATGGTCTTTTTGTTACAGCGAATTAACCAAAACGGTGAAGTTTGTTATAATTTTTTAACTTTAGCCTTCGGTTCGTGTGTTCTCTCGTTTGTCTTTGAAAGACTTCGTACATCTTTAATTTTGTTCAGTTAAACCTAAATTGGCTTCAATTTTAACTCTTAATCCGTCATCGGGGTACAATTGTACCCCAACTCACTTTTAACACAACTAAAAGCGGAAGAGCAGCGAAAAGAGTACGATCTCGTTCGCCATTGTCACTGACAGAAATTAAATTGTTTTCTCCTTTTTTGTTTGATGTGATAACTTTTTTTATAAATAAAGGTATTCATTTATTTAATTTGTATTTGAATTCAGACTTTTTTTCATATAACTGCACTGGGGTACAATTGTATCCCACAGACGGTTAATGTATTGTTTTACCATGGACGGATGTAGGGTTAATACCAAATTTCGTTTTTAATAGCAAATTTTTTCAAAACCGGTCCAGTAGTTTAGGTTTTATTGAGTCATAAATTGACTCAAGTTCCAAACAAGTTTTGGAAACTTTTGACACCCTATCTTCTAGTCCTGAATCTTAATGTTAAATTTCATTAAAATCAAGAAAAACAAGTAAAACAATAAAAAAAAAGTCTAGCCCGACTATGGAATACCCTAAACCACCTTTTTTGATATTGTCCGTGAGCGAATGAACTCATATTTTATATTAATTTCAATTTTGAAAATTTTAAGATTTATTCCTGTAGCTCACATGTTAATGCCTTTATAGTATTTTCGCTATTGTGGGTTGTATGGGAGGTGTGCGTGTTCCTGAACAGATTACGTCCAATTTTTAATTGCATCTTTGTTTTAGTATAAAAAACATACATACTAAATTTTATCTCTGCAGGTTAAACATAAGCTTATTAATTGAGTTTTAAGTTTTTGGTTTGTATGGGAGGTGGACGTGGCCGTGGTTGAATGACACCCATTTTTCAAAACCATCTTTGTTTTGTTATAAAATACAAATGTATCAAATTTAATTTCTGTACGTTAAATATATTCTTATTTATTGCATTTTAAATTTTTGGGTTGTATGGAAAGTGGGCGTGTCCGTGGAAAAATGACGCCCGTTCTTCAAAATCATCTTTGGTTTGTTAGAAAAAACATGCATACTAAATTTTATTTCTGTAGATTAAACATAAGCTTATTAATTGAGTTTTTAGTTTTGGTTTGTATGGTAGGTGGGCGTGTCCGTGAGCGGATGGTACCCATTTTTTAAAGATTTTTTGTTTTGATATAAAATACATACGTACCAAATCTTATCTCTGTAGGTTAAACATGAGCTTATTTATTGAGTTTTTAATTTTTGGTTGTATGGTATGTGGGCGTGGCCGTGGGTGGATGACATCCATTTTTCGAAAACATTTTTGTTTTGATATAAAATACAGATATACCTAATTTTGTTGTTGTAGGTTAATTATGAGCTTATATGTATATGCAGTTTTTAATTTTTGTGTTGTATGGGAGCTAGGCGTGTCCATGGACGGATTCCAAAAATATTCAATAGTACAGATCCTTGGATCCATGTGACCATGTGTGCCGGGTTCCATCCAATTATCTCGACTCCTTCTTATCCTGTGTTTACGGACAACACACAGATATTTATTAACTTTGTGCAAACGTTTGTAACGCATAAAAATAACCCAATCAGCCATTTAGAAATGGTGCTTGGATTAAGCTTACATGCAATACAAAAAGCAAGCCTTATCCAAGCACGCTTGAAAAACACTTCCCCAGGTAATAAATTTCCAAGTTGCTTTGTAGAACTATTGCGTAAAACACAAAAAGCAAGTGATGTACAATAATACTTGGAAAGGCTTGCACCCAGCAAGTGTTTTGCAATCATACTTAGAAAACGCTGACAACGGTAATAGTTTTGCAACTGTTCAAAGTTGTGATGCTCTCATATATACACACATAAATGTATTTTTTTTTTTCATTTTGTTCGCTCATTATGTTCGCTTGTTCGCTCAACCTGATGGCTGGCTTACGGCAAGCTGTCAGAGTGTCCGACTCATATGCGGTGGTTCGCGCGTTCGATCCCTGGTGTAGCAAACACAAAAATTTTCGAAGGCATGCAATTTTTCGTATAATTATATGCTTCAATTTTAACAAACTAAAATAAAAAATAAACAAAAATAAATTTTCCGTTTGGGAATTGAACCTTGGATGTCCAAATCTCAACAAATCGAATAAACAAGTGGCTTACCAGCTGAGCCACGGAATAAAAATTTTTCGCGAGTGCTAATTGATTTGCTGAATGTAGCACACTTGGAAAAAGCTTATTAAAACACTTATATCGAATTGTAAAAGCAACACTTGGATTAAGCTTGAAGAAAGGAATATTATTCCAAGGGTTCACTTTCGTTTATCTTACAATTACATGTAAGCGTTCTACAATAGTAAATGAAAGCGTTATCCAAGCTTGAGGCTTACGTTTGTAAGCTTGTTTAAAGCTTATTCCAAGCTTGTTTGGCTGATTGGGAAACGAGTCCGGTAAAGAAAAGTATATATGTATATTGATCAGCGTCACCTCGTGAGTCGAGCTATCCATGTGAAAAATACACATACAGCTGTTGACAACTAATTAGAAACGATATCATATTTGCTGCACTTTACCGCACTGGACGTGCGTTTGGTACTGTAACGGTCTATTTTATGCTTTTATTCCTTAATTTTCTTTTATCTTTTTTCAAAAACAATTAAACTGACTTTTCCAAGTAATTTATTGCAGCAAAATCAGTTCTAGTAGGAGAACATAATTTATTCCATTGACAGCTAATTAGAAACGATTTGTTAACATTAAAGTTTTTAAACTTTTTATGCATAATTTCTAAATATTTCGATAAGGTTTTATTATTTTGAACTGTTTATACATAATTTCAACAAAAAAACTCGCGTGTAGCAACGTACACGTGGCAGAAGTGAAACTTCTTTAACAGTAAGAAATAAGAGAGATTTAAGTGTGAAATAGAGAGAGAAAGTATCTGAAAAGAAATTCAATCAATACGAAATGGAATAATAATTGTTGATTCAATATTTGCATCCAGGGACCGTACCGGCTATGGTTTTTGTCGAAAGTGTCACATATTAACTTTTATCTCTTAATTTTTATTTTTTCCGACAAAAATAACAGTTTTTTGTGCATTATAGTTTTTTTGTGAAAAAATAACAGTTATTTTCTGCCGTTTATTTTTTCGGTCAAAGATATCAGGTAATTTATATTTGTTCAAGTCATTTTACCGATAAAAAAATTTTGATATTATTATTTTCATCTCATCGGTGAGACATTTTACACATGGTGTCAACAGTTCAATCTGTCAAGCGGCCTTTACGAAAACACAAATTGCTTGATATTTTTGACCGAAAAAATTAAAGTCACAAAATAACTGCTATTTTTGACCGATAAAATAAAAGCCAAAAGTAACCTTTATTTTTCCTCGAAATATACTAGGCAAGAAATTAACTTTTAAGGAATCAGTTTCAAATTTAAAAGCGACTTAACGGTCGTGAGGCTGAGGACATTTGTAACATAATGGTATATTTGAAAAAGTCTTTCGACAATTTTTTTCATTTGAAAATTGTAAAATAACAGTTCTTTTCGGTACTTGTTTTAGGTAAGTTGGTGTTTTAGTTGCTTTCGAATGTTTTCTCAACATTGTTACTTTTTGAATGCTGGATTGCATTTGCATAGTACTCTTTGAAGGAGCCTCCGAAAGCAGAGGCAAGTCTTGTTCATTATTACCTTCTGCTTCCTGATCATAATAATTGCTATGTTGATAGAGGGCCTCATAGTGCAGCGAACGTTGATTGTTAAGTGTATCAACTTGGTTGGCTTTAAAATTTTGTTGAGATGATGGCTGAGTTCCAAAATACATTTGTACAAAGCATCAGTGTGTTTTTTGGGGATTGGTTCTTTGTAGATTCACCAAAATACTCTGATATTTCGTAAAAATGCATTTTGAAACTCAGCCGCTGTTACAATCACCTTACCTTCATCATTAGTTGCAAACCCAGCTGTGGCTGTATTCTTAAGAGCTCTAATTCGCTCTTTTTATTCACGAACGCGTTCTGCTCCTGTTTTAGCTATTTTTCTATTTTTTTTCCGTGCATACTTGTAGGATAAAAATTAATGTTACGGTTATGTTAATATTGTAATGTTAATGTTAATGTAATGTTAATGTTAATTATGTTATTTTCAGTATGTTACGCGTTTAGTTTAATTACATTTTGTTTGGCTGTTTATCATGTGCCTACGTGGCGTTGAGGTATAGATTCCGGCTCTTAAGCAACGATGTTCGGGGTTCAATTCTCGGCAGTGGCAATAAATTTTTTTAAATTTTCATATGAATTGAAAACGTTAGCCTAGCGTCACGAATAAGAGACCTTGAAATTTCACTCGCCGCCAAAGAAGTTTCACTTCAAAAACTGTAAAAGTAAAATTTCATAAAATGGAAAAAGCCAAAAGATGCACGCCAGGTACCCGCAAAGCAATTATTGAATTGAAGAGTGATGGGCTATCATTTGGATCAATTCAAATGCTGAAAAACGATGGTTTTCAATGCTTTTGCTCATCTTTAACAATGACTGCATTCAATCCGAAAAAGCGCTCAGGTAGCGAAGTAGCATAAACTGATACTTTCTGCTGAATGGGTTTGTTGGCGAAATGTCAAATTTCCAACAAACTGATTGTTTAACTGTCAAAATGAAGTGAGCGTAAACCGCTCAACCGAGGTAGCATAAAATATTTTCGCTACCTAAGATGGCGACCGCTCAGGGAACATGTTGTGTGAGCGGTTTATGCTACATACCATTCAGCCGGAAAGTTGTGGAGCAGCTACTTAAAAAATTTTCCGCTGAATGCACACAATATAAAACCACGGAAAATGTACCACTCCAAAAAATACCGCGCAAAACTTCAGCACATATTTATCAGAAGATTGTTCGACCAACAAAACCTGATTCAAGGAAGACCACAGTAGTTATCCAGCGTGAAATAGTGTATGAAATTGGGGTCAGTGTATCAAAATGAACCGTTGCACGACTTTTAGTGGAAGCTGGCCTTCATGGAAGACTTGCACGCAAGAATCACATGGTGAAAGGCTCGAACAGAAAACAACGTACTGAATTTGCCAAAGATCATGTATCTTGTCCGGTAAAGCAGTGCAAATACTTGTTGTGTGGAGTGTAAAAACAAAGATCAATAGCATTGATACTGATGGCACAAAGAGTGTCCAACGACCAAAAGGTAATGAACTTGATCTTAAGTAAACTTCTTCGGTTGTTAACCATAGCGGTGGATCAATCTTTGTTTGGGGGAAGTTTTTTTGAAATGTCATTGGTCTAATTCACTGTGTTTCTGGCACAATGAACAACGAGAATACGTTTATATTTTAAGAATTGTTATGCTGCTTTGGTATGTAGACAATATCCCAGTGATTTGGTCATTTCAGCAGGAAAATTACCCCAAGCATACGGTTAAAAGGACCAACAAATTGTTTGTTAATTTGCTTTGACTGTTCTTGACTGCTCATTGTCAAGTCGTGATGTAAATTCCATCGAGCATTCATTATACGATTTGAAAATGCCGTAAGCACACTAAACATAACAAATTTGGATGATTTTTTAACAAGAGTCATGGAAGCTTGGTGCGGTATTTGGTAAAACGATGTCAAGACCTTATCCTTAATGCAAAGACGATTTGTTGTAGTTTTAACACATTGAGTGCCATGGCTACACGTTTTCGTGCGACACCTAATACTTCCTGGGGTGCCACGTCGCACGTTTTCGTACGACAGGCATTGTCTGGCCTTAGATATTGTCGTGCGTTTCTGTGTGACTCTACAGGGTTTTTTTAATGTGTTTCTAGTACCCTAATGTTTGCCCTAAATTTTTGTTCAAGTTTCATAGAGATATCTTCATTTTTTGCGGTTTTATGATAAAAACTCGGAGGTTCTTTTTAATTTTGAAAATTTATTGGAATTCATTCGATATTTCGGAAAAAAAAGT
Source organism: Tetanocera ferruginea (assembly GCA_958299015.1). Taxonomy (NCBI): domain Eukaryota; kingdom Metazoa; phylum Arthropoda; class Insecta; order Diptera; family Sciomyzidae; genus Tetanocera; species Tetanocera ferruginea. Next base: position 140,165,705 of record OY282640.1, read on the forward strand.
ATAAAAAAGATACAAAAATATTAAAATTACGATATGATAATTTCAATTTACATTAATTCTTTAGATGTGCATATTTCGGAAAGCAATCAATGCACAATTGGGGAGTGTTGGGGCATTGCTGACAGTACGTAGTTGTCCTTTTGATATTCTTTCTTGCTTCCTTTCGACTAAATTTTCTTTTTGCTTCAGCGTAGCATAAAGCGCAAGCACGTCGGATGGTTTTATTATGTTCATCTACTCTTTTTCTGATAATATGTTTTGATTGCGATACAGGCTGAGGAGATGTGAGATTTAGTAGGTCCTTAGCAATGCGTTCACGGAATGTTCGTATATTAATGTTTTTATTCGTAGCTGCTTTATACACAGTAAAGGCATTTACCACGGAAAGTCCGAGTAAAAGTTCAATTCCCAGCTTTCGATACCATTTTAACCCTTTGCGAAGGGCATTTGAGTAAGAAGCCATTTGGTCGGAAAGATCAATGCCTGCTTTCCCCTTATTATATTCTAGCACAGCCAATGGCTTTTCTGTTGCTCGTATGTTACGTCTCGCTCCTCGACTAGTTGAAGGCTCTTCAGGATGACGTGCTCCATCTGTTGTGGATACCATTATCGGGGCATGTTTCGTAGATAGCATTCTGACGTCGCGTTTATCTTTCCACTTCAGAACAACTATACCATTGGGATCTTCTCTAGCCACTACTTCGCCTTTCTTTATAGGAGCAACCATAACTTCTTTTGGCAAATGTTTCTTGTTGGCACGGAGTGTACCGACAATATGTGTTTTTTGATCTAGCATTGAACGAGCCAATTCATAGCTTGTGTAAAAGTTGTCTACATATAAAGTTCGACCTTGACCTTTCAAATCAATGATCAGATCCTCGCAAACTCTTTTTGCCAAACCGACTTCTTTCAGTCCACTTGATGACTTTCCGGAGTATATTTGCAATGACCAGGTGAATCCTTCGGTAGAGCAGAGCTTAAAAAGCTTTATACCATAAGGATGAGCTTTATTTGGTATATATTGTCGGAATAATAGTCTGCCACGCCATGGAATAAGGGTCTCATCAATTACTATGTTTTCACCTGGTACGTAAATGCTTTGGTATCTCGTTTGTAACATGTCCAATAGTGGTTTTATTTTAGCAAGCCTATCACCTGGTACAATTGAGTTATTGTCTGAGAAGTGCATGAAACTAAGCAATAGTTGAAAGCGATTGCGTGACATTAGTTTCCCCGGAATTGAAAAGTTGTAGAGCGAATCTTTGGACCAATAGTCTTTTAAACACCCGACCTTCACCAAACCCATCCACAAAAGAAGGCCAAGGAACTTCTTCATTTCAAAATCTGTTGTTGGTATCCAATTTTTTTTTCGAGAAAATCTGGTAACAGCACCTTTATTTACATATTCCTCCGCATACTTATTTGTTTCTGATACAATTAATTCAATAACGTCCTTGTCAACAAATAGGAGAAATGCATCCAAACAGGAAATATCTGTTGGAAGAGACTGTTGCAAGCCTGATCGCCCAGTGAATGTAAAAGTTTTCTGACGAGAACTAAATTCAGTCCAAATGTTTGTTTCGGAAGAACCGACTACGTTTGACAATGCTGTTGGCTCGTCCTCATCCATGTCCTCATCCATGTCCCAGTCGTCTTCAGTATCGCTGTTATAAATGTTATCAATGTTATTAGTATCATTGTTATTATCAGAGTCAGTGTCCGAGCCATCTGGTAGCCAGTTCTCATCAATCAACTCATCGCATGAAAAATCACCATCATCACTTTCTTCCAACGCTTCACGTATTTCACGATCTCTAAGGTTTCGCTTCGGCATTTTTCTAATTCAAATCTACAAAAATAAAACAAAATAAAGAAAAATAAAAATAAAAAACAAAGAAAATAAAGAAAAATAAATATAAAGAAAACAAAAAAACAAGACAAACAAAAATAAAAAATAGCACAAAATAAAAATAAAAACAGATATAATAAAAAATTTAAGTAAATGTAAAGAATAATGCGTAAAAAGAAAAAAAAAATTAAGAAATAGCAAAAAAAAAACGCGTCGCACATTTTCGTACGACAGTGATTTTTACGATTGCAATTCCGTCGTGCAGTGCCACGTCGTACAGAAACGTGCGACATAAAAAAACCGTTATAAAATCCAAAATAAACCACAAAATTATCCGGGATTGGCGCAGAACTGAATATTTTCTACTTTTACACCACTTAAAGCAAAAAATGTGCTTGGCACCCGGGGAAGGTTTTCGTCAAAACCCCTTGGCACTCAATGTGTTAAAGCAAAACGTTTTTCCAACAAAATATTATACCTTAAGCATCACTTTTGTTAAGTTTTCAAAAATTTTACTAAACACCTAAATATAATGTATTTTGCAAGCGTTACTAATTAGTTGTCACAGATATTTTTAAGGTTTTAGAATAAAAGTTTCTTTTAAACCAACTGTACCATAACAAACTTTTCAACTATTTTTTTGTTTTTAAGATATATTCGTGTAGTTGCAGAAATAAGCAAGTCAATATGGATAATTGAAAAGTTAAAGAAGAAATCGGAAGATGTCTTATAATAAAATAATCGTTTCTAATTAGTTGTCAACGGCTGTACATACATTTTTTTCATAAATCTGAACACAGTTGCTCAAAAAGAAATTTCAATTCTAATAATATTTATATCTACAACGTGGAGGCTCAGAAACCTTTAATTTGCCTAGGTTTGTGCAGACAAAATATCGTTTTCTTAAAAAGTTACAGTGAAAAAAACCAGATTATTTTCAATGAAAAATTTACTTTTTTTCAAATCAAAACCTTTGGAAGACGATTACACCAAATTCGAAATATTTTTGGGTTTTTTTCATATGAAACATAAATAAAGTTTTTAAAAATGAGTGTATTACATACATCAATAAATATTATAAATAAAAAAGCTTTTTTAGCCCCTGCCAAGAGCAATTTCTAGATCCGCAACTGAGCATGAAAATATGAAAAATTCCAGCAGTGCCAGTTACTGGAGTAACCTCAAATTTAGTTATTGACACCCCCAGTCAATAACAGGCACTCACGTTTAATTGTATTTTTTTTTATAAATTTAGACGTTTAGAATGAAAATGATTATTTAAATAAATCAGAAAAAATTCAATGCGACCTCAAAAAAATCCATAAATAAATAAAAAACAGTAGTCATCACATTTTAGTTTCCTGTCGATATAAACAATGTAAAACTTTTTTTCTCTGATGATGAAAATCCATTTTCAGCTCTGAAGTTTACAAGAAATATGTACAATAATCACGTGCCACTATGTTGGTTTACGCTAATCTGCGAAACCACACAACTGATTTTAAAAAATTTTGTTAATGTGTATGGTTGGTTTTGCTTGAAAGTTGGGATAGTTTTAGACCCAATAGGTGGTGCTGTTGTCGAGATCTAAATTTTATTTATTTTTAATATTTTTTTTTTTAATTCTTCAGATATTTCATTCAAAAAGCCATAAGACAGCAAATTTGAATATGTGGTAGGACAAAGTCTGCCCGGGGAAACTAGTTTTACTATAAAATTGACATGCAATTTATTTTTTTTTTTGTTAAATCAGCAAGCAATTTTAATAAAACTGTTGCGTGATCCTGTGTAAAGGTCTAAACATGAAATATGAATTTCTTCACACAAAAAAAAAATTAAATGAAAGTGCGATGAAATTCGAATAATCTTTCTCACATGTCGTAACACACAGTAGAATAATGTAAAGTAGTTTTAACATATAACTGCTTGATTACCGTATAACTTGTTCAATATTGTGTCATTTTAAATTAATTTGAAATTATTTGGTTAAACAGTGGACTTTCGTCAGTTGCATTTTCTTAACTCGATGAAAAAGTTACTCGTTGCATTCAGTAAAGAATTTACTCGCTGCTCTTTGTTGTCGAATTTAATGGTGGTTTTTGCATCGACTAAATTTCTTGCAAATTAAACACCGCTCGTTTATTTTCAACTATTTCAGCCGCTTTCATTTAATTCACAGCTGTTTAATTTGACATTTAAAGTGCACGTTTCTAAAAATGTTTGTTTACAAAAAAGTTTAGTTTGTAAAATGCTTCCATAAAAATTTTATAAAAATGAAGAAATTCTTTGTGCCCAGTAAATGGGAAAAAAATGCGGATGCGTTGAAATTCACAACAATCAAAAGAAATTTGAATGATGCAGAATCTTCAGCTGCTAAAACAGCAGCTACCGGGGAATCAACAAAAAAGAAAAATAAGAAGAAGAATAAAAAAACTAAACAACATCTGGAGGAGTCCGCTAAATCGAAAGGTCCTTTAGCGCCAGTACCAGCCACCACACCAAAAGTCAAGACCGGACGCATCGAGAAAAAGAAAAACAAACAAAAGCAGAAAAAGCTGAAATTGACAAACGTCACAGCTGAGGCAGCTGTGGAGTCGCTCATTGATGTGGCCACTAATGCTACAAGTGTTCCAACACAAGTCAGCGCTCTAGAAACGAAATTCAAAGAACAGCTAATGGGTGGACGCTTTCGTTATATTAACGAACAGCTTTATACCATGGATAGCGAGCGAGCTCAGGAACTCTTCAAAGGCGATCGCGATGCCTTTGCTGCCTATCACGACGGCTATAGACATCAGGTTGAAAAATGGCCACTAAATCCTCTAACTCGCATTATAAAAACTATAAAAAAGCTGCCGAGGTCGCTGGAAATTGGTGACTTTGGCTGTGGCGAAGGTCAACTGGCTAAATCAGTGCCACACAAAGTTTACTCCATGGATTTGGTCAATTGTCGCGATGATATCATAGCTTGTGATATGGCCAGTACACCACTAAAGCCGCAGACGCTAGATGTTGCCGTCTACTGTCTGTCATTAATGGGCACAAATCTGAATGATTATCTGCTAGAGGCTAATCGTGTGCTTAAAATAGGTGGCTTTGTTTATATTGCTGAGATACAATCGCGCTTCGATGATGTGCACAAATTTGTCAAATGTCTCGAAGGCTGCGGCTTTGAGCTAATCAAAAAAGACGTCAGCGTTAAGCTGTTTTATTTCTTTCATTTTAAGAAAGTACGTGATGTGGGCAAAGTGGCGTTGTTGCAGCCGTACTCATTGAAACCGTGCTTGTACAGAAAGCGATAGAAAGCGTTAAAAATTTTTGTTTTTTTATTAGAGTTTATAAAATGCGTATATTTTAGTAAGAATAAAGCATAAACAAGTCTGAAATTATGTGCAACTATTTTATTATATTTACCACTTTCAAGTATCTATAGGAGACACATAGAGAGCTGGGACTAGGAATGGCTTAGAGGTTAGCATATAGACCAGAAATTTCGCATAACCCTTTTCAATTCAACCCTAGACCAAAGTGTACAAAATTCCCAAACATGTAAACGGAGACAAATTTAAAAATGCAATTTTTGTTTTTTTTTTCTAGAATTTATATATTTATAATTATTTTCAACTCAACTCTTCAAACATATTGAAGACTTATTATAATTTATGTGTATTAAGTGCTTTTGCTTTACACACTTACATATTTATACTTCGTTTTTGGTTTTTATAATATTTATGCTTGCATAAAAATAAATTTTCGTAAATATTTAAATGCAATGAAATTATTTCTTTGAAATATTGCCTTAATTATAATAAATAATTTATAATTATTTTAATAGTTATCATTAAACTTACTGCTAAATGGCTTATAGTTTAGTTCTTAGTTTTTATGTGTTTTTTTTTATGTTAAAGTTATTTTTAATTTAAATTTTTTTTTGTCATTTCATAAATTTTAACTTAATTTTGTATTTTTGTTTTTTTATATAACTAATTTTGACACTACTTAATGCTACTTTTAACTACGCTATTATTATTATAATTGATAAAGTATTGGTTTATTTTTGTGTTATTCTAAAATATAATAATCTAAAAATGCTTTTAGCTGTTTTATAAAACTATAAAAATAAAAAATTTTTTATTTCAATTTTTACAAAACAAAAAAAAAAAGAATTAAAAATTCTCTTATCAAAAACGACTTATGTTTGTATATCAATAAATAAAGTAGAATGTATTGTTTATATTTATATTTTTTGTAAATTTTTTAGTTTATTTGTTTTTCTTTTTTAATGTGTAAATTTTCATTAACTATAGTTTACGCTCTTGCACAATGAAAAATTAATTTTAATTTTAACAGAATGCATTTCATTAATTTAGTCTACCAACTAATCCCTAGTATTTGATTCTAGTAGTTATGTAGAGTTTTTTTTCACAATCCTTGGGCAATCGAAAAGCCATCCATTTTCCAAGATCACCGGCATGTGCGAAGGAACATTTTCAAAAAGTTTCGTCAATCGCATTCATCGCTTGGTTGATCGAAAAGCTATCCATCTTGTAACGATCGTCGGATTGAGCGAAGGAAAATTTTAAAAATTTGGCGCGAATCATGCAATCACCAATCGTGCATTCATCCCTTGGGCAATCGAAAAGCGGTCCAAGGAATAAGCGACGGAAAATTTTGAACATTTTTGGTGCATCACGTATTCATCGCTCGGGCAATTGAAAAGTAATTTGTTTTTCCAAAATCAACTTCTCTTTCCATCGTCTTCCAACTGTCTGGAGGGAACTGTTTTGTAGTGGACATTTAGACAAAAGAGCAATTATTTTTTTTCTGTTGAATACATTATATTATTATAATATATAGTATTATCTACGTTTGTCTATCTCCTTTCTCATCTTCCTTTGAACAAAAGTCCTCCATTTTGCCAACCATTGTCTTCCAAATTAGCAAATTAGCCAAATTTTGATCTAGTAACCATGAAAGGAATAGTTATAACCATCTGCTCCATCAAAGCTGGACTTCTTTCTAGTTCAACATTTTGTTCACTGATCCAGCTTTTAACGATACGTGCCGTCCGTATGAATGAGAGCGTTATCCTGTTAGTAAATCCATTCCAAGGGTCCAAACATATTCTGAAACTTTGGCAAAGCTTGTTCTAGTATTACTTTATACAAATTTTAGTCATTCTGTAACTTGAAAACTCCAGCTCCTTAGTTCCAAAATATGATATAGGCCCCCAAACCATGACACCTCCCTTGCGGTTATGGTGACGAGTTAAAAAATTCCATTTTTCACAGATCATGATAGTAATAGTAGTTATAACCATATGGTCCATTCAAATTGAACTTCTTGTCGTCGAAGAAAACTACGTTTCTCTGTTCCAAGTCACGTGATTCATATAAAAATCTTTCCGTTAAGGGTTCACTTGTGGTTTTTTCTATATCGTACGTCTTATTAGGGGCAGAGCGCTATTAATTACCCGTCGTACGTTTCAAAGACTAGCGCTGACCGCAGTTTCATGTCTGATTTTTGACGCCGAAAGGCAAGTATTAGAGGCTTTCTGAATAATTACACTCTTAGCGCATTAAATTATTCGTCATACGGTTGAAGACTGGCGCTTCATGCCTGATTTTTGGTTTTTGACGCCAAAAGGCAATTGTTGGAGGGCTTTATAAATAATTGCCCTCTTATCTGCAGCTGATATTACAGTACAAGTTCACTCTTCCATGTTTTCCATAGTCCGTTTTATTTCTTAGAAAAATTGCACACTTCGTTTTGACTTCTTCCGAGTTTGCTAGCGGTTTCACGAGTATTTGGGTTTTGTTCTTTGTTCACCACTTAATTTTACTTTTACTGAAACTGAAGATATTAACTGTGAACCTAGACTAATGACGCATTCAGGTCTATTTCAGGTGCCTAACCTATTCAGTCAAGTCTGTCTTGAGATTCAAATTCGAATCTGAGGCAAGTGTTATGCCTTTACCTCAGTCAATGAGTTGTTAGGCAAACTTTTTCCCCAAACATCTCTACCAGCCACTACAACTTCCAAAAACGTATATATTGATGAATTTTCAATTTCAGTTGATAAGAAATAAGAAAAGAATTACAGAAAGGCAAACGCGTAGAACCATGACCTGGTCCGGATTCGAACCCAGAACCTGTGGGTTGGCAGTTAAGCAAGCTTACAACTCTACTACCGAGGCCGCCTCTATATTTGCAATTTCTCTCTATCTAACTCGTCATAATTAAAAAAATTTAAGAGAGCAATAAATTGTGCTCATTTTGGTAGAAAAAAAAATCATTTGTATCTCATAGAAACAGCGACGAAACTATTCTGCTGACGCGTACAGAAGAACACAAAATAAAAAACACATTTAATTTTTTTTCTTTTTTTTTGTATGTACAAAAGTAATATTTTACTATTTTATTGAAATATACAAAATATTTTTGAGTTGATTTTTTGTTTTTTGTGTTAAATTTTACAAATTTTAAGAAATAAAAATATAATAAAAAAATAAACAATTAAAAAAGTAGACGTAAATAAAAATTGAAATACACAAAATATAGGAATATCAATAACGAAATGTTAACAAAATTATATATATATAAATAAAATCATTTAGCAGGTATTCACAGCGTGATATTTAGAACAAGTTTCAACTTTAAACAGTTTAATGATTTTTATTATTATCATAGTAGAATAAACAAGATAGCTGCAGGGTTATCAATCCTCTCTTTCTCAGAGTCAGAATTGTCAAATTCAATACAAATTATTTGATGTGTAGCTCTATTTCGTTCAGTATTTTTTTGACAGTTCTGACTTTCGGCTCTCTGTAGCCAGGGTACACTGAATAAGGTAGCCGCAACACGGAGAGCGCGACTGACTCAAATGTCAAAGCAAACTGCTTCAGCTGTTGTTCTTTCTTTCGATAGCCAGTTGATTTTGACACTTTCGGATATGCGAAAGAGGCACAGTCAGCTTTGCCGCAACCTTGTTATTCAACCATGCCTGCAGCGACCTTATTTGTTGTACTATGATTTTTATAAACTTGCTCAAAATATGCTACAGCCATGAAGTAGCCTGCCTTCAAAAATGTAAAAATTTCGATTTTTCATATATTTTTTTGCTTTGCATTCAAGCGTCTGCACTGTCTGGCCTGCTTGCTTGCCATATGATTGATGGATGTACTTTTGTATCTTGCTTGCTCTATTTTCTAAAATAATAATATTTTAAACTAGCATAGTTTTTTACGCTTAAATGTCATAATTTTTTGTTGTAAACTTTCTTTAATTTTGTGTTTAAATATATAAACAAAAATTTGTTTATTTTGTTTTAATTTTTTTTAATATAATAAGTTAAAAACTACAAATTTGCTTAAATACTTTTGAAAGTTTTTAGTTTTTATTAACTTTTTTTGTTGTTGTATTCTAATTGCAATGCTTAGTTTTAGATATACTTAATTTAAATTTAAGTTTTAGTTTTATTTTAAGTTTTATTTCGATTTGAGTTTTTTTTTTATTTATATATTTTTTTGTATTTTTGCTCTACTTTTTGTTTTAACTGTTATACTGTTTATTGGTAATATTTATATTTATAATATATGTTCAATGGAAACGTATTGTTTTTGTATTTAATTTTTTTTTTAAATTAAATTTTATTTTCAACAATTTAGTTTCTTTCAAATTTCTACTTATATTTGAACTCTTCTAGAGTGTTTTTTTTTTTTAATTTTAATTATAATTATGTGGCTTAAACTTAATTTTGATGCATTTTTTTAAAATATTTTTGTCATTAATGCGGCTTAAATTATTAAGTTGCTTATATCTATATAAATTTATATATATTTTTATGCATATATTTAAATTTAATATTTTTTGTGTTTTTTTTTCTATAATAATTTAACTGCTATAGTTATAATAATTGCTAAATTTCTAGTTTTTTTTTTTTTTTCAATAAACTACAAGCCTTAAAAACGTTGACATAAATTAAAATAATAGTTTTTGTTATAAAATAATTAAAAAATATAATAATTACAAATATTACATAATAACTGTAAAAAGTTTTTTTATAAATTTCTTTGTATTTTTTTCTATTTTGTTTTGTTTTAATTTTCTGTTAAATATAATTAAAATATCACCAATTTTTTTGTTTTGTGTAAAATAAATTTTGTTCATCTCTGTTGTTGCAGTGTTTTTTAAGTAAATTTTTTGTTGCTTTTGTTTTTGCATTTCTAATAAGTTTCACTCAAAGTTCTGTGATTTGAATTTTGTTGCTTGCTGCTGTTGCGTGTTTAGAAAAAGTACAGTTACTCAATAAGTATTCGTTGGTTAAACAAAAAAAAAATTTGTTTTAATATAAAAAAAAAACCTAAAACGAAGCATAAATTAATTTTTTTAAGTGTGCAAAGTTGTAAAAATTAGCGCTATTTTAACCGATAAACCGCCGAATAAAAATTTTACCTTTCAAAATAAATGGTTAAAAAATAAAACTTTTTACAGTTTAAGAGTACTTTCTCGTATTCAGTTGAGAACAGTGGTGTCAAATGGGTTAAATAATCTCATAAGACAAATTTTGATCTAATATTAACCCTTATTCGGCACACTTTTCTGGTGTAGCATGCTCAGCAAATTGGCATCATTTGCACCCCAGCTTTTTAAAATTGCATTTTTTAATAAAATTGAAGTTTCTTAGGCAAAAAATTAATCCATATTTAAATTTTAAGGCAAAATTCATATTTTAAGTCAAAACACAAAAATAGTGGGCTGTAAAGGATACCAGTGTGCCGACTAAGGATTCAATATTTAAACATAAAATTAAAGAGCAATTTTAAATACTCTTCGTTCAGCAGCAATGTTCACAAACATTTGGTCTGAATATTTTGAGTTTTTAATTTTTTTCTCAAATTTTTTTAAAAATATTTCTAATTCCGAAAACTTTTCTGCAGTTGTTTCTTAAGAGGAAACAAACAATTATTTATATAAAAAAATTCGCAAGAATATCACCTGGAATCAAAACGCTGACAACATTCAGCTCAGCAACCCTAAATAACAAATAGCCTTAACACATTGCATTCGACAAGCGCCAACCGGCAAGCAACGACCAACAAAAGTAAATTTAAATTTTCATGTAACAGCCTGAACACATTGACGACAACTGTGACATTGCGTTAGTCAAACGTTAAATTTGTCTTATACGCTTTTCTTAAGGTATGATGAAAATGTTGCAACGACAATGCGACAAAGTTGCTGTCGTCGATTTAAATCTATTTCTAATTTAGAATGTAACAAGAGTGAGAACGTCCTCAGTTTTTTGTGGTGAATTTAAGTTTTTTGTGATAATTGGATGTTCAATAATTAAACATGTATGAAAATACAACTTGTCGTGTCGCATACAAAATTATAAAGTCACAATCAATGATTTTGACAACATTCAATCTTCAATGAAATATGACAACATTTTCATTTTAACCTCGTGTTGTTATCTGACAGTTATCGTCAATGTGTTCAGGCGATATTTCTTATGGCATGAATTCTTAGAGATTTCGCGACGACATTGCGCAACGTCGAATTTCGTTGTCGTCGGCTTCATAGCCTGAAAACATTGACGCCGACTGCAACATTGCGTTTAATGTCAAATTTGTTTAACATGCTTTTCATATGGAGGTGAATGTGTTGAAAATGTTGCAACGACGATGTGTCATTGCAACAAAGTTGCTTTCGTTGCTTCAAATCTATTTCGACTTGTTGCAATTTGAATTTGCCAGGGGTCAAGAATGAGTTTCGTACTTTTTTGGTATTTTTGTTGTACGTTCTCAAATTTTTGTGTTGAATTTTTGATGTTTAATAAATAAAACTGTATGAAAACTGTCGTGTCGCATTCAAAAGAATGAAGTCACAGGCAATATGACAACAGTTTTGTTTTCACCTTGTGTTGTTATGATACAGTCGTCGTCAATATGTTTAGGCTATATTTCTTATGAGATGAATTCTTGGACACTTTGCGAATACATTGTTGCACAATATCGAATTTCGCTGTCGTCGGTGATAAGCCATAGCCTGCACGCATTGAAGACAACAGCCAACAGACAAATTTGTTAATATGCTCTTCTTATAGAGGCGAATGTGATGGAAATGTTGCAACTGCAATACGTCATTCAATAAAGTTGTTGCCGTCGATTAAGTTTCGTGCTTCTTGTGTTGACTTTTGGCTTGTTTGTGATAATTCGATGTTTAATAATTAAAAATGTATGAAAATAAAACTTGTTGTGTCGCATTCAAAAGAATCAAGTCCCAGCTAATATGGCAACATTTACTGAGTTTCCATGGCGACTTAACTCGGTGTTTACGCGGGGTTAACTCGCTATGGAAACGCGAGTTGAGTTGAGTTTCGTTTAATCTACGAAACTCCACGAAACTTGTAAGATTTGACTAGGTTCTATCTGTCAAAATGATTGCTGTTATTAATATTGAAAAAATAATGAAAATTTTTATTTTAACAAAAATATTAAAATGTCGAATGCAAGAGTTTTTTGGAGTGCCGCAGAAACTAGTCTAAAAATAACAAAAATTACATAAAAGAATTGACAAGTTCCACTCGACTCAGTGTTATGCATGGAAACACTATCGAGTCAGCAAAGTAATTTTGTCAACTCAACGAAAACCCAAACCCAGAGTTAACTCGCCATGGAAACTCTGTTATTATCATTTTCACCTCGTTTAGTTATGTTGCAGTCGTCGTCAATGTGTTCAGGCTATATTTCTTAATTCTTTAGGACTTTGCGACGACATCGAATTTCGTTTTCGTTGGCTTCAATTTAATTTTAATTCACATGTGACAAAAGGAAATTTCATTCATTGCTTATGGATTCATATCGCTCAACAGTTATCTACCTATAAAAGGACAGAGTGGAGACATTTCTTTTGTCGCATGTTGTTGCGGTGAATGTGTTCAAGCTATAATAATTTAAATATTCATCGAAATAAAGTGTCCTTTTTCTATTTTTATCTACAGTTTAAATGACGTCGTGACACTGTATGGTATGTGCATATTTTTGTTTTTCTTCAAAATATTACAATACGTTTAAGAATAAAACTTTTTTCTATAGAATTTATTTTCAATTTCTTTATCGTAATCAATGTGCTTCTATGCTTTGGTTTTAATGGAGAAGACAGGTATGTAAGCCCTATCGTCGATCATATCTCAGTACAACACGATATTGGTATCGGAGATTTGTTTAATAGTCATAATCTGCATACTTCCCAAAAGCAAAATTTGTCCTGGTTGTTGGATTAAGTTAAGAGCTATGGGTCATGAATGACCCAATAGAAGCCATTAAGAAACTGGCTATTTAGAGAAATCTGTTTATTCGACACTTTCGGTGACTGAGAGCTTTAAGTTGACCAACACCAGCAATTGTCTGTCTCGATTTATCGAATAATAAATGTACTCTTTTCAGGGGATGTTGCGGACGGTATCAAATAACAGAACAAACTTTAATAAAATATAAACTTTTATATCAATGTGGCTTAACATGTGATTAAAATTATTGAAAAAATTTAAAAGTAATGGCGATTCTCAACAGCCTATTCAACAAAACTTATATGACTCAAAAAATTCTTTGGAAAAATTTTATACAAAATTTTAAGACCAACATCTTTCTCGCGCTTCAAGCGTAAAGAACATTGCAACCTGAGTCCGAATAGAACTTCTTAAACTGCACATAAATCGAGTTAGCAAACCTAAAGCTAACTCTAACTTTAGAAAACTTATAGAAAACCTAAGCAGATTGGAATGTTTTAAAGCGCAACGATTATCTGGCTACTACAACAAGCAACAATTCGTACAAAATAACACACAATTTAAATCACAGAAATATTGTTACAACTCTTGTTGGTGGTGATGATAAACAAACAAATGAACAAACGAACCTATTACTAGCCACACCTGCTGCTCGTCTATTGCAGTATATCCTGTATATTGAAGTTGTCGGTATCGAGCGAATTTATTAGATCCTGCGTTGAGAAGTTGCTGCCATCAACTGGCAGATTGTCAAAAAATTCGAGACACAAATCATTCGAGCTCGCCACAACTGAGTTGATGGTTTGATTGATGGATGCGGTGCCGTTGCCGCCACCGCCAACATTCGCTGCATTCGTCGCATTCGTTTGTTGCTGCAACGATGCTGCAATAGCATTATTGCCAGCTCCAAGCGAGGCATTGTTATTGTTGCCAGGCGCATTGCCTGCCTGTTGCTGCTGCATTTGCAGCATTTGTGTGTGTTGCTGATGTGTGGTCGTTGTTGTTGTTGTTTGCTGCACAAACTGCTGTTGCTGCTGCTGTTGCATTGTTAGTTGCTGCGTTTGCGACATGTGCATTGATGCCATCTGCATTTGAGCCATCATATTTTGTTGGCTGCCAGGCTGTTGCTGGTGGTGTTGTTGCTGCAGCATTTGTTGCATTACCGCCGACTGCTGTGCCATAGAGTTGCCACCATTGCCGGGACCACCACCAGGTCCGCCACCAGAGGCAGCCAGCATTTGCTGAGCTAGCTGATTTTGTTGTTGCTGCTGCGCCGCTGCTACTTGCTGCTGGCGCAACATTTGCTGCTGCATTTGCGCGGGTGTTAGCTGCATGCCGGGATTGGGACCACCACCTTGGGGACCCATGCCGCCATTCGGACCTCCAGAGTTTGGCATAAAGCCACCTGTTTTATAAGCAGAAGAACAGAATTTAGTTGACTATTTAAACACCTTGCACTGCTGCAGCCTTAGAGACTCACCACCATTGAAGCCGCTTGGACCTTGTCGCATAGGTCCACCGGGACCGGTATTGAAGTTCATTTGCTGCTGCTGTGACATCATCATGTGACGCCATTCCTGCTGCGAACCGATGGGCATGCCGTCGGGCGTTACTTGCACATTAGGTGGACGCTGTTGTGGTCCACCTGGACCCATTGGACCGCCATAGGGACCCATGGCTGAGCGCGGTGGTCCACCGGCGCCGGAATGTTGCATATACATTGAATGTTGGGGACGCATCATGGGTCCTGCATTAATTTAAAGAAAATAAAAGACAAATAAATTAATTGCACCGCTTTTCATTTTAGTCACCGTTACTTACCCGATGGCGGTATGGGTTGCTGCGTCATGCGCCGCATGGCTGCTGCTTGTGCCGCCGCATTTGGAAAACGTCCACCACCCACAGTTTGCTGCATCATT
This sequence comes from Tetanocera ferruginea, assembly GCA_958299015.1. Classification (NCBI taxonomy): domain Eukaryota; kingdom Metazoa; phylum Arthropoda; class Insecta; order Diptera; family Sciomyzidae; genus Tetanocera; species Tetanocera ferruginea. Next base: position 140,180,766 of record OY282640.1, read on the forward strand.
TGAGCCTGCATGAGCTGCGCCTGCGTTGCTTTGTATTCCGGTGGTGGCGGTCGATTGCCGGCCAAGTGTTGCTGCTGCATGGCCTGTGCTCGCATCATTTGTTGCTGCTGCAGGAATTTTGCTTGATTCATATTCATAGGTGGACCGCCGTTCGGACCGCCATTTGGTCCACCCATCATCATGCCACCTGGGCCACCCATGCCAACGGCGCCTGCGGCATTTGGCGGCACCATGCCGCCCATACCACCCATAGAATTGGGCACGCCCATTCCACCACCACCCATGCCCTGCGGCATGCCACCGCCCATGGCATTAGGATTCATGCTACTAGGACCAGCGGAATTCATGGGATTCATGCCCGCGGGCATGCCACCAGGCCCAACACCACCGCCTGCAGAAGGTCCACCGTTGCCTTGCTGTGGACCCATCATGCCGCTGGCAACATTGGCACCCGCTACTCCTGGATTGGCACCACCCGGTCCAGCAGCACCACCCGCATTTGGACCACCGCCTGCATTGCTACCCGCACCACTGCCAACTGCATTGGCCGCAGCGGCTTGTGCAGCGGCAGCAGCTGCAGCCGCAGCAGCCGCTTGTGCCTGCGACTGACGTTGACGCATATTGGGCGGCACTTGTTGCTGCTGCGGCTGTTGTTGCTGTTGCTGCGCTTGCGTGAAGTTCATGGATTGTGTTTGTGACATGGAGAAGGAGTCATTGGAGGGGCCTGTTTTAAGCGGGAAGAGAGTTCATTAATTTCGATTTCTTAAATGTACAAATAGATTTTCTACCCACCGCGTCGCTTACCGTTAGCATTGCTGACATTTTGATTTGGTTGTTGCTGCTGTTGCTGCGGCTGTTGTTGCTGCTGTGGTCCATTGTTGTTACCCTGCTGCTGTTGCGGCTGTTGTTGTTGTTGCTGCTGCTGCTGGGGTCCGCCTTGAGTATTTTGCTGCTGCTGCGCATGTTGCTGTTGCTGATTGAAGAAAACGCCCTGCTGCGTGGCCACCGAGACGTTGCTCTTCATGTCGCTGCTGAGGTGTAAATGCTGACCAGCGGAAACCTATGGAAAAACAAAAATTAAAGTATTGGTTAAAAAAATGTGCATTCATGTGAATCGTCGAAGTTAAATTCTTAATATTAAACTTGAATGTTGCCCATTTTTTTGCAGAAAATGTCAACGGTTTAGTTAATAAATGCACAAATTCAGCTTTGACGCCCTATATCTCAAAATAGTTATATAGGTGATATGGTTATATAAGTGAGCCCTCCTATCTGATGAAAAATTCCATTACAAAGTACATAGTGAAGTGAAAAAAAATTGAAGAACCACATCTATTTCAAAGATGACCTGGAGAGGATTTAGAGGATCAAAAACAAAACATAAATACAATTGTTTCATTGAAAAATGGAAATTTATCTGCATTACATCTTTAATTTAAAGAAATTTTATTAAATTAAACAGTTTGGTGACTAAGTGATAGTTTGGTACGATTTTAGGAGTGGCAGCGTCTTGGTAAAATGGTAAAAAAAACGGGGCAAAATTTGGCAAAACCTTAATGCGTTTCGAGTACTTCTGCAGTCTTAAAGAAAAGTTCTTTAATAATTATCTTAAGTATTCTTTAGCATATTTGTAGGAATAACTTGATGAAACAAATACTTCGAACGAAAGTGTGAAATACTAATTCATATTGTCTACCAGGAATAAAATCATAACAGAAGATTTTATGCAAACTAGTCAGCGGCCAATAGAGGATCAAGGAGTTCATGCATAAAGTACAGAAGATTTTAATTTTTACTTAAACCAAAAAAAGTACAAATCGTCGCTGCGCCTAAAAAATCAGGTAGCGGTAAGTTGTTCAAGTGGCAACAACGGCGTCAATAAAACCGCAGGTTTGTAAAATGTTCTTCAAATAACCACATAGGTGTCCAGTGTCATTTTTGCACCCTAATGTTTCCTCCTTATGATGAAACTACTTAACCTCAAAAGATTAATTTTCGTGTTGGGGCTAAAAGTGATATTGCTCGGGGCAAGCTGTGATCCGTCACTACCTACCCCGTGGTTTTTTTTTCAACCGATATCATTTTTAAAACTATATAATTCCTTTTTTTTCCAGCAACTATTTTAGACGAGGATAAAACTAAAAATGTTCGTGGTATCGCAAAAGATTTTGGATTGAGTCATATGTCGTTAACTAGGTATATAAAGAAAAGGGAAGAAGCAAAACAAAAGGATACACCCATAGAATCTTCTACAGTTGGTTACAAGAAAAATCAGCAAGTCTTCAGTGATCAACAGGAAGCCGTTTTCGTGACTAATTTAATTATATTATATTATATTTATTATGATTTGACTCCAAAGGACGTCAGACGACTTGGATAAGCTTGCACACTAAAGCACAATATTGTAGTACCACAATCGTCAACACAGAACATAGAGACCGAAACGCCAGATTCACCTTCTCGCCATACTCCCATGAGGAATACCATAAGAGAATAGCTCCATTAATAGCTCCATAATAGCTCCACTTATACTAACCCAGTTCCGGGAAGTTCTAAGGACATTGAAAATACTTTTTCTCCTGAAAACATTCGGCCTTATCTAAAAGCACCTGCCAGAAAAAACACGGAAAACAAGCAAATCCGCTATTTTAACTGATACGCCGGAAAGAAATGCTTTGACAAATGCTTTGTAACAGAAGAAGAATAACGATATGAAATCCAAAAAGGTAAAGTTAAATAAAGGATTAAAGGAAAAATTCAGTTCAGGAAAGATAAATAAACGTAATATCAAGAAGATAAAAGAAGCAACTAAAAAAATTAATTATATAATTAATTTTAAAAATTAATTATATAATTAATAAAAATTAATTATATAAAAAAATTAACAGTAAAGAGGAAGGCATTACATAAAACTGATGAAGAATGCGTAGAACATGCATATATTTGTCTGATATGTTGTGACCGATTTGAAATTGGTGAGGAACGTGTAGAGTGTGTTGTTTTCAAAAATTGGTCACATGTAAAATTTATTCGATGAAATATTACAAACTACGTTTGTTTAAATTGCGAAAGTGACTATTCAGACTAAAGTCACTTCTATCTGCTTCTTTTTCTGCTTCTTGCAGGATCTGTTGATTTTTTTAAATTCTGAATTAATTAATTTTCATTTTAATTTTTGAGCAATCTTCTAAGTTTTTTGTTCAATGAAGACCTTTTGTTATCTTCTTATAGCTGAGAAATAATCTACATTTTGTTGTCATAGTTATAAAACTAAATAATAAAGATTTTAATTTTCTTCAAAATTTCCTTCATTATAAGTTTTAATTTAATAAGGCAAAATATTGCTTTGTAGACATAATAATATGTTCTTAAATAAAGAAACACAACTATCTGCGATGGTTGCCTCTATAAAAAGTTTTTATTACGTTTGTTTTTGTTTGTAACATCTTGCCCCATATAGTCTAACAACCAGACCCTGGTGCCGGTTTGAAAGTGACAGGCCTAATTTCTCAGAATTCCTTCATTTATGTCTAATCTCATTTGGTACATAAAAAAATATTTAAAATTTAAATGCTGAATAGTACTCAATCAAGCAAATCTATACTCAGGTAAAACAATCAAACAAAAATAAAACTAGTAAGGTATGTATATCTTCGACTTGGCCGAAGTTAAAATAACCCCATGGCCGATTCTTAAGGGTAAAAGAATCTTAAATTGGAGAGCTACAATACATATCATATCAAATTGTTTTCCTGCAGCTTAAATATAAGACTTTTTATAAAGTTTTCAATTTTGGGTTTGTATGGGAGGTGGGCGTGTTAGTTTGTGTATAACGCCCATTTTTCTAATACACCTCAGCTTTGACATAGAACACACGAATACTGAGTTTCCGTTTTGTACCTTTAATATAAGCCTCTTTATAGGAGTTTCAATTTTGGGGTTGTATGGGAGATGGGCGTGTTAGTAGGTGGATGACGCCCATTTTTCTAACACACCTCAGTTTTGATATAGAATACTTAAATACCGAGTTTCCGTTTTGTAGCTTTAATATAAGACTCTTAATAGGAGTTGCAATTTTGGGTTTGTATGGGAGGTGGGCGTGTTAGTTTGTGTATGACGCCCATTTTTCTAACACACCTCAGTTCTGATATAGAATACTTAAATACCGACTTTAATTTTTGTATATTAAATATTAGCCTTTCTATAGAGTTTTCAATATTGGGGTGATATGGGAGGTAGGCGTGGTTTTCATGCGATTTAGCCCATTCTCGAACTTGATCTTAGTTTTTTTAGAAAAAAGCTCAAATACCGAATTTCAGTACGATAGCTTCAAAATTACGGTTGTAATCGTGTCCATAGACAGACAGACAGACGGACAGACAGACGGACATGGTTAAATCAACTCAGGTGGTGATGCTGATCAAGAATATATATACTTTTCTATACCTAACACGTCCCCTTATGGGCGTTACACACAAAAAACAAAAAAAAACAAATTGGCCATTTTAGCCCTTGAAAGGACTTTGACCGAGCTTCTTATGATCAATTGTGTTGTGTGTGTTATTTAATGTTTGCACACAAATGACCGAGAACTGAACCTACCGACTCCGTTTTATGCCGACTCCGAACGGCTAAAGTTCATGTTCTCAAGAAGCTTTACATGGCATTATTTACTCTCTGAGGTTTGCCATTGTCTGCAGAGAGGTAGTGACCGATCAGAAAAATTTTTTATTGAAAAATTGCGGCTGGGGATCGAACCCGGGCTCCGAGCATGCTAAGCCACACACTTAACCTGCATGCCACGGTCACCACACGGGCGTTACACACGTCGTGACAAAATTAATATATCTCTTACGCAGTACGCGTGGGGGTATAAATATGATACTTTATAGTTTAAATGTCACAACCATCCCCGGTCACATTAAAAAATAAAATAAGAATTATAAATATTAAATCTCATCAATATCAATATATTTGCTATCATTTCAAAGATAATTTGGTAACTAACACAAAACTTTAAAAATTTCGTTAAATTTAAAATTTGAAGTATATTTTGAAATTTTTTTGAAGGCAGGACTTTTCACAATCAAAGAGTTTTGTAAAAATGTTTTGTTTACGCAAAGAAAATTTTGACTTCCAATCGTAATTCTGAAATGAATCGTACTAGATGTTTTTGAATCAACCTCTGTGTATGGATTAGGGATATCGGAAAAACATCAATGCATGGAAAATATCGATGTTTTGCTTCGATGCATCGAAAAATGTTCACTCGATGTTTGAAAAGCCGATGCATCGATGCATCGATGTTTTTTATATATCGAAAACTGACATCACTAGTACAGCGAACCGCCATTTCTATTTTTCATTTGTGGAAAAAAATAAAGCGAGCATTCACAGGTTTTCTTATTATAACTCTCTCTCTCTGTAAGTCAAATTGAGAATAGATTTTTAAAATATAGATTTATAAAAACCCTAAAAATTTAGGGAGAGTTTTGGAGGACTTAAAAATGTAAATTTTTATGATTTTTTTGGTTTAACGAAAACGTTTTTGACGTGATTCGATAGTCCATTAGAATCATAAATAGCTCAAGTATAGTTATTAATTTGAAATTATGTTCAATTTTGCTAATAACATATTTTGTTGTTAAGTAAAATCTTAAAAATCGTCCACAAATCGATACATCGATGTATGCCCTCCAATGCATCAAAGATATCGATGTACATTTCGATGCATCGAATCACAGAAAAACATCGATGTATTTTTCCCACTGACATCCCTAGTATGGATTAAAGAACTGCACAAATGCAATTGAAAGCCGCTTCAAAGCATTCTCAAATAAACGGCACGAATGCCAGCAACTACTTTAAGGGAACGGAATGGAATGAGAAAGCAAATGTAATGGAATGTGACGCTTGTGCGCATGGAATACTCTCAAAGGAGTACTCTAAAATTGAGAGTATTCGTTCTCCTAAATAGTTTTAGAAAAAATTATGGTTTATTTTTGTCTTCCTTTTTCACTCACATTATTTATATTCTTTTTTATATTTTCTTGTTTAAATTCTTTTGAAAACCCGTCAAAAGTGGTTATTTTTGGCCTACCCGTTTTTTGAAAATAATTTTTTTAAATATTTTTGGTGCTATATTTTGATATAGTGTGACTTAGAAAGCCGTAAAATGTGTTTTTTTTGTTGCCTATCTCGCTCTGTTCTCGAGATATTCTGCTTTTTTTGGTTTTTTAAATATTTTTAGTACAATATTTTGGTACTTGTACTCCTCTATATTCGCGTTTCGATAATATTATAGCCTTTATTAATCCGAAAAAGGGTTTATTTTTGGCCTATCTCGCTCCGTTTTCGAGATATCCCGCTTTTTCTTTTTTTTTTTAAATATTTTTGGTGCAATATTATGGTACAGTGCGACCTTATCTATGCGTCTCGATAATCCATGCAAACCATTTGAGAGTACTCTCAATACTTCGAATTCATTCCATTAAAAATAGAGACAAACGAGTATAAAATCAAAATTCCTTCTAACTGTCTCAAATAGAATGACACATTCATTCGCTTTGCAAAATTTATGTCTTGCACTCATTCGTTTCGCTTCGTAAATGATTTGAGAATATGAAATACTCACATAAAATGGATAGAATGGTAAGCAAAAGGAATACATTTCTGCAGCCCTTTAGTATGGATATTTGATAAAAAAAGTGAGAACTTTAAATTTTCAGAAACTAAAAGAGTTTTTTCTGAAATCTTCCAATACATTATTATTATTGTTAAACATTCCACGATAATCGTTACCAAAGCAAAAATACTATTTTTTGAGATATGGCATTAAATTCTTTTATTTCTGTCTATTATAGTTATTTGGTAATGCTGTTCGACTACTTTATGTTTTTCTCGTAACACCCGTCTCAATCTGTGTAACACACGTCACACATTAGAATATTTAAAAAAAAATAACTTTCTGTTCTAAAACTGACATCTTTGAAAACTTAACCACAAATTCTTCCTGTTTAGATGCTACGCTTCATGAAAGTTGAAACTGCGAAAAACACATGATGTAGAAAATTTCGTATGAGAAGTGGGCGTGTCAGAAAATATTTTTGTTTATGCTGCACATATATTTAAGTCTTTTGACTAAATGATGGCGACCGTGGTCGTGCGTGCTAAGTGTGTGGCGTGCGAACCAACGGATATCGAGTTCAAACCTCATCGGGCAAAAGTTTTTTTCAATAGAAATACATTTTTCTGTTCGACCGTCACCTCTCTGCAGAAAATTGCAATCCTCAGAGAGTAAATAATACCATGTAAAGCTTCTAAATTCTAAATTAAAACAAATTTCTTGGCCTAGAATTAAAAATTCACAAAAGTCCAATTTTAATATTTAACGTTACACTGAACTAAGAAAATACTAACGGAATTTTTAAATCTGCGGAGTAACCGAAACTAAAAAACCATTTTTACAATACTTTAATCTAAAACTTCAAATAAACAAACTTCAACAAACTGGCAATGCTAAATCAATAGCCTATTACAAAAAAAAAACCCAAATGAACAGAGTTAACAACTAAAATTTAAAATTGCAAAAAAAATATGTGTGTGGCCGCCACGCACGGTATAAGTGAAACTTTAACCCAAAAATGTAGAGAGTTTTTAGTTTAGTCTTACATAAAAAAGTCTCATTTCATATAAAGCCATGAGAAGATGAAGTTTATTTTAAAAGAGTGCTGATATTCAGGAGCATGCGTCATCAAAGAAACCAAATTGTTAGGTAAGACTTCCCATTTCAGCGTTTCGACATGTGGCTGAGCGTTGTCATGTTGCAAAATTATCTTGTTGTGCCTTTGATCGCACTCTGGACGGTTTTGCTTCAATGCTCGGTTCAAACGCATCAATTGAGTTCGGTAGAGTTGCTCTGTTATTGTTACACCTAGTTGTAGCAGCCTATAGCACATCACGGCCCCACCAAATACAGAGACCAAACATAGAGAAGGACCTTGTCACTGTGAATATTGGACTTTGACGTCGATTTTTGGCCGGGCAGCCCCATCATCATCATCATCATTATAAATTGAATTCGTCTTGTACAAAAATGTACTTGAAAATGGAATCCATTAAAGTTTAGATGACCACCTGCGAATGACTTCAGAAAATCCCATTGCATCCGATTGGCCATAGAATCATCCATTTTGGTCAAAATCATCTATGGAATCCATAAAAGTGTGACCTCAGATAATCCCATTGCATCCGATTGGCCATAGAATCATACAGGTTGAATATTCCAGCGTAACATGTCATGGTTGGAAATTTAAGCATAACGTATCTAGTTGAAAATTCCACCTTCAAAAAGTTCGGTCTAAAATTTTGTTGATTAATTCATCTCTTAGTTCTCAAACCATTGTTTGATAATTTTGTTCTTTCCGAACACCTTATGAATTCTAATTTATAAGGTTTTGCGAACACCTAGTTTCACTAAATTCAGCTAATTGACCTAAATTCACCACAATTCGCCGCAGTTTCATTCGTTTCATCGGTTTTACTACCAGTTTCGTTCGCCGTATGTTGTATACGTGGCTAAAGAAGTTTCACTTCAAAAAGCTGCAAGCTTCAAGTCAAGCGCAAAAGCACAAATGACGAATCAAATATTGCAGCCTGTACACTGAGAAAAAAACACATACCTTGCTCCGGTAAAAAAATTCTCTATTTTCGATATAGAAATTTTCTCTTTTTCAAATAAAATTTTCTTAAATTAGAATAAATTTTCACATTTTCGAAGAAATATTTCTTTACTTCTAGGAAATGGAAATATTTCAATGTCTCTAATAATAATAAGTATTTTTCTCGCACAAAAATTTCTCATTTATAGAGAAAAATTTATTGAAAATGAAAAACTTTTCTTATATTTTGATAAAAAATTCACTAAGAGAAGTATTTTCTTCAATAAAAACAAATCTTTTCTCAAAAGTAAAAAGCTTTTTCTCAAAAAACGATACATTTTTCTTTTTCATGGAAGCTTTTTACCATTTTTAGAGAATTTTTAGTATCGAAATTAGAGAAAAGCGTTCTCTGGAGCATAGTCTCTACCATTTTTCTCTAAATATGATGGCTTTTTTATCATATTCCGATAAGCTTTTTTCTGAGTGTAGTTAAAAATAAAACGAGTAGTAAAAAAATTGTTGCCAACAGCTACAAGAAGAAAAAACAATAAAGCTACAATATTGTTGTAATACCAACAACAAACAAAAATATATACAATTTGCTAAATAAATATATTTTAAGAAATATGGCAACACTATAGCAGAACGGCAGAAAACAAGAGAAACATATTAATTACTACAACAAAATGAATATTATGTTGTAAATTGCATTTTTTGATATGTTGGTAGTTGTTGTTCTAGTTGTTGTTGTTGCCGTTGTTGTTGTTGGCGAATATTGCTGCACACCAGCAACTAATGATGATGACAGACGTGTGGCAAACTTTAATCTGCAGCTTCGGAAGTCTTGCACGCTGCTGTAAAGCAATGCAGTGCAGCCGATGTTGAGTACAATTTAAAGTGCAGGCGGGGTGGTGCACACAGGTCGCAGGCAGCAAAATCAACAAAGTTCAGCTGCTGCATGCAGTCAAGAAAAGGAAAGGAAAGGAGAGCCAAATAAAGAAATGGATTGATGCATGCCGGGATGTGGACAAAAGGTTGACCGGATGGTTGCTATGAACTTCTTCTTGTCGCTTCAGCATCAGAAGCAAGCAATTTTGTTGTAGTGTTTGTTGTAATTGTTGCTTGCGTTTAGTTTTTCGTTTATGTTCAGTGTTGCTGTTGTTGTTGTTGTTGTACTAAAAGGCGTTTCATACACAGAAAATGCATTACATGCTCATTTCATACATTTTTCTCTCGCCTTGTACAATTATATATATTTTTTTTGTTTTTAATTCTTTTTCATTCATAGTTTTTTTTGGTTTTTTGTTGCTTCGATATTGTAAGTGTTGTTACTGTTACTGTTGTTGTTGTTGTTGTTGTTGCTGTTCTTCTTCTTTTGCCGTTGTTGTTCACACTACTTCGTCGTGTACATAGTTGAGCCATTTCTAGAACGATGACCCAAAAGCATGGAAATCGTTCGTTGAATCGTTCTTGCATTAATTTGTGGGCATTTTTGTTGGGGGACAAATGAAAAAAAGAAAAAAAAAAAAAAACAAAAACAAAAAAACGAAACCAAACAAAACAGAACAGCAACATACAAACATACAAACACACAAATATACTCAAAACCAAAAGCAAGAAGATTGTGAAAAAAGTGTATAAGTAGCGCACTCAAGAGTCGCACAAACTTAGCTGCAAATGAAAAGAATGAAAAAAAAAAACAAAAACCAGAAAAAGTAGTAGAACTTTGCAGAACTTTTTATTGCTCTACAACAGTAACAACAACAACAGCAAGAATACGGAAAAAAGAAAGGTATTTAATTAATTTAATACAAAAATTAGTTAATCTTCAGCATAACTTTGTTGGCAGTTCAGTGCAGTTGAAAAATGATACTATTTCGAAAATGCTAAGAAGGGTGCAATAATATTTTAAAAAGTCTTAAGGGGAGTCTAAACAAAAAAAATAATATGTTTCTATATTATTTGTTAAATAATACAAATATTCCAAAAAGAAGTGGAAAATTTGACGTTTTCTTAAAATCTTGCAACACGCTGAAAGGTATGAAATTTTGGCGTAGCTTAAAATCATGCAGCTGATCACCGAGTGAAATCGATTTCGAGCAAACCCACGAATTTTGGAATTGAAAAAACAATGGATATTGTTGCTTGAATTGTTTGTTATGATAAAAACTTTAAAAAATAAAGGAAACAATCTCTAGTAATTCATCATCATAACAAAGGAAAAAGTTGTGCAATAAACGCAGAAAAACTAAACAGGACCTTAACACCATTCAGTTACTTTTTCTTATATTTATACTTCTGACACGTTATATTTGGCGTTTATGTCGTGTTGGTTGAAAAATAGGTGGGATAACATAAAGTCAAGGGGCGATCTTGACTGCCTCAACTTCAGCATCATCCATATCGAAATCCTCTCAAGTCGACTCAAACTTACACGTTGTGTCTCCTGGAAACGGACAAATTACACATGTTAGATGACACTTTTGACCTTCAAGCAAAAGTTGTGCGTTGGGCTTGAAGTCCACCACATGAAAAAGGATTTCAATGAAACAAATAAAAAAATATGAGAAAAATTATGCCCAAATCTGATGACGAGTACCGCAAACTAAAAACTGATAATGATGATCGGATAGGCATATGGAATGTCTGAACCCTAAATTGCAATGGTGCCTCTATCCAACTGATTGATATCCTGGAAAGACATAACGCAGATATCACTGCCATTCAAGAAATGCGATGGAAGAGACAGGATTGCTTACGGTAAGCATTCTGTAATATCTACTACAGCGGCCATGCGGAGAAGCACGAATTTGGATGCGGATTTGTAGTTGGCAACAGAATACGGCACCATGTCCTGTGATTCACTCCTGTGAACGAAAGACTTGCCGTTATGTGCTTCAAGGCTAAATTTTTCCACATCAGCGCACACTCCGACAGGAGAAAAAGATGACGAGACCAAAAAAAGTTTCTATGAGCGCCTTGAAGATGCATACGAGCGCTGCCCCCGTCATGACATTAAAATGCTGCTTGGTGACTTCAACGCCAAGGTGGGCAAGGAAAACATATTTAGTCCAATAGTCGGAAATTTCAGCCTTCACAACAATACAACCGATAACGGAATGAGGATGTATTGACTGACTTCGCTGCAGTACAAAACATGGTCGTTAGTTGCACTAGATTCAAGCATCTCAATATTCATAAGGCCACCTAACTATCCCCTGATCAAAAAACATGCAACCAAATTGATCACGGAAGGCACTCTTCCAGTGTACTAGACGCACGCACGATCCGCGGTGCAAACATAGACTCGGATCACTATCTTGTCGCAGCCGAGATCCGCACACGTCTGTGCGCAGCTAAGAAAAATCGCAATCCTACACAGAGAAAATACAGAGAAAAGAACGCACATTTCCCACTCCATGCGTCCATGCGGCTGCCGAAAAGTTGATAGGCTTTCACCGCCCTCGCCGAAATCAGTGTCACGACCAAGAGTGTCGCAACGCCACTGCAGAGAAGTTCACCACCTACAAAGCTTGTAACACGTGCTGCTATGGAGCGCAGTGATGATGTGTTATAATTTTGGAGGGGACTTTTTTACTCTTCTGAAGGTATCTACTTTTTCGGACGCGTAGGAAAAACAGTTGAGACCAATTTTCTCCCGTGTTTCTCAACCGATATTGATAGTTGTTTTTTTTTAAATGAATCAGAGTGCGCAGTAGAAGTGCACCATATATTTTTTATCTATAATTATAAAAAACCAAACAAAAAATTGGTCGAATTTCGACCCCAGGCGATACTTGTATTATTGAATAAGCTTTTGTTTTGTTGCTGAGACACTAGGAGTGGGACAGTGATACATGGAGATCATTAGTAACGGGATTTTGATACCCAGAAACCTTAAATTTGATGAGGTTCGACAAAAAATTGCTTCTGAAAAAAACAAATTCAGGGATGGCGTGGTGTTAAGTTGTGCCTCATTGGTGTTAAAGGTTAGTGGTAAGTGGAAAAATTTGACGAAAACCTCCATAACTACCGAAGTCTTGCCCCTCGAAGGGTGAAATGTACGACCGACCCCAATAAATTTGTTCCCCAAAATTTTTCAGGAACATACCTACCCCAATCTTCACCCCCTAAGGGGGTTCCCAAACCCCAAAATTGATTATTTTAGGAAATTTGACAACACCGCTTCCAGGGTGCGACTACTATGGTAAAATATGTGCCTGACCACCATTGGTTTTTTGTTTCCAACATTTTATCGCAGCATACCTACGATATATTTCCAAACCTTAAAGGGGCACCTATACATATTTTTGAAGTGAAACTTCTTTAGCCACGTATACAACATACGGCGAACGAAACTGGTAGTAAAACCGATGAAACGAATGAAACTGCGGCGAATTGAGGTGAATTAATGCCAATTAGGTGAATAAGGTGAATTAAGTTGAAACTTGGTGTTCGCAAAACCTTATAAATTAGAATTCATAAGGTGTTCGGAAGAAAAAAAATTATCAAATAATGGTTTGAGTCCGAACTAACAGATGAATAAATCAACAAAGTTTTAGACCGCACTTTTTGAAGGTGAAATTTTCAACTAGATACGTTATGCTCAAATTTCCAACCATGACACGTTACGCTGGAATTTGCAACCTGCATGATTCAATGGCCAATCGGATGCAATGTGATTATCTGAGTTCACACTTTTATGGATTCCATGGATGATTTTGACCAAAATGGATGATTCTATGGCCAATCGGATGCAATTGGATTTTATGAGGTCATTCGCAGGTGGTCATTGAAACTTTAATCGATTCCATTTTTAAGTACATTTTTTACAGGATGAACTCAATTTATAATGATGATGATGAGAAATGGGTTCATACGGGCTGGGCTGCTCGGCCACATACAAAACTGATGCCAAAGTCCAATATTCACAGTGACAAGGTCCTTCTCTGTGTTTGGTCTCTGTATTTGGTGGGGCCGTGATGTACTGTAGGCTGTTACAACTAGGTGAAGCTATTACAGAGTAACTCTACCGAACTCAATTGATGCGTTTGAACCGAGCATTAAAGCAAAAACGTCCAGAGTGCGATCAAAGGCACAACAAGGTAATTTTGCAACATGACAACGCTCAGTCACATGTTACGCAGCCGGTCAAAACATACCTTGAAACGCTGAAATGGGAAGTCTTATCGTAGGGCAAATATCAGTATTTGCACTTTCGCTCTTTTAAAATAAACTTAATCTTCTCTTGGCTTTATATGAAATGAGACATTTTTAGTAAGACTAAATTAAAAACTCTCTAAATTTTTGGGTTAAAGTTTCACTTATACCGTGCGTGGCGGCCACACACATATATTTTTTTTTAAAAAACTCGTTTTTTAAAATCGGCTTCCATCGCTCCTAGGGTGATGAGAGACCGACCCACATTAACTTTTCTTCTCCAAATTTGTATGCTCGATACAAGCAAAGCATAGCATACATGTCTTAAATAAGAAATAAGAAATTTTGTAATTATTATTGTAAGACAATTATTGTAAGACAATTTTAATCAAATTAATTTCTTTTTGTCATGGGATGGATATGTATTTCTTTCGATATATTGCGCCTCTTTTGGTGGCGTCGTTGAAAACGTGTAAATTACGCAATATTTCTTGCGCCTATTTGTAATCATCGCGCTCAGTCCAGGTTTCTGTATCGGTAGCTATCAAATCAGTTGATAATCCGAAGTGTGCGAAAAATGTTGCTATCTCAGGAATGACGTAATGGCTCAAATCTTTTTGTAATTCCTGATTCACTTTCTCCGACTGGACGAATACGTAATTGATTTCCGTTGTTGCCGATATCTTCGCTATCATCTTCTTTGTCTTCTTCGTTGACATCAACGACATTATCTGCCTGTATAACTTTAATCATCTCGCTCCATTCATCGTCAGACGATTCGTCCATCTGAAACTTCATCTGAAAGTTTTTTGATCGGATAACCCAAGTAAATGTTCAATATTCAGAACAAAATCTGAATCATGCGTAACGTTTCCTTTTTTTATGGTTAGTGTATCCGAAAGTACTTTTTTTGGACTAAAAAGAGTTGGGGACTTTCGAAAATCGAAAGGAGGTAAAAAAGTGGATATCCACTACAAATATCATCCCTGATGGAGCGATACCGAGAGAAGAGGAGGGAAGAGAGACGCTTGTTCAGGCGAAAAAAATGAAAAGTAGAAATGCGTGAGTGCGAGAAAATTGAGATGCATGGCGACAGGAATGAGACTCGAAAAGATAAGACGCCTGGCCGATATTGTTTTAAGACCGGAGCCTCTGCCTGCAAGAATGAAAATGAAAATCTAGTGACAGATATCCAGACTACACTGATGTTATGGAGGGATAACTTCTTTTATCTCAAAATGGCGACACTGACTACAATTCCGCCAATAGAGATGATATCCCAGAAAACACAATTTTGGACGACAACGTTGAAGTTCCGCTGCTCGGTATTTAAATAACAAAGCCGTTAAAGCCGATGGCTTACCATCTGAGCTGTTTAAGAACGAAGACGAAGCTCTGATTAAATCAGTGATGCACAGCGTTGGCAGAGCTTTGAACACAAGCGCAACATTTTTGTCTTAGTATGTGTGCACAAGACAAAAATTCAACATAACAATTTGCGCATAAGATGTTTACTGCGTGAAGATCAAGCGCAAACTGATTCAATGCTAGCGTTGCAGAAGTTCGGTAGCTTCGCAAACACGACTTATCTGTGAAAGCCAAGCGGCTACCCGAAGCTCATGTGCGCACCTTTCGTTTAAATCAGTGGTCAGCAAAATTAAAAATGAGACTGTAAGTGGTAGTGAGACAATATCCGCCTTTCAAAGGAGCCGCCTTTCAGGAGAGGAAAAGGGACCTCTCCCCTCCGTTCGATACTAAGCGAGGTTTCAGACAAGGTGATTCCTTATCGTGCGAATTTTTCATTTTAATAATGAAGAAGATCAGACGAGTAGCTGATCTGAGACGCAGTGGCACAATATTCTATAAGAGTGTTATACTGTTGGCTTATGCTAATGATATTGACATCATACGCCTTGACTTCATACGCGCAGATAAAACGAAGTATCTTGTGTCCACAGACAAACAGTCCCAGCGACTTTGAAACCACGTCACTGCTGACAACACCTCCTTTGAGTTTGTGAAGGACTCGGTTTACCTGGGATCCAGCATACATTTTTCAAATGATATCAGTATTGATATGACACGAACTCTTGCCAACAGGTGCTATTTTGCGCTCTCTATTTGGGCTGGAGTCTGCTCTCTCTCTCTAGGAACAAATCTAACGCCTTATATGCCGATAGACCCAAAGAAATTTTTCGTTTACCGCAGCTGAAAAATTCATCAACTATACTTCGTTTGCAAACTGTATTTGCCGCAAACGAATATTCAGGTGTCCTGAACTTAAAAATATGCTTACTTGAAACGAAAAACATTGAAGATAATGAAATTTTCTCATTGTTTTGGAAGTTCAAGTTTAGCCCAGAGTGCTGGAGTTCGGCTCTAGAACTCGATTGACCTGGGTTCAATCCTCGACAAGAACATATTTTTTTTTTTAAGTCAAACTTCTTTGGCGGCGAGTGAAATTTCAAGGTCTCTTATTCGTGACGCTAGGCTAACGTTTTGAATTTATATGAAAATTTTCAAAAAATTATTGTCGCAAGCGAGAATAGAACCCGGACTTTCTACTTAGCATATCGCAAGAGTCCGAAGCGCTACCATTATGCCACATAAGCACATGGTAAACAGGCAAGCAAAATGAAAGTAATATTGAACAGGTTGTGATCTGTTTCTTGTATACCACAGACACACACCATGACTCAGAACGCGTTTTCGTCCATACCATTAGATTTTCATCCTAAAAGTATGCACGGAAATTTTATTTCTTTAAGCTTGGAATGCTGTACATTACATTACAAAATATAACAATTGTGTGAAGAAATAGCAACAGACTGACAGATACATACTTTGATTGCTGCAATATCAGAACTGTAATGAATGCTTAAATAACATTAATGAACTTATAAGTTTATTGCAACACATTCGGCATATTTTTTTTTTTGTTGAATATCGAATCCTAGCTTAAAGCTTAATTTGAAAGAGCATATCATAACGTTGGTTGTTATCAAAAACTTGACAGGGGATTGACAACATGCAAAACAGTTAATACGATATAAAATTAAAAGCAAAAAGAAAAAAAGAGGGTAGCGAAAATTCTTAGAAGAGGCCAAAACGGACCAACGGTTGTAATTGCCAGGTAAGTAAGCAAGTCACTATAATTTTTTTGAATATTTTGCAAGTGTTAATGATATTATGAACTGATAAAGTAATTAAAATTATGCAAAGTTTAAGGAGTTGCCACCGTAAAAATTTTAAAGCAACCTGAAAAATAAGTTTGAGGACTTTTTTTTAAACTTTTTTTTAAACACTATTTTTAAATTTTTTCCATCCAAGGAATTCTAGATCAGGAGTGTCGAGAAATCCCAATAAAGAGAATCAAGAAGTCAAAAATCACTTTTGATTGATTGATTCCAGAAAGAACTGTTTTTTAATAGAGTAAAACTTACAGAATTCGTTAGGATTCGATTTGATGCTTACAGCCAAATTAAAAGGAAATATGTCTATATTTTCATTCTGCAATTAGTTTTTGCTAGATTTTGCTAAAATTTTGTTCAACGCTAAGCAAAATTGGTAGTTTCTCGAAATGCACTTTTCAATGTTTGGCTAAAAAGTAAGAAAGAAGAGAAGAATGTTGCTGTACTTAATAATATTTTTAGATCAATTGAAAGAGATGTGAATCACCAAAAAATTACAAGCTTTGTGAAGAAGCTATTTAAAATTTACCCTCAAGATGGGAACAATCTAGTCTAGTCATGTTAGTTTTGATGTTGGACAATGTACATCACGTGATGGAAAGGCAAAAAAAAAACTTCTCTGAATCTCCTTTGCGCTCAAAAAAACGAAAAGCTTTGGAAATTATGACTGATACTGATAATGACCACTCGCAAATGGCATTGGAAACGAAATGTAGATCATCTGGGAACAAAATTCTGGAAAAATACTTAAAGAGCTGTCCACGACATCACCCCATCAAGAGACAATTAAAGAAATCTCGATTATCTAATGAAAATTTTAATATTGTTAATGCAAATCTTTCAACACATGAATATAACTTTATCAGGATCCAACTTCAGAAATAAGC
Source organism: Tetanocera ferruginea (assembly GCA_958299015.1). Taxonomy (NCBI): domain Eukaryota; kingdom Metazoa; phylum Arthropoda; class Insecta; order Diptera; family Sciomyzidae; genus Tetanocera; species Tetanocera ferruginea. The sequence continues at coordinate 140,198,664 of OY282640.1, forward strand.
AGAAAAATATATCATTCAAATAGGTTTTATGTATCCTGAACAAATAACTGAAGCGGAAACTTATGCTGAAATCGAATTGCAATCTTATTATTTAATCCTTGGAAAAAGCTGGAATTGTGTAACCAATTCATTTTTCAGGGATTGACATCGAAATTCTACCCTTAAATTATTGGCATATTTTTAAATTTTGACTTTCACCAGAAATCATTTTGTTAAAATCTAAAATGTTTAAAAACTCGATGTCAATCCTGGTGCTTAAGTATGTACTAGGGATGGCAAAATTTGGTTTTTTTCCAAGCCTTGAATTTTGGGTATAGCATTACAGTCCCTGCCTCAAGCTAAGTCCTTATCATCGAACCAAAGATTAAAACTTTTTCTTTGGAAGTTTTGAAAACCTCCCCTACTTCTTAGTCTTTCCAGCCACTATCATAATCAACAAATTAACTTTAAGTACTTTTCACTCTTTTAAACGTGACCCTTCAATTTATTTCCTTCATTACTTAACTGTATTGCGCTTGATTTCGCGTTAGAAATCCTGTGGAATTCTTTTATTTAGAAAATGGACTCATCTCTAAACGAGTACATATTTGTTTTAGCATGTATCTGTTTGTGTATGAGTGTTTTTGTTTGTGTCTCTTGCCGAGTGCTACTAAGATTTATGTGTTCGCTTTTGCTATAAACGACAAATATCATTACCAAGCCCGGTTATGCGAGCATAAAAATGCGTTCCAACAAAAAAAAAAAAAACAGAAAAAATGGTAACGCAGGAAAATCGAAGCCTTGCAAATACAATGGTGGAGTAGATTAGTTAGTGTGAGTTTTGGTTTGGCAAGGGGGGCATTGGTGCAATGTGGTCTGATGCGCAAGAAGACATTCGTATACATAACAATAACACCAGTTATTAGGAATCTATGTTGTTGCTTCTTCCTGATTTTGTGTTTTCCTTCTTCGATACTTACTATCCAAAGGGCGGTTTTGCCAGGGTATCAGTTATGTGTGTGTGTGTATGTGTGTTACTTGCTAAGAGCTTGTTTCGTTTTGTTTTTTTTTTTGTTGTTGTTTGCATGAAGACCATAAATGGGTTTCTCAACGTAATAAACAAAAGTTCTCCTCGTTCTTGGTCATACATCAACTTTAGAACGACAGCAACGAGATTGAAAATCTTCCAGAGAGTAGGGCAAAAACTGCACAATATTCAAAAAAAAGGGGGCGAGATATGGTAAAATAGTTGCTCTGCTGGAAAAAATTCATCAGCCGGAATAAAAAGAATTTGAAATTAATTTTCCAATTTCAAATTCATTAATTTATCAGCTTAAAAGAGCTTAAATGTTTGCTGTGAGAAATACTCTCAAGTTCTTATTAAAAAGCCTTGAAATAATATTCCAAGATTAATGTAAAAATTTTAAATAAATTTGGACTAAGCAGTCAAGGAAGTCTAGTAGTAAGCATGTTTGATTGCTTCAACTCGGTAGTGCCGGGTTAAAATACTGGCCTAGCCATGGTCCAACGTTTAACCTTTCTGCAATTCTTTTCTGATTTCTAAAGAACAGAAATTCAATCCTCATCAGTACATAGATACAACTCAGAAAGTTGTAGTTTTTGGTAGAGAAGTTTGTGGATGGAATTGCTTAATAGCTTGATAGCTTAATAGCTTAGCTTGAAGTGAAGCTTGAAGTCAAACTTAAAGTCAAGATTCAAGTCAAGATTCAAGTCAAGATTCATGTCAAGATTCAAGTCAAGATTCAAGATTCAAGTCAAGATTCAAGTCAATTCAAGCTTCAAGTCAAGCTTCAAGTAAAGATTCAAGTCAAGATTCAAGTCAAGCTTCAAGTCAAGATTCAAGTCAAGATTCAAGTCAAGATTCAAGTCAAGATTCAAGTCAAGATTCAAGTCAAGATTCAAGTCAAGATTCAAGTCAAGATTCAAGTCAAGATTCAAGTTAAGATTCAAGTCAAGATTCAAGACAAGATTCAAGTCAAGATTCAAGTCAAGATTCAAGTCAAGATTCAAGTCAAGATCCATTTCAAGATTCAATTCAAGATTCAAGTCAAGATTCAAGTCAAGATACAAGTCAAGATTCAAGTCAAGATTCAAGTCAAGATTCAAGTCAAGATTCAAGTCAAGATACAAGTCAAGATTCAAGTCAAGATTCAAGTCAAGATTCAAGTCAAGATTCATTTCAAGATTCAATTCAAGATTCAAGTCAAGATTCAAGTCAAGATACAAGTCAAGATTCAAGTCAAGATTCAAGTCAAGATTCAAGTCAAGATTCAAGTCAAGATACAAGTCAAGATTCAAGTCAAGATTCAAGTCAAGATTCATTTCAATATTCAATTCAAGATTCAAGTCAAGATTCAAGTCAAGATTCAAGTCAAGATTCAAGTCAAGATTCAAGTCAAGATTCAAGTCAAGATTCAAGTCAAGATTCAAGTCAAGATTCAAGTCAAGATTCAAGTCAAGATTCAAGTCAAGCTTGAAGTCAAGCTTGAAGTCAAGCTTGAAGTCAAGATTCAAGTCAAGATTCAAGTCAAGATTCAAGTCAAGATTCAAGTCAAGATTCAAGTCAAGCTTGAAGTCACGAATCAAGTCAAAATTCAAGCCAAGATTCAAGTCAAGATTCAAGTCAAGATTCAAGTCAAGATTCAAGTCAAGATTGAAGTCAAGATTCAAGTCAAAATTGAAGTCAAGATTCAAGTCAAGATTCAAGTCAAGATTGAAGTCAAGATTCAAGTCAAGATTGAAGTCAAGATTCAAGTCAAGATTCAAATCAAGATTCAAGTCAAGATTCAAGCCAAGATTCAAGTCAAGATTCAAGCCAAGATTGATGTCAAGATTCAAGACAATATTCAAGACAAGATTAAAGTCAAGATAAAAGTCAAGATTCAAGTCAAGATACAAGTCATGATTGAAGTCAAGCTTGAAGTCAAGATTGAAGTCACGTTTTTGAAGTCTCGTTTGAAGTTAAGTCTGAAGTCAAGTTTGAAGTCAAGTTTGAAGTCAAGTTTGAAGTCAAGTTTGAAGTCAAGTTTGAAGTCAAGATTGAAGTCAAGTTTGAAGTCAAGTTTGAAGTCAAGTTTGAAGTCAAGTTTGAAGTCAAGTTTGAAGTCAAGTTTGAAGTCAAGTTTGAAGTCAAGTTTGAAGTCAAGTTTGAAGTCAAGTTTGAAGTCAAGTTTGAAGTCAAGTTTGAAGTCAAGATTCAAGTCAAGATTCAAGTCAAGATTTAAGTCCAGATTCAAGTCAAGATTCATTTCAAGATTCAATTCAAGATTCAATTCAAGATTCAAGTCAAGATTGAAGTCAAGCTTGAAGTCAAGAATCAAGTCAAGATTCAAGTCAAAATTCAAGTCAAGATTCAAGTCAAGATTCAAGTCAAGATTCAAGACAAGATTCAAGTCAAGATTCAAGGCAAGATTCAAGTCAAGATTCAAGTCAAGATTCAAGTCAAGATTCAAGTCAAGATTCAAGTCAAGATTCAAGTCAAGATTCAAGTCAAGATACAAGTCAAGATTCTTATCAAGATACAAGTCAATATTCAAGTCAAGATTCAAGTCAAGATTCAAGTCAAGTCACAAAGAAAAAGAGAAAGTTAAAAATCAAGATCAAGATCAAGATCAAGATCAAGATCAAGATCAAGATCCAGATCAAGATCAAGATCAAGATCAAGATCAAGATCAAGATCAAGATCAAGATCAAGATCAAGATCAAGATCAAGATCAAGATCAAGATCAAGATCAAGATGAAGATCAAGATCAAGATCAAGATCAAAATCAAAATCAAGATCAAGATCAAGATCAAGACCAAGATTAATATAATGACAGATCAATAATCATATCGAGGTCAAAATCAATATCAAGATCAAGATCAATGTGAAGATCATGAACAAGATTACGATCAAGTTCAAGATCAAGAATAAGAGCAATATCAAGATCAAGATCAAGTTAAGATGAATATTAAGATCAAGAAAAAGACCAAAATCCAGACAACATCACGTTTACGATAAAAATCTTATGAAAATCAAAATAAAGATTAGGATTATGATCAAGATTAAGGTCAAGATTAATATAAAGTCAAGATGAGTTCACGATCAAGATGAAGAAAAAGAACAAGATCAGGATCCAGATCAAGATCAAGAACAATATAGATAGATGATAGACCAAGAATGTCATGTAAGTATTAAAATTGTGTTGCCATTGGCAATTCATTTTGCCTGAATGGACCATTATGAAAACAATAATATTTAGAAAGGGTGATCAATATTACGCTAAATTGCCTTTAATATGACTTTTCATGAAAAGTTTAACGATATATTATTGTTGTTATGGATAGGGTACCAAAATTATGCGTACAAAAGAACCTGATAGCATTATAATCATCAAAATATACTCGAACAACTAAAATAGTAGCAAAAATATTATAAAGAACAGAGCAATTGTCCTTCTAAAAATATAGCTATGTGAAAAAATATATACAAGGATTATTTTGCAGAAAAGTCTTGATTTTTACAATACATTTTGATTAAAATTTTGGAAAAATAAGAGCCAAGTACACTTACCTCCTACAAAATGACGTCATTAAAATTGTTCCCTGCAACATAAAACATTATCTATACTTAAACCTAGGTGTGTGAGAATTTTAACTTCATCCTTACACTGAGAAAAAAACACATACCTTGCTCCGGTAAAAAATTTCTCTATTTTCGATATAGAAATTTTCTCTTTTTCAAATAAAATTTTCTTAAATTAGAATAAATTTTCACATTTTCGAAGAAATATTTCTTTACTTCTAGGAAATGGAAATATTTCAATGTCTCTAATAATGATAAGTATTTTTCTCGCACAAAAATTTCTCATTTATAGAGAAAAATTTATTGAAAATGAAAAACTTTTCTTATATTTTGATAAAAAATTCACTAGGAGAAGTATTTTCTTCAATAAAAACAAATATTTTCTCAAAAACAAAAAGCTTTTTCTCAAAAAACGATATATTTTTCTTTTTAATGGAATCTTTTTACCATTTTTAGAGAATTTTAAGTATCGAAATTAGAGAATAGCATTCTCTGGAGCAAAGTCTATACCATTTTTCTCTAAATATGATGCCTTTTTTATCATATTCCGATAAGCTTTTTTCTGAGTGTACTTTTTTAATTTTTATTTTTTTTTCTGCAAAAATAAATAGCTATTTTAAAATTTTTAACATGACAAAATGAGAGTTTAGAACCCAGAGTCTTATAAAGCAGTAGCTCATTTTTTAACTGCATTTTAATTTTGCTAAATATGCCTCCCTTAATCGTTCATCAAAATTCGTGATTAATTGTTTTAAACAACTCCCACAAAAAAATAGCCACTTAAGTAGACATTTTTTTTTTCTATCAACGCAAAATGTGTCCCAACAGTGATGCCATATTGCAAAAATAGTACAGAAAAATAAACAAAAATATCAAATACCAACCACAGTTTTGCAACACATAATATTATTAATAGCAGCTATAATTATTTTAGCACATCGAGAGTTAAGCAAATTTTACATTAACTATGCATAAATATAGCAACATGTTGCGTAAATAACTCAAAGTGTTGACAACTTGTCACAAATTCTACGCCTTGTCAATTTGATGTGATGATTTATGAAAAAAGAAAAAACAACAAAATCATAAATAAATATTCCACAGGCGCTTAATGCAAGCAACGCAGGCATCGAAAAATATTTATACGCAACTTTTGCGAAAAATTTATTTTCATTAATTTATTACGACAAATAAATTGTGCCAGAATTAATTAACTAATCGAATTAAACTTTTATTATAATGAAATTTATTTACTGCTGTTGGTTTTGGGTGTTTTTTGGGTTTTGTTGTTTTTTTTTTTTTTTGTTTTTATGCGCAGTTAGTTAAAATTTATGGCAAATCAATAGAGCGAAGTTTCTGCATTTCCTTACGTCTCCTCGTATTTTCAGTTTGTCAGTTTGCAGCAAACCCTAAAGCAACAACCACGACTTCTCTTCTCTTCAACACCACCCACCCCAAACACAATCTAGTTAATATCTTCTAATCATGTTTATTCAATGCGAGATACTCTTCCGGCGTCTACAAAATACACACAAAATCCAGCTAAGCCGCTACACTTACATATGTTTAACGCATAAACCAACACAAAGACAAAAACATACCCAACCCAGTCAGCCACCCAACATCTTAGCAGCAATAACAAAAACAACACCCACTCTATAATCACATTGGCAACGCTATACACACATAGTGTGGAAGAAACTTGCACAAAGCGGATGTTGATTTCAAAATATCTGATTTAATTTCATATTATTATCGGCTCAATTAAAAAAAAAAATTCCTTAAACTAATGCCAAATTAAATCAGAGATTATAGAAAACTTTGCACAGAGTACTTATAAATAAGTATAAGAGTTATATTAGAGATAACAACAGATAATGTGGGTATATATATGGAAAGATTTGTGTTTAAAAATCAAGACAAGATTCAAATCGAAATACGCTTGAAAATTTAATTGAAGTCCTGTCAATATAATAATTAAAAGTCCTCCTGAACTTAAGTCGAAGAACGATTCAAAATTCAATGATTCAAGTCAAGCCAAGATTCAAGTCAAAGTTTAACTAAAGATCATGATTCAAGTCACGATACTAGTGATGATTGAAGTTACGATTCAAGTCATGATTCATGATTCAAGACATGATTCATGATTCAAGTCATGATTTAAGTTATGATTCAAGCCATGATTCAAGCTATGAGTCATGTCATTATTCAAATCAAGATTTTAGTCCAGATTCAAGTCAAGATTTAAACCATGATTCAACTCATGATACTAGTCGTGATTCTAGTCATGGCTAAAGTCATGATTCAAGTCATAATTAAAGTCATGATTCAAGCCAAGATTAAGGTCATGATTCAAGTCATGATGAAAGTCATGACTAAACTCATGATTCAAGTCATGATTCAAGTCATAATTCAAGTCATGATTCAAGTCATTATTCAAGCCAAAATTCAAGCCAAGGTTCAAAACAAGATTCAAGTCAATATTTAAGTCTTGATTCAAGTTATGATACAAGTCATGATATTAGTAATGATTCAAGTTATAATTCAAGTCATGATTCAAGTCATGATACAACTCATGATACAACTCATGATTCCAGTCATGATTCAAGTCAAGATTCAAGCAAAATGCAGGTTAAGATTCAAGTCAAGATTCAAGTCATTATTCAAGATATGATTCAAGTCAATATTTAAGTCTTGTTTCAAGTCAGGATTCAAGTCATGATTCAAGTGATGATATTAGTAATGATTCAACTCATGATTAAAGTCATGATTTAAGTTATAATTGAAGTCTTGATTCAAGTCAAGAATCAAGTCATGATTCATGTCATGATTCACATCATGATTTAAGTTACAATTGAAGTTTTGATTCAAGTCAAGATTCAAGTCATGATTCATGTCATGATTCAAGTCATGATTCAAATCATTATTCAAGTCAAGATTCAAGCAAAATTTTGGTTAAGATTCAAGTCAAGATTCAAGTAATTTTATAAGTCATTATTCAAGATATGATTTAAGTCAAGATTCATGTCATGATTCAAGACATGTTCTAGTCATTATTCAAGTCAAGATTCAAGTAAAAATTCTGGTTATGATTAAAGTCCAGATTCAAGTCAAGATTTAAATCATGATTAAAGTCATGGTTCAAGTCATGATTCGAGCCATGATTCAAGTCATCACATTAGCCATGATTCAAGTCATAATTCAATTCATGATCCACGTAATGATACTAGTCATGATTCAAGTCATAATTTAAGTTCAAATTAAAGTCAGGACTAAGGTAAGGATTAAATTAATGATTCAAGTCATGATTGAAATCATGATTCAAGTTAAGATTCCAGCCAAGATTCAAGGCATGATCAAGTCAAGATACAAGTCAAGATTAAATTTACTATTAGTCATTCTCAAGTCATGTTGAGATATATGTCAACAGTCAAGGTAACATTTATGTCATGATTGAAGCCAAGATTCAATAGAAAATTTACTTGAAGATTCAATTCTAGTCTTGATTAAAATCAAGCCAAGTGAATTCAATATTTAACTGCAGTGAAGATTCAATAGAACATTTAATAAAATATTCAGGTCAAGTCAAGATTCAAGTTAAGATTCATGTCAAAATTCAATACAAGGGTCAAATCAAGATAAACGTCAAGATTAGAGTCAAGATTCAAGCCAAGCCAAGATTCAAATCAAAATGCAAACTAAAATGCAAGTCAAATCAAGAAAGATACCAGTCAAGCCAAGATTCAAGTCAAGTTTCATTTTTCATGATTCAATTTAAGATTTTTGTTGTGACTGAAGTCAAGATTTAATAGAAAATTTAATTCAAGATTCAAAGCATGTTTTGATTCAAATCAAGTCAAGATTCAAGACAAATAAAAATTAAATAGAACATTTTATTAAAGATTCAAGTTAAGGCAAGTTTTAAGCCAAGCCAATATTTAAGTCAAGTTAAGATTCAAATCAATTCAAGTCAAGTGAAGTCAAGTCAAGTCAAGACTTAATTCAAGAGTACATTAAAGTCAAGTTTCAAGTGAAGTCAAGAATCAAGTCAAGTCAAGATTCAAGTTAATTTAAGAACCAAGCCAAGTCAAGGTTCATGTCAAGTCAATTCAAGTCAAGACAATTCAAGTCAACTCACGACTCAAGTCAAGTCAAGACTCGAGTCAATTTAACATTAAATTCAAATCAAGATTCAAGTCAATTCAAAAATCAAGTCAAGTTTTAATTCAAGTCAAGTCAAGATTCAAGGCAATTCAAGAACCAAGCCAAGTCAAGGTTCATGTTTAGTCAATTCAAGTCAAGTCAACATTCAAATCAAGTCAATATTCAAGTCAAGGCAAGACTCAAGTCAATTCAACATTCAAGTCAAATCAAGATTCAAGTCAATTCAAGATTCTACTCTAGTCAAGTCAACATTAAAGTCAATCCAAGATAAAAGTTAAGTTTCAAGTCAAATCAAGATTCAAGACAAGTCAATATTAAATTGAATTCAAAATTCAAGTTAAGTTAAATTTTAAGTCAAATTTGAAGTCAATTTAAGATTCAAGTCGCGTCACGGTTCAAGATTGAAGTCAATTCAAGTTTCAAGTTATGTTAAGATTCAAGTCAAGTTATGATTCAAGTCAGTTTAAGATTCAAGTCAACTCAAGATTCCAGTCAACTAAAGATTCAAGTCAATTCAAGATTCACGTCATTTCAAGTTGCAAAATATGTTTAGATTCAAGTCAATTCAAGATTCAAGTCAAGGCAAGATTAAATTTGCAAGTTAAGCTCAATTTGACGAAAGTTTTGAGAAAAAGCAAAGCTTTGCGCCATTCTATTGTACGTGATTTTAAGCTTAAAAGTTAAGGTTATTTTTCCTACAGGGCCACGGAGGAGAGCAATGAGAGCGGAGAAGAGTGTTGTAGGAAATTCACAAAAGTCGTAACCGTCCCTTGTTGCCGTCAACCATTGTTGCGGAAAATTATCAATAATTTTAAGCAACAAACAATGATGCGCATAACAAGTTAAGCAAGTGGAAGAATTTTTCGCCTATAGTTGGTTGGGCTACTAATAAAAGTTGAGGTGAACGAGAAGCAGAAGAAGAAGGCGAAGCACAGACAGGAGAAGATGGTGCAAGTGGAAACACTAGTTAGACATAGTATTATTGGTGAAACAAGTACACTTGAAATGAAAGAAGTTAAACGAAAATTAAGCTATTAATATAAATACTTTAAATAGATGAGGAAAAGCAGAATGGAAGAAGAAAAAACAAAAGAAAGTGCGATGAGATAAAGATAATAGAGGTTTAAACAAGCAGAAAGACAGATAGAAATAGAGATAGAGAGTGTTTAGTTGAAAAAAATTAATGAAAAATAATAGATTGTTATGAGCCTTGAAGTGAATGGCCAAAGAAGGAAATGCTGATGTAATATTGCATAGTTCTAGGCGAAGGTTAAGCATGCTAGCTGGAATAGAAAATTTCAAACGGGTTTTTCTATCAACTTTAAAGTTTTGTTGTGCTTCTGAGGTTTTGTAAGAATTTATAATGACAACAACTACGCTATTGCATACTTTTAGATGTTATTTAATAAATATTTAAGCTTTATTTTAACAAACAGCAGAAATCATAATTTTTTTTATAGTGCAAACAAACAGTTCTTGTAAAAACTGGAACACATCAAAGCAACTTAAAAAATATGCTGTTTAGTTAGAGGCATCACTAAAAATATTGCATACTTTTACGAGTCATAAGAAATATTCACAGCAAATGAAAAATATTTATTGAAAAAGTATGAAATTGCGTGTAACTGCAATAAATTAACTGCATGAAAAAATTAAAAATTTTTATATAAATTTTTATGAAATTCTTTCATAAATTTGCGCACATAATTTTTAACGCTGCATAATTTTAGGCGAATGTTTAAGATTGAAAAATTTGGTAAATTTTTCTTATGTACAGGTTGGTAAAGTTTAAGGTTTTGTGAATTGTTTTTAATTTTAAAAATTATTCATGTTTCATTAAGAGCTACATGGCATATTTTTAGGAGTTATGTTAATAAAAAAATAAGATCTATGTTTAGTTAAAAATATGGGCAAACCAAAATTAATTCTTCTTAGCACTTCAATCATCTAAGAAACTTAAAAAATATGGTGTGTAACGTTAGGATGAGATGCCAATAAAAACTATTGCATACTTTTAGGTAATGAAATAAATAAATTCTCACAGAATATGAAAAAGGCGTATGGGTAATGTTTTTCGTACCAAGGCATTAGTATGACTTAACTTTTATTGGCTATTGCATATTTTTAGGATCACATAATCAAATATCGATTAACAAGCAACACTTTAATTAAAGAATGCGTTAACGTAATGAGTAAATTATGCAAAAATTGCCAATAATGTAAAAATAAACCAAATAGCTAAAGTAAAAGCTTAGAAGTTTTTGGAAAATTTGAATAGAAATAAGAAATTTACACAAACAATGGCAAAGAGGAAGACAAAGCAACAGAGACATAGGAATAGATATATAGTGGCAATGGGTGTGTGCGTTCAAAATCGCTGAAGACACGCACACGCTACAATCACACACACAGACACACATTCGAACAGAGAAGTATTAGTCCATAAAATTACAACAGCAGCTAACACTAGAAATTTAGTCATTGAAAGTAAACAAAAAAAAAAAAAAAAAACAAAGAAAGAGAGAAAGAAAAAAAAACCAAAAATAGTCATTCAAATTTATATAAGTCGTGCAAGCTAAGTGCGTGTGTTTGTATGTGTGTGTGTGTGTGGCCAGAAGAAGTGGTCTAAATGCTGCTGCGCTATGCAAAATTAATGGCAGGAGCGAGTGGAAATAAAAATAAATGCGTTCGCACACCAACGTAATTTATGAAAAAGAAGAAAAAAAGAATGTTCACATTTTGTGGCAACGTGTAAGTTTTTCAATTATTTTAAGTGGTTGTCGGTTGGCATAGTAGTCGGTGCGCTTTTGTTGGCAGCAAAAAAAAAAAAACACAAACAACAAAAAAAGTTGAATAGTCAATTCATGCGCTCTTATTTGTTGGGTGCGATATGAGCCATGATTATTAGTTGAAGAAGGCTAGAAAGTTGTGGCTTAATAAATGAGTTTATTTGTTTTATTTTTTAATTTTGACGCATGGCCGCAGCGATTGATATGACTTAAGTAGTTCCTGGCGGCATTTAATTGTGCGGAAGTGCTGCGGTGTGAAGTGTGTGAATAAATGAGCAATAATGAAATGAATGAATGAATGAATAAGTTTTTATTTACAACAAATAAAGCGAAAGTATTTATATGCTGCTGACTCATCAGTGAAGCATGCATTTTTATTTCAATATAAAAAACAAATAATAATTTCAAGTAACATTTTTTGTTAGAACAGCAAAAAAATGATTTGATGAAAAAAAATTATTTTTAATCGTTGCTAACAGGCAACGATCAATAGGAAAAGATTGCTAGTTATAAATAGTACCATCAACTGTTAAATATCAAGTAAATTTTCTGTGCATACTTTTAGGCATTATTCCGAAAAATGTGAAAACTCGGCAATAGCTTACTGCATCTTGCTGTAAAACGAAAGAGCACACCAACGATAAGCAAGACACGTTAAGCAATAGATTTTTGTATGGAATAAAATAGTGCTTCTCGTGTCTTGCTAATCATTTGTGTGCTGTTTCGTTTTACAGCAAGATGGGGTTAATTCAGTGTTTTAAAGATATTTGGTTGACTTAAGAAAATAAATTATTTTTTGTGTGCATACTTTTAGGCTGAACATTTATTCGTTTATGAAAAGCACTGTAATAGCAAGCATGAACAGTTTGAGTGATATAAGGTGTGGAGCGTGATATTTACATTTTATACATTAAGATCGATTCAAAGTTGGCAGAAAACTTTTTCTTCTACAGAAACTACTACTTTGATATGTATTTGTTTAGTTCAGTTCTGAAGATGAATATTTTTGTGGTAAATTTTAACGGTGTAATACATAAAAAATATCTTAAAATACATATGAAATATACAATAGTTAAAAGCTTTTAAGAATTTTTACTCTAAGAAATTTAATTCTTTTTAAAATTTTTATATTCATAAAAATGTTGTCTCAACTTTTTGGTTTAAAAAGAAATACTTTCAATTTTAAGTGGAAACTTTAATACGTCAATATTGGTTTGTAAATTTGATAAATTCAATCAGTTTTTTGTTTATTTGTCAAAATTTTATCAATATTTTGACATTCAAACAGTCAAAGAAATTTTTTTTCTACGTTTTGCTTTGAAAAAATTGTCACGTATTATTTTTATTTTTAATATTTTGAAAGGTTTTGCCATGCTTTCAAATTTTTTGAAATAGTTTGAATTATTTTTTATAAAATTTGTGGTCAGATGAGAGTAAAAATATTAAAATTGCTTTATTAACCCTTATCCTGTATTTAAAAAAAAGAGCACAAATGACATTAGTGGGTAAATTTTGCCCAATATATGAAAAAACGCTATTAAAATATCATATATTATTTTTATTCAATGAATATGAATGTATGTCCATATTTATAAATCTTAAACAAATATATATTTTTTATTGTATTTTTATAGAAAAATAATTGTCAAAGAAGTTTCATTAAAATATATAGAGCTGGTGCAAAAATATCCAATGTTTAACACATTCTGGACAATTTTAATCCATGAATACAGGATAAGGGTTATTTGAAGAATTCAGCAATTTTTTCAATTTTTTAAAATTTTTTTTTTATTATTTTTTCTTATCGTTGTTGGACGTTTCTGAATAATGTTTTTGATATTTTTTTTGTAAAGGCTTTATAAGAGGCTCCCTAAATTATTACAAATACAGCCGTAAACATCTAGCAGGTTTTGTTATGGTTTTTTTTTTAATTTTTTAAAAAACAAATTTATAAAAAAGTCGTGGGGGTGAATTATTTCTTATAAATATGAAAGCTTTCTTTGTAATACCAGGGCGGGTCAATAAGTCCGTGATTTCTTTAATTTCTCTTCTTCTTACTGCAAGGCCCATATTTTTTTTTTAGTTTTGAATTAAGGACTTCAGCTGTCAAACCAATTCAGTTAAGTTTGCCTTGGTTCGGAAAGAAAAGTTTAGAAATGAGAAAACAATTAAAGAAAGGTAAAAGCGTACGACCATGGCTAGACTGGGATTCGAACCCGGAATCTTTGGGTTGGCAGTCAAGCACGCTAATCACTCGACTACCGAGGCCCCAACTTCAACAAGCTATGAACAAGCATGTTTCAGTTGATTCTTGTCAATTGAACTCTTGTCAAATTTTGAACAAGCTACGTCATATAGTTATTGTGTGACGGCCATTGATAGCAGATAGCCACGTGAATTGTGGAGAAAATGAAAAAAAATTAATTTCGTGCTCATCAAGCGTTATTTTTTGAATCAAGGCTGTACTTAAATTTAATAAATTGGGAATTTAATTTGATTTTTAGTATCTTAGGTTTTAAATTGAATACAAAATAACTAAACTTTAAAAAATTTAGTTATTTTTAAACCAATCGTTGGACTAATGCAGTTTTTAATCCTTTTTTTTTACTAGAATTGATACTTTTCAAAATACTAGAAATTTCTTTAGTCATTTAATAAATTGGGTATAAAATTTGAGTTTTAGTACTTAAGGTTTAAAATTTAATGCAAAATAACTAAAGTTATAAAAGCTGTTTTTAGTTAAAATTTTGTACATGTTCTAACATGCAACAGATTAGCACGAGGTTAGAACTGACGACTGTAATGCGATGGTTGCCGCAGTCCGCGCTTCAAACCAAGGATGTGGTAAAAATTAAAATGTTAAACAATACAATTTTTACATTAATTTATTCATAATATAAGATTATAATATAAGATTATAATAAAAAAAAAAATTAGAAAAAACGGTCGGGTTGAGGATCGAACCAGGGTCACTCGATTCTTCAAATCAAATCGACAACCGCTTAACCAAGTAAGTCGCAGAATAGAATTTTTTTGCGCGTGCTAATTGTGTACTTTAATGTTTACGAAATTTAAAAACTATACCGATAGTTTTAAATATAAAACCGATGCGGGACTGAAACTTAGTTTTAATATTTGACGTGGCTTAAATTTTAAACTCATTTTGGACTTAAACTTAGTTTTAGTATTTGACGTGGTTTAAATTTAAATACAATTTCAGTGTCGTCATATATACAGTACAGGATTGACTTGAATTTAGTACAAGATTTTAACCGTGTAATATCGAGGTGAGTCACAGTTTTGACAGGTGAAGTAGCCTCGGTTGTGCATGTCGAAGCATTTCAAGTGAGTTGGCCGGTCGCAAATGTTGCAATGAATTTAATTGTTCGAATTTAAATGTTTTGACATCAATTCCGAACACAACAAGCAGAAGTCTTGATCTTCTTCCTCGGAAGAGGATTCCTGACAACGACACTGCTTCTTGGCTTTTTTGCATGTTTGTTTTTGTGATTTGCTGCTCTTCTTTCTCTCAGAACTTTTCTATGCTGCTCCAAAAAGCTCCGAATGTTTTTGAGGGGAAGTTAAGATGACTGATTTTCTGCCACGACTTGACTTCGGCTTTGCTGCAGCAAATTTGATCGAATCAATATCAACCAAAGTTAAACGTAGCGGAGATCCCAGCAAAAAAGAGCTTCCAATAGAAGCTCAAGTGGAAGGGAAAGTCGTGAGTTCCATATTTTCTACTTTCATAACCAGAAGGCATTCTTTTAACATTTGCGCATCATTGTGAGGAATGTTTTTTTTAGTCTTCTCTAGAAGTACTTCTAGATTTTTTCAATGGAATATTTCTTTGAGGCCTTCTTTGATGAAAGGATTCTAGTAGGTATTTTCTAGGAAACCTTTGAGAAGACATTCCGTGATTCAGAAGAAATAAGATAAAATGCTTGTAAGAAAATATTTAACCATTGCCTTGCACAAGCCATGCCATGGAAGCATTCTTGAAAGCTATTCAAATAGATTTTTACAAGTTTATGAGAATGCATCCTCAAAGCACTTTTCTATAAGGCTGAGGGGAAGAACAATTGGAGTATTAGAATGTCTGCTGGAAGCAGTGTATTTAAGAATGCATGTCAAGATTATATCAAAAATTTTGTTGGGATGTGGAAGCAAAGGCGGATATAGAAGCCTGATCTGAAAGGTTCTATATACTAGCACCTTCTGATGTAGACACCTCCTTGTTTGAGCCAACATCCGTATTATCAAGTACGACGAGTAAATTTGGCATAAAACAAGACAAATTCGATCAAAAACAACTTTGGGAAAAAAATTTTTACCACTGTTTTGTATTATGAAGAACTGTACGGCAATGAAAGTAACACGTAAAGGTATGACACTTGGTTATATGTAAACGCGCAGTCAAAATTTCACAGGTGAAATGCTTCAAACCACCGAAATATATCATCCCACTGCACTCTAAATAAGGTAGGTGGTTTGGTCTGTATATTTTTAATTTTTCTATTTGTCTGCGAGTCTTGAAAATAAATTAAAAACTCCATTATTTTGGACGTTAATGGGTTAAATATTGCATTATTCATTTATGTTATTAAAACACTAACGATTAAATTCTAATAAAACTTCACATGTGTACATTTTTTAAAAAATATTTACAGAAACACATTTTTTTTTTTAATAGCTTACAATTATTTCATAAGTTAATTTCATGTTCATTGAATTTTAATTAAATTGCAAGTAAAATAAACTGTTAACATTTTCACGATATTGCAATAAAAGTGAATTAATGCGATATTTTAGAGCAAAACACAAAACAAGCTCTTGCTAAGCTTATAACATTTTAACTAAGAACACTGTTCAACAAAAATCAATCTTTTTCCAAAATAACAAGACCTCTCGGATTCTAATTAAGTGAATCGAAAAAATATACGTGTATCGGCGTTTTTAAAGTTGATATCTGAGTTTTATTTCAGTGGATTTTTAATTTTTTCCTTTTTGCAAATTCTTATGGTGAATTGTTATAGAAAACCTTGTGATCCTTACATTTTAGCTAAAGGATGTGTTTGGATGATTTGTGTAAAAAACTAGTAGCATCATATTTGTAGAACATTTTTACCCTTTAACTCTTCAGTGTATGGGTCTATTTTGTCCTATTGTAAAAAAAAGACAAAAACAACCCATAAAACAGTGATTAAGAGGGCTAAAATGTTCCACAAAAATATTTGTCATCAAATTATATTTTAAGTCTCTGAATACACCAAAGCTGAAAATGCAACATGAACGCCAGATATTAGTTAAAACTTAGGTACAATCTGTTTAAGGGTTAATTTCGAAGTTATTCAGAATTGGTGCTAAATTGTTCCACAAAAACACATTTGAGAGGACTAGTTTGTATGAGAAACATAAAAATTAATATATATATATTTTGTTGAGATAAAAACCGACAAAACTTGCTTGAATACAACAAGCATAAATCTAATTAGAATTGCTCATACGCCATGATGTTGCAGCAACATGTTGTAGCCATCAGATTGACAATATTATACGACACAAATAACACATTTATTTATGAGATAAAGAATATCAAGAAGAGATACCTAAAAGCCAGCCAAAGTGCTGAAGAGCTGTTCAACACGAACTGAGAAGAAGAACAAGAAAACTTAGGTTAAAAAAAATGCTATAAGACAAAACTCATTTAAGCTATGTGAAATTAACAAAAGTGCTTATATATTGTTTTTCGTTTAAGAAATGAAGCAGAAGGATATCATAATGTTGATAAAAAAAAAAGTTTGTGGAAGTTCAAAGAAAAAAAGAGATGAAACAAATGTTGCTCATGAATAAAGAGAAAAGATAACAATATTAACTGATATAAAGTAGAATGATGAATAAGGATTTCTGTATGCAAAATAATACCAAGAATTATAACTAGAACGCAGTAGAACTTTTCAAAAACTGATAAAAGATTTTAAATGCTGCAGCTGTAAAAGCTTACTTTAAGTTAACTTAAGCCATATAAAAGCTTTAAGGCTGCAGTGGAAATTAAGTTTAAAAAAAATGTTCTTTAAAAACAGACAAAGTAAAGGTAATTTTTAAAATTGAAGCTGTTAAAGAATGCTTATAACAAAAGCTTTAAAAACTTGATAAGAAAAGCTTTGTTGCAGCACATAATCAACGCTTGTGTGCACTTTAATATTTTGCCATTTTAGCACGAAACGCATAAAAATTACAACAACAACAACAAAAAAAAAAACCATCAACAACAACAATAAACATAAAATAGCACAAACAACATAATATAAGTTTATTGCAGCATTTTGTAATTTTCATTAAAACAAAAAAATACAAAAGAAAAAACAAAATATGCAGCTTTTATGTAGAGTTCTAAAAAAACAACAACAACAACAAATAAGAAAGCGCAAAAGTTCATAAAATATCACTGCGAATATCCTTACGGCGTAACACTTTGTTGCAATATAAACGATTTCTCATAAAATGACTGACATAAACAAGAGCGCAGGCAGCGCCAGGACTAAGGTTGTGAGAAAAACCTAAGGTAAGAGAAGGTGTTTGGCCAGGAGCTTATTGTTTTTAATGTTGATTGCATGTCAGGTTTGAGGTGTGTGTGTGTGTGTGTGTGTGTAGTGTATGGGAGCGAGCACTTAGCTACACAATACCTAACAATAAAAAAAGCTCATGCGTAGGTGTAAAATTTGAATAAGGCTATTTTCAGAAATTTTTATAATCTAATTAAAAGTGGAAGTTTTATGAAATTACAATGAAATGAAATAAAATTAAGTAAAGCAAGCAAAGTTCTATAAATGAAAAACTGCTGAAAGTTGAATAGATATAAATTCATCTTAAAGTATGATGTAAGAAATTGTACATTTTTTAAGAAATTTTTTTTAAGAAACTCAATTAAAATAAAGGAAAAATAAATTAAAGAGTTTATAAAGTCCATTTGAAATTCAGAAAAAGTTAATGAAATTCATCAATTCCGTTTGAAATTTGGAATAAGATGAATTGAAATTCAGAGTTTCAATGTGAGCTTCAGAAAAGATCAAATGAAATTCAGAAATTCTTCATAAATTGAACATCAATTGAAACTCGAATTAAAATTAAAGTTCAAAAATGAAATTTATTAATGTCTAGAAATTATTTGCAAAGTATTGAAAGCAACACCTTCGGACCAGTAGAACCAGTAAACGTGCAAGCTTTGAAGATGACTAACGTAGTGAACGCACAACGCATCGAATGGTACGAAAAAAATAAAAAACAAGTAAAGAAAGTCTAAAGTCTAAAGTCTAGGCCGACTATGAAATACCCTAAACCTACTTTTCAAAAACAAAAAAAATTTATATTGTAAATGGGCGTCTCCGTGGGCGGATGACTCCCAATTTTGGAACACACCTTAGTTTTGGTATAAAATACATACATACCAAATTTAATTTCTCTATGACAAACATAACCTTATTTATTGAGTTTTAAACTTTTTGGGTTGTATGTAGGTAAGCGTGTTCGTTGGTGGATGACGTCCATTTTTCAAAACCATCTTTGTCTTGTCATAAAAAACATACGTGCCAAATTTTAGCTCTGTAGGTTAAACAGACGCTTATTTATTGCGTTTTCAATTCTTAGGTTGTATGGGAGGTGGGCGTGTACGTGAACGGATGACGTCCATTTTTCGAAGACATCTTTGTGTTTGTATAAAACACTTACATATTAAATTTTATTGTTGTAGGCTAAATATGAGCTGAGTTATGCAGTTTTCAATTTTCGCTTTGTATGGGAGGTAGGCGTGTCCGTGGGCAGATGAAGTCCATTTTTCAAAATCATCTTTGTTTTGTTATAAAAAATATGTGTGCCAAATTTTAGCTCTGTAGGTTAAACAGAGGCTTATTTATTGCGTTTTCAATTTTTGGGTTGTATGGGAGGTGGGCGTGTCCGTGAACAAATGACGTCCATTTTTCGAAGACATCTTTGTGTTTGTATAAAACACATATATACATATCAAATTTTATTGTTGTAGGCTTATAATGAGCTGAGTTATGCAGTTTTCAATTTTCGCGTTGTATGGGAGGTAGGCGTGTCCGTGGGCAGATGAAGTTCATTTTTCAAAATCATCTTTGTTTTGTTATAAAAAATATGTGTGCCAAATTTTAGCTCTGTAGGTTAAACAGAGGCTTATTTATTGCGTTTTCAATTTTTTGGGTTGTATGGGAGGTGGGCGTGTCTGTGAGTGGATGACACCCATTTTTCAAAAACATCTTTGTGTTGATACAAAACACATACATACCCAATTTTATTGTTGTAGGTTAATTATGAGCTGACTTATGCAGTTTTAAATTTTGCGTTGTATTGGAGGTAGGCGTGTCCGTGGGCGGATTCCAAAAATATGCAATAATGCAGATCCTTGGGTTCATGTGACTATGTGTACCATGTTTCATTCAATTATCTCAACTCCTTCTTCTTATCCTGTGTATACGGACAACACACAGACGGACAGACGGACGGACGGACCGACGGACATGGATAGCTCGACTCACGTGGTGACGCTGATCAAGAATATATATACTTTTCTATACCGGACTCGCTTCGTTATATGGGTTACAAACGTTTGCACAAAGTTAATATACCCTGACCTTTCAGGTTTAGGGTATAAAAAAAAACGAGTAAGGAAACTCCAAAGTCGGTTTAGCCCGACTATGAAATAGACCCTAAACCTTCTATTATATTTAAATATATATAAAAAAAATAGAATAACTTCGTATTTTCATCCAAATCCATGTATTTCTTTCAAGAATTATACAGCGAATTTCTACATATTGTTGGTTGTATTGGAGATGGTCTTGTTTGTGCACGAATGATGCCCATTTTGTGTACAAATATCTTAATTTTGATAAAACATTCTCATAAAACAAGTTTTACTATTGTAGCTCATATATAAACATCTTTACAGAATTTTAACTATAGTAGGTTGTATGGGAGGTGTTCGTTAGTGGAGCACACCTATTTTTTGTGCATACCTTAGTTTTGATACAAAATGCTTCTATGCTGAGTCTTATCTCTGTAAGTCAAATATAAACATTTTAATAGTATTTTCACTATTATGGTTTATATGGGAGGTGGGCGTGTTTCTGATCAGATGACGGAAATTTTTTGTACACGTCTTTATTTTAAGAAAAAATATATACATATCAAATTTTAGCTTGAAGACAACTCTCTATACAGACATTTCAATTTTTTTTTTGTATGGGAGGTGGGCGTTTTTGAGGATGGATAACGCTCATTTTTTGTATTTGTCTTGGCTTTAACAAAAAATACAAATATATCAAATTTACTTTCTGTAGCTTGTTTACAACTCTCTATACAGACATTTCATTTGTTTTTTGTATGGGAGGTATGCGTGTCCGTGGGTGGATTCCAAAAAATTTTCAATAGTGCAGATCCTTGATCTTTGAAATTATCTCAATTTCTTCTTCTTATCTTGTACTAATGAACGAAGCATGTTTCACCTGTCGCTGGCTCTTTTAAAATTTTGGAGGTTTCCAAATTGTTTGTACCACTAGAGTACAATATAATTTGTAAATTTTCAGTAAACATTTTTCTTTTTTTTTTCATAGTCTCTTGACCAAGTTTCTTTAAGATCGGCTGACTTTTGTAAAAACCTTCTATATAAAATTAAGTAAACAATTAATAGAGGTCCAAGGGAGATATCCCCATTGAAAAAAAAAGATCGCAGGGTTCGCTCCTTATTTGAAAGCTTACGTTGAGGGTTCGTGCTAGACCAAAATTTTTTTTAGGTAGACCCAAAATTTGCTCAAAATGGTCATTTTTGTATAACTTCATCAATTTTCAATCCATCGTTAAAGGAGTAGGAATAGAAAGAATAGAAGATAGGCTGTCAAAAGTTTCCAAAACTTTCGATAGAGGACGTTTAATGTACTAAAATATTGATGATTCAAGAAAGCCTAAAATAGTAGCGGTACCGATAGTAGCGGGTTTTGTTAAAAATATATAAAAGTACGGCCGTTCCAAGCCTTATTTATGCCAGTTTTTTTTTCAAAATTGACCTCAGGCTTGGTCGATTTGCTTGAAATTTTGGCTATTGGTTCCTTTTTAACATAATGATTATAAGTTATTTATTTTTTTTAATCGCCATTTTTTTAAAAGTTATATAGATATTAATTTTTGATATAAGTAAAACCTTGAAAATGCAGAAATTTTTAAGAAATCATATCTCCGTCATGTTACTCTATCTTTGCAAATGAAGTATCGTTAGAAAGTTATTGAAATGCGAATAAATAAAGGTAGGTTTTCGGAAAAAAGTTAGAGTTGCCTATGTTTTGCCTTTTTGGGGCCAAAAATATTATGTATAATAATGACCTCACAAGTGAATTGGCCCATAAAACTAGAAAAAACATAAAAAAATAAAATATTTTTAATTTTTCGTCTTATTCACTTTGTTTTTAGTAAGTTAAAAAAAAAATTTAAATGCCATATGGAAATTTGATAAACAGATAAAGTTGATTCGAATAACTTTACTCCAAGAATTTTTAAAATCGGTCTTTAAACAAAAAAATGACAACATTTTTAAACATCGGCATTAAAATTTTGCAAATTTTTTGCCGCCATTTTGAAAGCCTTGATCTTGAATTCAGCAGAGAATTACGTCTTACAGCGCGGTTTGTATGGGGTTGTTTTTAAAATTTTTTTTCAAGCATATGCAACGTTTTTGGGTAACACTTTAGGGTATACCTACAGCCTTTAATACTCATGGTTCAAAGATAATAAATATACTTTAATATCAGATATATCATGAGCTTAACAATTATCTAATTTAAGATATTGTCACTATATTATTAATATCACAAAATAACAAAATCTAAGAGAACAAATTAACATTTTCATATGAGAAAAACAATCAATAGTTGCTTATGTTGTGCCAGAGATTAATGATGAACCTCTTTTCAACTTAGTCAATGAACTCAAATTGTCAAACTTAACATCAAACTAAAATTTGACTAACAGTGACAGTTAGATCAAGAGAAATTTGGCAAAACAGATAAATTTATATGGGAGAAATAAACAATTTTTAAAATTTTTGTTTTTTGAAGTGTGTTTTTTATAAATCTATTAGATCTATTTATTTAATTGTTGCTCGCAAACTGGACATCGGAAAGCGACATCAATAGAAAGAGCATTCGCTCAGCCAACTCAGTCAATGAACTCAAACTGATAAACGTAATGCAATGTTCATAAGAATTTGACAGTTTGCTTGTTTCGTTTTGCTTGCTTTATTTATCATCCTTACTTTTATTAACTTTTTCTGTGTTTTGGTCTCTATAAGTACTCCATAATAGAGTGTTATTAATTTATTTGCTAATAAATTTGCTTTACTATCCCCAAAGTCTGGGACATCCTGATACATACTAGTATCGCCGCCTGTGGTCGAATATTCGACCAATTTTTTGTTGGCCTATTTATAATCATTATATGCAGAATAAGCGAGATGATTAAAAAAGTTTGAGGCTATAACTTTTAATTCATTGGAGACATAAAGTTATACCCTTCAAATAAATTATTTTTGAATATTACTGAGTCTTACAAAATAGAAAAAACACATTTTGAAGAAGTAAAAATTTTGATTTTGTAAAAAAAAAACATTGGGGGTAGGTAGCCTTGATTTTTTGATGGCACGAACATTTTATTAAATTAGTGTACAAAGAAAATAAATTCACCTTAAATCTGATTTAAACTTTCTATTAAAACCAAAAATGCAAATTTGAGCTTGTCTCTTTCTACAACAAAAATAACTTTTTCCCATATTTGAGAACAAATAAAATTTTGTGGTCTTTTTTTAAAAGAATAATATAAAAAGTAACGGTAAAATTTTGAAGTGAAACTTCTTTGGCGGCGAGTGAAATTTCAAGGTCTCTTATTCGTGACGTTGGGTAACGTTTTCAAGTAACATGAAAATTTTCAAAAAAATTATAGTCGCAAGCGGGAATCGAACCCGAACTGTCGCAACTGAACATCGCATAAGAGTTTGACCGGCTACCACTATGCCACATAGGCACATGATAAACAAGCAAACGAAATGTAATTAATATTGAACTCGTTTTGGTTCATATCTAGTATATCACAAACATAAACCATGTCTTTTAAGCATTTAATTTTCATCGTAAAAGTATGCACGGAAAATTTATTTGTTTAAGCTTTGAATGAAAATATTTAGGCATATAATTCTACATGCGAGGTATATGTGTGGAGATACACCTAGCAGAAAAAAAAATGCTACTGCCTGTTTACTGCTGTATACTGAGCTTAATTTGAAAAGAGCATATCATAACGTTGGTTGTTATCAAAAACTTGACAGATGATTGACAACATGCAAAAAACAGTTAACACAACATGGAGAGAAAACAATGGGCTTAAATCAAGCTCAAAGTGTTCGTAAATGAAATTAACTTAATAGAGCTCAAAACCATCCATCTTAAAACATGCTAAACATGTACGCAGTTTATGCCTAAAAATTGGTCTTGGCAATTTTTTTGATAAACACGTCAATTTGTGCTTAATAAGTGTCATTTTGGACTTGATCAAATAAATTTTTCTTGTTAATTATCTCTCCGTGGGTCCACTCATTAAGATTTCTTACTGTTTTTCTTTTCAGATACTTTCTCTCTCTATTTGACACTAAAATCTCTCTTATTCTTTACTTTTTAAGAAGTTGCACGCTACGTGAACGTTACTACATGTGAGTTTTTTTATAAATTTTTTTAAGTTAACTGATAACTGATAGACTTCAGGTTGAGAGTATAAAAAACGAAATAAATTAAATCTATTCAAATAAAGCGGAGATATTGGCTTCCTAATTCAGAACATTCAATTGGAGGCACATTTAACTCTCTCTTGTTTGGTTGAAATACACACTGAATAATTAAGAAAATTCATTAAAAACTTTCGGTTAGAGCTTGACAGTGATTGCTATCACATTTGAAAGAAAATTGAACAAACTTTAAGAAATAATTGGAAATTTTGGAAAGTCGTAAAATTCGACTAACAAGGAAAGGTCCCCAGCTGACAGTCTCCGATTTGAATGATTTTCGGATATGTGATAGAAGACAAAAATCTTGGGTCGACGTGTTTTTTTATACGTGCTCAATCGTTGGTTTAGGGTTTCAAACTCGCGTTAAAAAATCAGGGAAAATTTCGTTTTCCTGAAACTCTCTTTGAATCAAATTTCTTAATGATCAAAGAGCGAGTTTTTTTCAAAAATTGTATTTCTCTCTTAGAAGGTTGAGAAACCCCCTCCATCAGATATATTATTTATATTCATGTACATTCTGCACATCTATGTACCAGTACCTTTCAAATGATATAAGTTTCATTCAAATATGTTATCTATAATTAAGAAAAAAGGGGTTCAAGTTTTGTTTTAGCGAATAATATAAGAGATTCTTTCAGTTCCTGCAACTATTGATCTTTCCAAATAATATTAAAGTTACTGCTACTATTAATGTTTTGATTCCACTAAAATTTATCGAAAAGAGCAACTCTTAAACGAAATTCAAATAGACTTTTTACATACCCTCTAATAAAAATTAGTTTTTTTTTTCTTCTTCTCTATGCTTTTGCACTTAAGCAATTCTTATGCAATACATAAGTAATTCAACGCAAAGAGGATTGTAGATGGAAAATGTGCCATTAATTTTGAAAATTCTTTTGGCCAGTCCACAACATGTGAAAATCACATGAGAGTAGATTTTCGACATTTATTATTCTTGGAAAAGCTGCAGGAAATTTTATTACATCTACCAATGAAGACAAAAAGCAGAAAAATTTAAGAGAAGAAAAGCTGAACAATGAGAAGAAACATTTGAAATTCTATTTCATTTCATACCAGTTAGAGAGATGCAAATGCATTTTGCAGTGCTGAAAGTTAAAAGTGTGATTTAGAGGTACCACAATGAAACATTAAGAGATGCCATATGACGAAAAATATAGTGCTTGCTTGACTGGGGGTTTGCATGGTTGAGTTTTGGGTGGATCGAGTTGATGATGTTGGTGTGTAGCCACATAATCACTTCTGTGAAACAATTAAAATTTATACGTTGTTCTTCTTCAGTTGTATGTAGACTGGGCTTTAGTGTACTAAAAGTGGCAACACTGGTCAACGTTTGCAATTTTTGGGCACAAACAAAAAAGAAAAAAAAATAGGAAGGAAAATTCTACCTAAGGCCTCCTGGTGCTCTCTTCGATTTGATAGCAAGTGTCACACACACATACACACAAAAAAAAAAAATTAAAATTTATAACATTGCCTTGCGTAGAGCGTCGTGTAATATATATGTCTGGTTATCCTTTGCCTTACAGGAAGAATTAATTACTTTTCTTCATTTATGCACTCATTCAAGCTTCATGAAAATCTGAAATGTTTTTTATTATTGTTGTTTTTTTTTTTTGTTCTTTTGTTTTATTGGCATTAGTGTTGTTGCAGCAATGCATTTAATTTATGACAAACGCCATTTTTTAATTAGTCAAGGCAAGCATTTATATTAAAATGCACTGATTTATGCAGCACATAGAAAAAACCACACATACACACATACTTCATTAAAAGCGCCTTTGAAAAGTTTCATAAGCAGCTTTTTAATATATCACTTAAGAATATTTGTTCATTACAAAAGCGAGCAATTAAAGTGATTAGTTAGAAAAGCTTTTTGCTTAAGCTTCGAAAAAAGCTTTAGCTTCAACTTTTTTAAAGCAATTGCAAGAATTTTGCTTTGAAAAATCAAGCAAAAAAATACGAAATTAAAAAAAAAATAATGTTCAATATACAACAATTAATTTCAACTATAAATACATAAGCCATAAAATCCATGCAATTTCATGTATTTAAAAACCACTAAAATGATAAGCTTAGAAATATTTGTACATATTTTTTTTTAAATTAATGAAAAGCACATAAATCTTAATGCCAATAAATCCCTGCTGATATACGATAAGATCTGCCCAAAGCTTTTAGATAAAAAAAAAAACATTGTAATAATTCAAATGTTTATCGCTTGAAAGCTAAGCAAATGCTACTCAAAATAAGCAAATGTTCAAAATTTTAACTAACTAAAACTGCACATAAGGAAGGTGTTAAAAACACACAGAGCAAAAAAAAAAAAAAAAATATATTAGAAAAAGGGTGAGCGTCGCTTAAACTACATTGTATATCCTTGAAAGCTTAACAATTTCATAGAGTCAAAAATCGATACACGTTACCCTTATCAATAACGACGCCCATCACAAGCTGGTGGTGTTATAATACATATTTTGTAAATACATATTATCATTATTAGTTTGTTGTTGTTGTTGTTGTTGCTGTTGCCGCTGTTGTTGGCAATTACCTTTTGTTACGGCCAAAAATTTGTTATTCCTCGGGGGGCACCTTTATTGGTCTATACAAATAATATACATATACTGCGAAAATGCTTTTGGGTTACCACGTTAAACTTAATAGATACCATGAATATCACACAATCACTAATCATATAAATAGCCTAAACAAAGTCATATAATAACTTCATTAAAGCCATATAATAACTAAATAATAAGCATGTTGCTACTCAAAAATTATATATTTATTATTTCTGAGACAAAAAGATTGTATAGTTATATAGAAAACATAACGAGTTCATATTATACACATAATAGCTTCATGCAGTGTATTATTTATGTATGGCAAAAGTTTTGAAGCATTAATTCTATAGCACATAACAAAAATAAAAAATAACAAAAAAAAAAAAACCTCGAAAATCTCTAAAAAATTTAAGTAACTACAGAGTCTCTGCAATGTTTTATAAATTTTTCTAATAATTTCAAAATTTTTAAAAATTTTTTTACATTTTTATTAAACCAAGACATGAGAATTAAGACTGTAGCTCTCAAGAGACTACTTTTTTTAGTTTTTCTCTAGAAAGAATCACTGAAGTACCTATAGTAGTGTATCAAGAAAATATTTATTGAAGTGAAACTTCTTTGGCGACGAATAAAATTTCAAGGTCTCTTAATCGTGACGGTAGACTAACGTTTTCAATACATATGAAAATTAAAAAAAAAATGATAGCCGCTAGCGAGAATTGAACCCTGACCATCGATGTTGATAGTCGGAAGCTCTACAATAACGTCACTTATGGTCATTATAAACAGGCAAACAAAATGTAAGTAATATTGAACGCGTAACATTCGTCCGTAACATTAATTTTCATCCTAGAAGTATGCACGGAAAATTTATTTCTTTACGCTTCAAACGAAAATATTTAGGCACATCTAGCGTGAAAAAATTTACAGCATGTTCGCTGCATAAGAGCTTAAAGTTTAATTTGGTTCGTTGGTTGTTATCAAAAACTTGACAGATGATTGACAACATGCATAACAGTTAATTCAATATAATATTAAAAGATAAAAGTGTAAAAGTGCAATATTTAAGACTGCCGAGAATAGTTTTTGCCATGCCAACAACGTTTCAAAGCTAAAAAAAATAATTAAAACGGGAGCAGAACGCGTTCGTGCATATAAATAACGAATAAGAGCTCTTAAGAATGCAGCCTCAGCTGGGTCTGCAACTAATGAAGAAGGTAAGGTGATTGCAACATCGCCTGACTTCCAAAATGTATTTTTACAAAACATCAGTGTATTTTGGTGTATCTACAAAGAACCAATCCCCAAAAAACACACTGATGCTTTGACAAAATGTATTTTGGAACTCAGCCATCATCTTAACAAAATTTTATAGCCAGCCGAGTTGATATACTCAACAATCGACGTTCATTGCTTTACGAGGCCCTCAGTCAACATAGCAACTATTATGGTCAGGAAACAAAACACAATAATCAATAAGATTTGTCTCTGCTTTCGGAGGCTACGTCAACGAGTACTATGCAAATGCAATTTAGCATTCAAAAAGTGACAAAGTTCAGAAGACATTCGAATGCAACTAAAACACCAAAATAACTGTTATTTTACAATTTTCAAATGAAAAAAAATTATTGAAAGACTTTTTCAAATATACCATTATGTTACAAATGTCCTCAGCCTGACGAATATTAAGTGCCTTTTAAATTTTAGACTGATTCCTTAAAAGTTAAAATTTAATTGTTATTTTTTGCCTTGTATTTTTTCGGGGAAAATAAAGGTTACTTTTGACTCTTTATCGGTCAAAAATAGCGATATTTGGTGACTTTAATTTTTTCGGTCAAAATATCAAGCAATTTGTATATTTTTAAAAGTCGCTTCACAGATTGAACTGTTGACACCATGTGTAAAATGTCTCACCGATGAGATGAGATGAAAAAAATGGTATCTCAAGTTTTTTAGTCGGTAAAATGGCTTTTGACAAAACATATAAATTACCTGATATTTTTGACGGAAAAAATACATAGCAGAAAATAACTGTTATTTTTGATCGATAAAATAAAATTCAAAAGATACTGTTATTTTTACCCAGAAACTATAAGGCACAAAATAACTTTTATTTTTGTCGGAAAAACTAAAACTTAAAAGATAAGAGTCAATATGTGACACTTTCGATAAAAACCATAGTCGGTACGGTCCCTGGATGTAAATATTGAATTAACAGATTATTATTCCATTTCGTATTGATTGAATTTCTTTTCAGATACTTTCTCACTATATTTCACACTAAAATCTCTCTTATTTCTTACTGTTTAAGAAGTTTCACGCCTGCCACATGTACGTTGCTACACGGCAATTTTTTTTTTTTTTATTATATCTTGAACCTATCTGAGACATATGGTATATATAATATAGTGATGAGTAATCCGAGGTATGATAGAGTTCAAAAATTTTATTTTAAATTTCAATTTCTTAATTTAAATTTTTAAAAAATATCTTAAAAAAAAAAAAATTTAAGACCTATGTAAGTTATTCATTAAACCCTCTTGGGACGCTATTTTTTAAGATTGTTTTAAAAAATGATGTTCTGCATACTTAAAAATTCTTAAAAATGTCCTGTAATCCTGGGACATTATATTCCAAATAAGCATCCCATAAGTATTTTTCACATTTTGAAAGATAAATCTTATCTATTTATATATCTATTATATATATCTATCTATCTATTATCTTTTATCTTTCTGCATCTCAGCCACTGTTGCCAAATTGACGTAAATTTCCCCAAAATTAAGTAATTTTTGACTCTTGTTTTTGGGCAAGGAAGGTAAATTTTCCGAAAATAATTCTTTTTAAACTTCAAAATATTTAATGTTATTAGCAGCACTGTCATCTTTATGAACATACTCACACCGAATCACCCTTTGTAACAAAAAAAAACTATTGTAACATCTGTGGGATTATTTTAATTTTTGAATTGCTGCGAATTTGAAACTAACTTCCTTGAAAACTAATAAATTTTCTGAAACACATGAAGATATAAGAAGTCATCTTTTGAAATTGCATTGAAATATAAGTATTATTATTAAAACTATATCGTTTATAGAAAGCCATGGCCAGTTTTTAAAACAACAAAAGTCATGGAAGAGAATAAAAGAAAGTCACATGTCGGGAATTGAAAAAATTGCTGGTGATATGAAAAAAATTGTCGAAGACTTACAAAGAAAACGTTTTATTGTGAAGTAGTAAAGTGCATTATGAGAGCTGCATGTTTTTAAGAAAAAGGTAAATTTTCTGCGAAAGTGGTAAATGTCGTCCCAAATAATGGTAAATTTCAGTTCGTGTCTCTAGCAACACTGATCTCAGCCACAAACTAATTCACAGTGCATTGAATGCAAAGGCCAAATACATATGTATAGAGAGAAGAGAGAAGAGAGAGAGAGAGAGAGAGAGAGAACAATTTTTTAGCGAGAAAATACATTTTTTACCGAAAAACGGCAATCGTGCAATCATTTTTCTTTATTTCGGCAAAAATTAAATTGTCGAATTTCGCCCTTCAGTGATCGTGGCGGCGTGGGTTCGAATCCCATAACCGACACTAATTTTTGCAGCAAGTTTTTATTATTTTGTATGATTTTTTTATTAATTTTGATTATTGTTTATATTTTTGAAATTATTCTATTATTGTTTTCTATTTAATCGGAAAAAATTAAATTTATTGCAAATGAACGAATCCCACCATCGACAATTTTTTTGTTAGCAATTTTTTATTATTTTTATCAATTTGTATTTATCCTTGTTGATATTTTTCAAATTATTTTCATATTTTCTTAATTATTTTATTTATTTTTATAAATTAAAAGCTTCATTGGATCAACCAAAACTTAAAAAAAGTTATATAATCTTCAAAAGATATTGAAATATTTTGAAAGTATTGAAATATTTTAAAATAAGGAAAATTATATTTTCTGTTAGTCCAATGAAGCTTTTTATTCATAAAAATAAACATAAAAAATAATAAAATAAATTAAAAAATATAAACAATGGTTCAAATCGATATTAATAATAAAAAAACTGCTAAAACAAATAATTGTCGGACGTGGGATTTGAACCCATGCCACCACGATCGCTGGCTGATACGGCCACATTCAGTACATAGAATGCGAGTTCAACGCAGACAAGATTCCGTTAAAAATCTTCCGCATACAGTGTTGCCATATGAGCAGTTAATCCTGTTTTGGGCAGTATTTTAAACAAGTAGACATGATTCCTATTTCTCCCACACTGAGAAAAAAATGTACTGCATTTTCTTTTAAATTTAATGTAATTTACTTTTCAAAGCTATTTGATAGGAATCTGCTTTACTTTAAAAGAAAACTTCAACTTTAAAATAAAACTTGAAGTAATGCTCTTTTAATTTTCTTTTTGATGCTACAAAACGAATTCGTTGCTTGCCAATGATGTACCAATGAGCAATAACACATGATGCTCTCGGTTGTGAGCATGATTCAATAAAACTTATATTTTATAAGATATATACAATATCTCACGATAGCTCAATGGAAGCGTGCTAGGCTTTCACGTGGAAAACGTGGGTTCGAGTCTTGGTTGTAAAAAAATTGTAATTAAATTATAGAAATGCTAATTCTGTTTCATTAACTGCTTCGTCAAAAATAACCGTCTTATTTTGACTTAAAAAACATTAATTAAAAAAAAAAATCTTTGGTGTTCTTGTTGGGGATTGAACCCAGGTCAATCGAGTTCTTAGACTCGAACGCCAGCACACTCGGCTAAACTTGAACTTAAAAAACAATGATAAAATTTGATTAAGTTCGGTGTTTTTTGTTTCAAGCAAGAATATTTTTAAATTGACAACTGAATATTTAAAGAATATATGTATTTTCATTTAAAAAAAAAATTATAGACAAATCATTAGAATCAGCAGCTTTCTTTATAAATAAGACTCAAAACATTACACAACTGAATATAAAAGAACTTATTTTTATTTAAAAAATAAAAGACAAATCATTAGAATCAATGCAGCTTTCTTTATAAATAAGACTCAAAACATTTTCTTTTAATTAAAAAGAAATTAATTAAATTTCTTCACGATTTCTAGAAATTTTCGCTAGAAAATGGTCCACATTCACTTTAAGTTTGAAAGTTTTTTCTTTTAATTTTAATGTAATTTTGTCTCATTGTATGTAAAAATCCTTATTACAACCATTTACCAAATAATTTTTTAATTTCTTCTAATCCTTGTCTTTATCCTTGTTCAAATCTTCGTCCTAATCCATCTCCTACTCTTTTGCAAAATCATCATCGTCATCGGCCATCGTCATTGTCATTGTCATTGTCATTGTCATTGTCATTGTTATTGTCATTCGCATTCGCATTCGAATTCGAATTCGCATTCTCATTGTCATTGTCATTGTCATTGTCATTGTCATTGTCATTGTCATTGTCAGTGTCATTGTCATTGTCATTGTCATTGTCATTGTCATTGTCATTGTCATTGTCATTGTCATTGTCATTGTCATTGTCATTGTCATTGTCATTGTCATTGTCATTGTCATTGTCATTGTCATTGTCATTGTCATTGTCATTGTCATTGTCATTGTCATTGTCATTGTCATTGTCATTGTCATTGTCATTGTCATTGTCATTGTCATTGTCATTGTCATTGTCATTGTCATTGTCATTGTCATTGTCATTGTCATTGTCATTGTCATTGTCATTGTCATTGTCATTGTCATTGTCATTGTCATTGTCATTGTCATTGTCATTGTCATTGTCATTGTCATTGTCATTGTCATTGTCATTGTCATTGTCATTGTCATTGTTATTGTTATTGTTATTTTCATTGTCACTGCCATTGTCATTCGCATTCTCATTGTCATTCGCATTCTCATGGTCAGTGTCATGTCATTGTCAACGTCCTTGTCCTTGTCCTTGTCATTGTCATTGTCATCGTCATCGTCATCGTCATCGTCATCGTCATCGTCATCGTCATCGTCATCGTCATCGTCGTCGTCGTCGTCGTCGTCGTCGTCATCGTCATTGTCATTGTCATTGTCATTGTCATTGTCATTGTCATTGTCATTGTCATCGTCATCGTCATCGTCATCATCGTCATCGTCATCGTCATCGTCATCGTCATCGTCATCGTCATCGTCATCGTCATCGTCATCGTCATCGTCATCGTCATCGTCATCGTCATCGTCATCGTCATCGTCATCGTCATCGTCATCGTCATCGTCATCGTCATCGTCATCGTCATCGTCATCGTCATCGTCATCGTCATCGTCATCGTCATCGTCATCGTCATCGTCATCGTCATCGTCATCGTCATCGTCATCGTCATCGTCATCGTCATCGTCATCGTCATCGTCATCGTCATCGTCATCGTCATCGTCATCGTCATCGGCATTGTCATCATCTTCATCGTCATTGCCATCGTGTTTGGCATCAGCATCGTCATCGTCATCGTCATCGTCATCGTCACCGTAATTTTTTTCTGTAATTTTTGTAATTTTTGTTATTTGTGTAATTTTTATAATTTTTGTCATCATGGGTGGTATTTTTGCATTTTGGTCATTTTTTGTAAGTTTTGTCATTTTGGTAATTTTGTCATTTTGTTGATTGCTGTCCATTTTTGTCATTTTGGTAATTTTTGTAATGTTTGCAATTTGTTTTTTTATAATATTTTTTATCTTAGTAATTTTTGTCATTTTTGAAGTTTCTTAATTTATGCCCTTGTTGTCATAATTGTCGTTTTTATTATTTTTGTAATTCTTGTTATTATTGTTATTTTAATAATTTTTGTAATTTTTGTCATCATGGGTATTTTTGTCATGTTTATCATTTTGGTATTTTTTTGTAATTTTTGTCATTTTTGTAATTTTTATAATTTTTGTCATTTTAATAGCATTTTTCATTTTTGTAATTTTTTTGAAGTTTTGTCATTTTTGGCATTTAATTTCCATTTCTGTCATTTCTGACATTTTTTCATATTTGTCATTTTTGTCATTTCATTATCATCGTAGTCGTCGGAGAAAGCATGATTCTTTTAGCTATATTCACAGTGGGCATCCTCACTCTGAGCGATATCCTTTAGCTCATTTAGATATTTCTGTGGTCACAACTGACTTAGCTACTTTTTTTGTATTAATTTTTTTATAAATTTATTTTTGGTCAAGTTCCAAAATATAATCAGATCAAGACTAGTGAATTTAAATTCTAATATACTGTTTTGATTTAAAGTTTCATTGCCAACATCTATGAGAGCAACATCTGTGTTGCATTTAATGCATTCAAAATTTAAAAAATAAAAATCGTTTTAAATAAATATCGGTTTTTTATAAACATACGTACATATGCACACATGCCATTTACAGACAGCACAAACACAACGACAATATTAACAATAGCTGTGGCTATCAGCATGCAAAATAATCATTGATCTAAACGCTAGACGAGCGAACTGCAACAAATTTTAAGCTTTAATTTGTGATTTTTAGCTGCTGTTGTTAACAATAAAAGCGTAGTTTTTGACACTTAAAACAGCATCACCATTAACAGCAACAACAACAACAACAATCACAACAACTGTGACCACATCAAATAAGCTTTCAAAGTAAATTAGTTCGTTTTTTCTGCCTGAAACATGTTGCTTTTTTTACCAATATTATTTTTCAATGAAGTGTGAGTTTGTGTGTGTGTGGTTGTGTGTGTGAGTGTATATGCATTATGTATGAGTGTGGTCTGACCACCATTACCGCCACAACTACTACATACAATACATACATTTGGGATTTGTTGGCTTCATAAATTATGAGCTCAATAATTATAAATTAAATTGGCGAGTGGCGTCAAAGCCTAGCTTGGGGTGGGTGTGTGGAAAGGTAGAATGGAAAGGGTAAGTGGCAACATTTTATGATGTTGAGGGCGTGACATAATGATCAAGCCAAAATACCTAGAGCAACTGCTGACAATCTGAACACTTTAGTGTCGTTATTGCCAAGTGGTTTGGTTCGGTTCGGTTCGGTTCTGGTTTGATTCAGTGGAGGCTGCACAGTGGGCAATATTTGCTTGTTGTGTGCACCTTTAGGCCATGTTTATCAAGTGTTTGCCAACAAACAATAGTAAAGTGTTTGAGTGTGAGTGTAGGGTGTGTGTGTGGGTGCATAATTTATATGACTTTGTGTGTAAGTGTGCGTTTGCTTTAATGTGCTTTTGCTATCAATGCCTTCTATGTTTATATATGTATGACTTAAAATTTATTAACATTAAATATTGTAAAATGCTTTTAACGCAATTTATGTGCGCTGCTCATGTGTCGCCATTTTATAATGCATTTAGTTATGTCTGTTTGTGTGTGTGTACTTGACGTAGGCTGAGTTGCTTTAATGTTCGACTGAGTGGTTGATTCTTTTTCTAACGGTATAGCAAGCATAACTGTATGCTTCGTTGAGGTCATGTTTCGTTGCTAATTTATTGAATTATTAAATAACATTACTTTCTTTTTTTCTCCAAAAATAAAGTGTTGTGCGAAACCCTCTACTTAGCAAGTAATTATTTTGTCATTGGCGTCAGTCAATATTACCGACATTGATTAAAAATGACAAACAAACTTAAAAATTTTGAATAATTTATTTTTTTATTTTATAATTGTATTATTTTATTATTTTATTATTTTATTATTTTATTATTTTATAATTTTATTATTTTATGTTTTTATTATTTTATTATTTTATTATTTTATTATTTTATTATTTTATTATTTTATTATTTTATTATTTTATTATTTTATTATTTTATTATTTTATTATTTTATTATTTTATTATTTAATTATTTTATTATTTTAATATTTTAATATTTTATAATTGTATTATTTTATTATTTTATTATTTTATTATTTTATTATTTTATTATTTTATTATTTTATTATTTTATTATTTTACTATTTTATTATTTAATTATTTTATTATTTTATTATTTTATTATTTTATTATTTTATTATTTTATTATTTTATTATTTTATTATTTTATTATTTTATTATTTTATTTTTTTATTATTTTATTATTTTATTATTTTATTATTTTATTATTTTATTATTTTATTATTTTATTATTTTATTATTTTATTATTTTATTATTTTATTATTTTATTATTTTATTATTTTATTATTTTATTATTTTATTATTTTATTATTTTATTATTTAATTATTTAATTATTTTATTATTTTATTATTTTATTATTTTATTGTTTTATTATTTTATTATTTTATTATTTTATTATTTTATTATTTTATTATTTTATTATTTTATTATTTTATTATTTTATTATTTTATTATTTTATTATTTTATTATTTTATTATTTTATTATTTTATTATTTTATTATTTTATTATTTTATTATTTAATTATTTTATTATTTTAATATTTTCTTATTGTATTATTTTATTATTTTATTATTTTATTATTTTATTATTTTATTATTTTATTATTTTATTATTTTATTATTTTATTATTTTAATATTTTATTATTGTATTATTTTATTATTTTATTATTTTATTATTTAATTATTTTATTATTTTATTATTTTATTATTTTATTATTTTATTATTTTATTATTTTATTATTTTATTATTTTATTATTTTATTATTTTATTATTTTATTATTTTATTATTTTATTATTTAATTATTTAATTTTTTTATAATTTTATTATTTTATTATTTTATTATTTTATTATTTAATTATTTTATTATTTGATTATTTTATTATTTTATTATTTTATTATTTTATTATTTTATTATTTTATTATTTTATAATTTTATTATTTTATGTTTTTATTATTTTATTATTTTATTATTTTATTATTTTATTATTTAATTATTTTATTATTTTAATATTTTATTATTGTATTATTTTATTATTTTATTATTTTATTATTTTATTATTTTATTATTTTATTATTTTATTATTTTATTATTTAATTATTTAATTTTTTTATAATTTTATTATTTTATTATTTTATTATTTAATTATTTTATTATTTTATTATTTTATTATTTTATTATTTTATTATTTTATTATTTTATTATTTTATTATTTTATTATTTTATTATTTTATTATTTTATTATTTTATTATTTTATTATTTTATTATTTTATTATTTTATTATTTTATTATTTTAATATTTTATTATTGTATTATTTTATTATTTTATTATTTTATTATTTTATTATTTTATTATTTTATTATTTTATTATTTTATTATTTTATTATTTTATTATTTTATTATTTTATTATTTTAGTATTTTATTATTTTATTATTTTATTATTTTATTATTTTATTATTTTATTATTTTATTATTTTATTATTTTATTATTTTATTATTTTATTATGTTATTATTTTATTATTTTATTATTTTATTATTTTATTATTTTATTATTTTATTATTTTATTATTTTATTATTTTATTATTTAATTATTTTATTATTTTATTATTTTATTATTTTATTATTTTATTATTTTATTATTTTATTATTTTATTATTTTATTATTTTATTATTTTATTATTTTATTATTTTATTATTTTATTATTTTATTATTTTATTATTTTATTATTTTATTATTTTATTATTTTATTATTTTATTATTTTATTATTTTATTATTTTATTATTTTATTATTTTATTATTTTATTATTTTATTATTTTATTATTTTATTATTTTATTATTTTATTATTTTATTATTTTATTATTTTATTATTTTATTATTTTATTATTTTATTATTTTATTATTTTATTATTTTATTATTTTATTATTTAATTATTTTATTATTTTATTATTTTATTATTTTATTATTGTATTATTTTATTATTTTATTATTTTATTATTTTATTATTTTATTATTTTATTATTTTATTATTTTATTATTTTATTATTTTATTATTTTATTATTTTATTATTTTATTATTTTATTATTTTATTTTAAAATTTTAATATTGTATTATTAAATAATTTTGTTGATTTAATCCTTAACCGAATCAATATTATTTTCTATCCTTTTCTTATTTCCTCTAATCCTTGTTATAATCCTTGTCTAAATCTTTGTCCTATTCCATTACTAAACTTTTCCCCAAATCTTGCCTATCCCTGACCCAATACGTGTTAAAATTCTTACTCCTCGCACTTATAAAATAGTCCCAACCCTTGTCTAAATACTTGTCCTAATCCAAGTTCCTTATCCCTATCGTTATCCATAAATTGATATTTATCCATATGCTTATCTTTTCCTTATCCTTATCCTTATCCTTATCCTTATCCTTATCCTTATCCTTATCCTTATCCTTATCCTTATCCTTATCCTTATCCTTATCTTTATCCTTATCCTTATCCTTATCCTTATCCTTATCCTTATCCTTATCCTTATCCTTATCCTTATCCTTATCCTTATCCTTATCCTTATCCTTATCCTTATCCTTATCCTTATCCTTATCCTTATCCTTATCCTTATCCTTATCCTTATCCTTATCCTTATCCTTATCCTTATCCTTATCCTTATCCTTATCCTTATCCTTATCCTTATCCTTATCCTTATCCTTATCCTTATCCTTATCCTTATCCTTATCCTTATCCTTATCCTTATCCTTATCCTTATCCTTATCCTTATCCTTATCCTTATCCTTATCCTTATCCTTATCCTTATCCTTATCCTTATCCTTATCCTTATCCTTATCCTTATCCTTATCCTTATCCTTATCCTTATCCTTATCCTTATCCTTATCCTTATCCTTATCCTTATCCTTATCCTTATCCGTATCCTTATCTTTATCGTTATCCTTATCATCTTCAATGTTATCATCTTCAATCTTATCCTCATCGTCATCGTCATCGTCATCGTCATCGTCATCGTCATCGTCATCGTCATCGTCATCGTCATCGTCATCGTTATCGTCATCGCTATCGTTATCGTCATCGTCATCGTCATCGTCATCGTCATCGTCATCGTCATCGGCATCGTCATCGTCATCGTCATCGTCATCGTCATCGTCATCGTCATCGTCATCGTCATCGTCATCGTCATCGTCATCGTCATCGTCATCGTCATCGTCATCGTCATCGTCATCGTCATCGTCATCGTCATCGTCATCGTCATCGTCATTGTCAGTGTCATCGTCATCGTCGTCGTCATCGTCATCGTCATCGTCATCGTCATCGTCATCGTCATCGTCATCGTCATCGTCATCGTCATCGTCATCGTCATCGTCATCGTCATCGTCATCGTCATCGTCATCGTCATCGTCATCGTCATCGTCATCGTCATCGTCATCGTCATCGTCATCGTCATCGTCATCGTCATCGTCATCGTCATCGTCATCGTCATCGTCATCGTCATCGTCATCGTCATCGTCATCGTCATCGTCATCGTCATCGTCATCGTCATCGTCATCGTCATCGTCATCGTCATTGCCATTGTCAGTGTCACTGTCATTGTGATTGTCATTGTCATTGTCAATGTCATTGTCATTGCCATTGCCATTGTCAGTGTCATTGCCGGTGTCATTGTCAGTGTCATTGTCATTGTCATTGTCATTGTCACTGTCATTGTCATTGTCATTGTCATTGTCATTGTCATTGTCATTGTCATTGTCATTGTCATTGTCATTGTCATTGTCATTGTCATTGTCATTGTCATTGTCATTGTCATTGTTATTGTCATTGTCATTGTCATTGTAATTGTCATTGTCATTGTCATTGTCATTGTCATTGTCATTGTCATTGTCATTGTCATTGCCATTGTCATTGTCATTGTCATTGTCATTGTCATTGTCATTGTCATTGTCATTGTCATTGTCATTGTCATTGTCATTGTCATTGTCATTGCCATTGTCATTGTCATTCAAATTGTCACATCAAAAATACTCGATTGTCAAGTAATGATTAACTTCGTCATGTCTTCCATAATTTTTGATTGAAGTTTTCTACAAAATTTTTTTTTAAAGTGTACCATAAATCATTATTAACCATAACCGTTGTTTGAAGCATAAAAATAACATATTTTTAATAACAGAACTTAGCAGAAACAACAAACTCGACTTTGTACATAATTTTTATTAATTTTCACCGCATAACTAATAGTTTTCATGTCAAGAACGCGTAAAATTCTATTAGTTATGTTCTTGTTGACGTTTGTTTCTTTGTTTTAGTTGTTGTTGTTCGTAAACTCTTCGCATGTATGCAATTATTTTACATACATATATGAATACATATATGATACATACATATATGATACATGCATATATATATATATATGTGTCTCTTTCTTAAGTAATCCACTAGCTAGTCATTTCACATTTGCTCAAATGTCAGAAATTTAATTCAAACAAAGTAGAACTTCGACATGCAGAACGCACTTGAATGTGGAAAATAATGAAATAATCATAATAATAATAACAATAATAATAAAAAGTAATGTAAAAATAACAACAACAGGCAAAACGACAAAAAAAAAGTAAAGCATAAACCACGGGGCGGTTAGAAAAACTGAGGTAGAAAATAAAGTAATTATATTAGGCGTAAATTATTATTATTACTATACGACACAGAGCAGTTGTTGTTGTTGTTGTTGTTGTTGTCGTCATAGTTGTTGTTAGTTTTTGTAATTGCAGAAAAATGCTACAACTAGTCGAAGCAACAACAATTCGCTGTTTTTATTTCATCAAATCAGGCTAAAAGCAGCAGAAGAAAACCGTTGTTTCAAGAGGTGTGGCAGCAGAAGGTGAAGAAAAATTTAGAGTTGTAGAGTGAGAGTGAGAGAGAGTGAGAGAGAGAGAGAACGGGAGCAAGAAGTTTGCGATGAAGCGTGGCGGACGAGTAAATGTATCCGTGCCTGAACGCAATTAAAGTGGGTGAACAGAAAAAAAAAAAAAAATATAAAATTAAATAAAACCTTCATGTAACAAACAGGCTGGCAACAGCAACAAATGATATTCTTGTAGTTGCTGCAGCACATAAAGCACCGACAACAACAACAACAGCAACTTGGTAATTGAAATGAAACGCAGTGAGGAAAGGTATAATTTTATTTTGCACCTCACTCGGCGCCCCCACCCTATTCAACGTTTTTGCAAAGTGGTTAGAAATGTTTGGTCAAATACTTACGGTCAGTTGACGCTAGCAGCGCATAAAACACATTCAGTTAGCAGAAATGCAAAAATAACTAAACGAGCACAGTTGCCACTGCGTTAGTTTTATTGCAACAACAACACCAACAACAGCAACAAAAAAGGGAAATGTAAACTACAAAGCATTTTTTTATTCATGCCTCAACCGGCGATAAGTGCAGGAAACAAAAAAAACAAAATTAATAGTTCAAAGCATGCAAATAGCAAGGATTAAATATTGAGCTAGTTGATGGAACATTTATTTGCATTGATATGGCAGCACTGCACTTAAAACTGACAAAGATAGTTCAGTTTTACTGATAGTGCTTGATCACTGCTTGAGCTGGAAAAAGTTTAAGCAATTTGCTTTTTTAAAACTTTTTTTCTCAAAGCTTTTTTCTCTACTCCAATAGAGAAAGCTGCTGAAAGCTTTATGGAAACTATGCCATTTCTTAAAATACTCGTTTTCACTTCCATAAGCGCAGAACGAAGAACTGTCTTCTGTTTTACAGAAGCTTGTTGAGCTTATGTAACTCTTATATTAAACTTCGGAAAAAAACATACGTAAAAGCATTGGAAGCTGGCTTCTATAAAAAATAAAAATGGCTTAATAGAAGTATCTTCGGAATAAAACTTCCAGAAAACTTTTGATATATACAGCAGCTTCAATTGAATGCTTTTGGCAGCCTTAAATTATGCTTCGAAAAATCTAGTATTCAATTTGTAAGCATGTAAGCAACAATACTTGCTGTTATTGTCTACTCCGTCATCAATATTGCTACATGGAAATAAAGTCCGAATCTATAGTTTTGCAAATAAAGTCCGAAACAACAGCCAATGTTGGGCTGATCTAAAATGCAACAACAAGTTTGACTCACAGCAACAGCAATTATAAAAGAACAACAACTATAAAATCTAAATTTACAAATTAAACAGACACTACTAATGCCAATGATGATGACGATGATGATGGTAAGGATGATGATGATGAACATGATCAATAAAATCAAATGCAAATCATATGCATGTGTGTGTGTGTTTTGTGTGCATTTATCTTTCATTGCTGCTCGTTGGCAGTGCAACCGTCAGCAATTGCTGCTGGCTGCATGTGGCAACTGTGTGAAAGAGTGTTAGAAGCGGTGAGAGATAGCCAGATAATTTATCGCATTGAATTTTTAAATTAAATTAAATGAAATTGAATATTATTTGTAGTTGTTTGCTTAAATTGCCGAAGGGTTCAGTGCATGTGAAGTGCATTTGCATGTGTGTTTGGATGTGTGATATCAAAGAGTCA
This sequence comes from Tetanocera ferruginea, assembly GCA_958299015.1. NCBI lineage: Eukaryota > Metazoa > Arthropoda > Insecta > Diptera > Sciomyzidae > Tetanocera > Tetanocera ferruginea. The sequence goes on from OY282640.1 coordinate 140,241,070, forward strand.
ATTAGCTGAATGGCGTAGTTGCCACCTGACTGGTAGACATTTTTTCTCATCATTAGACTGAAAGAATTTCGAAATTCTGCTAGTTAGTTTATGAAAAATTTTATCAAAAAGCTAGCGTTGGACAATTTTTTTTACTTAAAGAAAACATTTTAATAAGAAGAGCTTTTACTGATTGCTATTTATCATGAAACATAACTAATTACTAGTGATGCAAAATTTAATCAAAGAGTTCGCAATTGTTGAGTTTTTAATTCATACCAACTTTAACATAAAAACAAGTAAAGAAAGTCTAAAGTCGGTCTAGGCCAACTATGAAATACCCTAAACCCACTTTTCAAAAACAAAAAAATTTTTATTGTAAATGGGCGTCTCCAAGGGCGGATGAAGCCTATATTTAATATGCATTTAAATGTTGATGAAAAATTTACACATACCAAGTTTTATTCCTGTAGCTCACAGTTAATGCCTTTATTGTGCTTTCGCTATGGGAGATGGGCGGATTCATGGACGGATTACTTCCAATTTTTGAACACACCTTAGTTTTGGTATAAAGTACATGCATACCAAATTCAATTTCTCTATGACAAACATAACCTTATTTATTGAGTTTAAAACTTTTTGGGCTGTATGGGAAATAGGCGTGTCCGTAGGCAGATGACGTGCATTTTTCAAAACCATCTTTGTCTTGTCATAAAAAACATACGTTCCAAAATTTTAGCTCTGTAGGTTAAACAGAGGCTTATTTATTGCGTTTTCAATTTTTGGGTTGTATGGGAGGTGGGCGTGTCCGTAAGCGGATGACGTCCATTTTTCGAAGACATCTTTGTGTTTGTATAAAACACATACATATCAAATTTTATTGTTGTAGGCTAATTATGAGCTGAGTTATGCAGTTTTCAATTTTCGCGTTGTATGGGAGGTAGGCGTGTCCGTGGGCGGATGATGTCCACTTTTCAAAACCATCTTTGTTTTGTTACAAAAAACATATGTGCCAAATTTTAGCTCTGTAGGTTAAACACAAGCTTATTTATTGCGTTTTCAATTTTTGGGTTGTATGGGAGGTGGGCGTGTCCGTAAGCGGATGACGTCCATTTTTCAAACACATCTTTGTGTTGATATAAAACACATACATACCAAATTTTATTGTTGTAGGCTTTTTATGAGCTGAGTTATGCAGTTTTACATTTTTGCATTGTATGGGAGGTAGGCGTGTCCGTGAGCGGATGATGTCCACTTTTCAAAACCATCTTTGTTTTGTTACAAAAAACATATGTGCCAAATTTTAGCTCTGTAGGTTAAACACAAGCTTATTTATTGCGTTTTCAATTTTTGGGTTGTATGGGAGGTGGGCGTGTCTGTAAGCGGATGACGTCCATTTTTCAAAGACATCTTTGTGTTGATATAAAACACATACATACCAAATTTTATTGTTGTAGGCTTTTTATGAGCTGAGTTATGCAGTTTTACATTTTTGCGTTGTATGGGAGGTAGGCGTGTCCGTGGGCGGATTCCAAAAATATTCAATAGTGCAGATCCTTGGGTCCATGTGACCATGTGTACCAAGTTTCATCCAATTATCTCAACACCTTCTTCTTATCCTGTGTATACGGACAACACACAGACGGACGGACGGACGGACGGACGGACGGACATGGATAGCTCGACTCACGTGGTGACGCTGATCAAGAATATATATACTTTTCTATACCGGACTCGCTTCGTTCTATGCGTTACAAACGTTTGCACAAAGTTAATATACCCTGACCTTTCAGGTTTAGGGTATAATAAACATAAACATAAGCGTACACATAAACATAAACATAAACATAAACATAAACAATAACATTAGCACTAACACTAACACTAACATTAACATTATTATTAACATTAACATTAACATTGACATTAACATTAACATTAACATTAACATTAACATTAACATTAACATTAACATTAACATTAACATTAACATTAACATTAACATTAACATTAACATTAACATTAACATTAACATTAACATTAACATTAACATTAACATTAACATTAACATTAACATTAACATTAACATTAACATTAACATTAACATTAACATTAACATTAACATTAACATTAACATTAACATTAACATTAACATTAACATTAACATTAACATTAACATTAACATTAACATTAACATTAACATTAACATTAACATTAACATTAACATTAACATTAACATTAACATTAACATTAACATTAACATTAACATTAACATTAACATTAACATTAACATTAACATTAACATTAACATTAACATTAACATTAACATTAACATTAACATTAACATTAACATTAACATTAACATTAAGATTAACATTAACATTAACATTAACATTAACATTAACATTAACATTAACATTAACATTAACATTAACATTAACATTAACATTAACATTAACATTAACATTAACATTAACATTAACATTAACATTAACATTAACATTAACATTAACATTAACATTAACATTAACATTAACATTAACATTAACATTAACATTAACATTAACATTAACATTAACATTAACATTAACATTAACATTAACATTAACATTAACATTAACATTAACATTAACATTAACATTAACATTAACATTAACATTAACATTAACATTAACATTAACATTAACATTAACATTAACATTAACATTAACATTAACATTAACATTAACATTAACATTAACATTAACATTAACATTAACATTAACATTAACATTAACATTAACATTAAAATTAACATTAACATTAACATTAACATTAACATTAACATTAACATTAACATTAACATTAACATTAACATTAACATTAACATTAACATTAACATTAACATTAACATTAACATTAACATTAACATTAACATTAACATTAACATTAACATTAACATTAACATTAACATTAACATTAACATTAACATTAACATTAACATTAACATTAACATTAACATTAACATTAACATTAACATTAACATTAACATTAACATTAACATTAACATTAACATTAACATTAACATTAACATTAACATTAACATTAACATTAACATTAACATTAACATTAACATTAACATTAACATTAACATTAACATTAACATTAACATTAACATTAACATTAACATTAACATTAACATTAACATTAACATTAACATTAACATTAACATTAACATTAACATTAACATTAACATTAACATTAACATTAATATTAACATTAACATTAACATTAACATTAACATTAACATTAACATTAACATTCCATATCAATAAAATTATTTCCATCAAATGTCACTTAATCTCTGTGGCTCACATTTTATCCTTTTGGTGCTTAATTTATTTATCCTAGTGAAACTTAGTATAAATAAAACTCAAACTAAACTAGTGAACTTATTATTTGTACACTGAACTAAAAAAGTACACAATAACTATGAACTTTTACATGATCTCCATGAATCCCATCCATCAATTTTCGTCCAATAACTAATAAAATGAATCACATGAAGTATTCATGATATCCATGTACAAAATACACAGAAGGAAAAGCATCAGAATATTTTATAAACCTTGTGTTTAATGTTCATAAAGTGTGAGTACAAGATACATAAAGCAATGAAAAGGTATCATGTCATCTCATCTCATCTCATTACATCTCATCTCATCTCATCTCATCTCATCTCATCTCATGTCATCTCATCTCATCTCATCTCATCTCATCTCATCAAATCTCATCTCATCAAATCTCATCTCATCTTACTCATCTCATCTCATCTCATCTCATCTCATCTCATCTCATCTCATCTCATCTCATCTAATCTCATCTCATCTCATCTCATCTCATCTCATCTCATCTCATCTCATCTCATCTCATCTCATCTCATCTCATCTCATCTCATCTCATCTCATCTCATCTCATCTCATCTCATCTCATCTCATCTCATCTCATCTCATCTCATCTCATCTCATCTCATCTCATCTCATCTCATCTCATCTCATCTCATCTCATCTCATCTCATCTCATCTCATCTCATCTCATCTCATCTCATCTCATCTCATCTCATCTCATCTCATCTCATCTCATCTCATCTCATCTCATCTCATCTCATCTCATCTCATCTCATCTCATCTCATCTCATCTCATCTCATCTCATCTCATCTCATCTCATCTCATCTCATCTCATATCTCACTATATTCAACTCACAATTGTTTATTTATACAAACTACTTAACATTTCTTATAAGTTTATTTCTTAATAAAATACGGTAAATATATTTAAATTAAATGAGATCAACTGAAATTTGAAAATGTACAGGATAGAATATAGTTTGTAACTTATGACCACAGAGAGTGAATTACGCATCCAGGCTCATAAGGACATTGTAAAGAGCTTTTTAGAACCACACACATATACAGTTCTGTGAAGAGTTTCAGGAAAATGGATCTGACTCCGAAGCCGTCTCGAGGGTATATGAAAAATAAGCATATCCGACAGATTTGGGCAATCAATATTGTGATGGAGGATATCTGATATAATGATAATGATTGATGACCCTTTTCTTCTGTAATTTAGAGAACTTAATCCAATGAGGGCACACCTGGTTCTATTTGGAGTGGGCTCGGGTAGGTTCCAGTTTAATTGGTAAAACATAAATCTTATGAATTTTCTGTCAGAATGTAGGTGAGTAGGGTTCGAAATAATGGAACAGTAATCCAGGTGAGGCCTGACCAGCAATCTATATAAGGGGTATAGATTGGTATAGCGTACCAAGCAAAGCATTTGATTTATAAACAATGATATGATGAATAGTTCTATTAAAAGTTAAGAATTATTTCTAGATCTTTTTAAGAAAAAGTCATGTGAAGTGTAGTTTTAAGATCTTTTAAGAAAAGATTCTCTCCAGTGGCAAAGACTCGATATGGTAGTTTCCCAGTAAAGGAAACGTTATTCTAGTAAATATTAAATAGTGACATTTGGAGACATTGAGAGGCAAGTGATTAGATTCACACCAAGTGAAAATGGAATTAAGATACTCTCGGAGAAGAAAACAATCTTGGAATTAGATTGTTAATAGAATTTACCTGACGAAATAGTTTTAGATTTTCTGCGAATAAGAGACACTTGGAATATTGAACGATTTGGGAGAGGTCGTTGATAAGAACAGTAATGGGCCAAGGTGACTTCCTTGCGAGATACCCAAGGTAGCCCTTGATTAGATTAGATGAGCAGTCGTTGATAAGGACCTTTTATAGGCGATTCAGTAGGTATGTTTTTATCCAATTCAGTACGTTGGAGTGAAATTTCAAAAACCGAAAGCTTTTGTTTTAAGGTATTCTGATCGAACTTTTCGAAGGCTTTGACAAAATCTGTGAAAAAGGCGTCAGTTTGCAAGTGATTTTCCATATTTGTAAGTATATTATTAACGAAACGAATAAGATTGGTAGAAGTGGACTTAACACACAAGAAACAATGTTGATCAGACGACATGATCTTTTCAAAAGAAAACAATAATTTGCCATCAACGGTTTTATCGAAAAATTTTGAAATTTGGGCTATTTTGCAGATAGAACTGTAATTTAAGACATCATGTTTGGGAACAGATTTATGAATTTGAAATATATGGTAAAATTTCCAAGTGTCCAAGAATACTCCAGTTGATAAAGATTTGATAAAATTCATAAATAGAGATAGTTAGATAGAATGCACGATTTTCTAGAGATATTAAAGCAATCCTATCCGAGCCTTCTTTCGAATTACTTTTAAGGCTAACTAGAGCAGTAGCAACATCCAATTCATGAAGATATACAGAGCCAATATCCAAAACAAGGCTAAGAAGAGTAGGGGAAACTGATGCATGGGTTCCAAAGGTATACATAGATTTAAAGTTATGGGCAAATTAATTACAGATCTTTCATTCGAAGTTTCATTACGGTAAGACATTCTATTTAAAAGACCATTTGATTTTCTATTGTTATTTATAAATGGTCAAAAATATTTGCTATTTCTTTTAGGCTAGACTCGGCCGAGATTATATAGTTAGGGTAGAGGAACTTTTTAAGTGAATGGAAGTCGAATTTATAAGATAGATAAGTAGATCTTACAATAAAGTTTGCAGTGTCGTCTCTAAACGTTTAAAAACTTTATTCTTCTTACTTTTTAAGTTCGACAGCTTCTTGCTGGTACGATTCGTTTGTTTGGCTGGAATAAAACGGTGCGTGGACTCAATAAAAATATCAAAAAACATTTATACATCGAAAACAGGTCCATATCCTTTAAAATAAATTTGCAAAGGACTCAGGACAAGTAACTATTCGTTGCTGTAAAATTAGCATAATTATCTCTGTATGTCTTATTATTACAATCAAGTTTTTGATAATGATACAAAGAGAGGTCAATTTGAAGTGGTAGATGATGTTGAGATCCTAAAATTGTGCAGGGTGGTAAGTCTAGGTGGACCTGGAGGTTCTAGCTTACGCCGTTAAAGGTCTCGTTCCATATTGATGGATTATTTTTAAATTTTTTCTGTTCTTTCTAAAATAAGAGAATGAACTGTCATAGATTTTTTGACATTTTAGTATTTAGGAGAAATCCTTTGAATATTTATTATTTATACACTCCCTATGTCACGATACTTTCCCCGGCTAACCGTAAAAGCATGAATCATGCAGTACTGAGAAGAATGTCTGGAATTTTTACGACTCTAACTGGTTTCTTTTGGTTATGTTGTCTTAAAGTATGGACTTAAGTTAAAAAAATCATATATTTTTGAATATTTTCTCTCTTAAAGGTGGCATGAATAAATATTGAAAAAAATAAGGAATCATAAATGTTTGAAATGTTCAGTGGTAGTTGTGATCGGCTGCGCTAAGTGTGTAGTATGTGAGCCAACGAATGGCGGCAGACTCGGGTTCGAATCAACATATTTTTATACCCTAAACCTGAAAGGTCAGGGTATATTAACATTGTGCAAACGTTTGTAACGCATAGAACAAAGTGAGTCCGGTAAAGAAAAGTATATATATTTTTGATCAGCGTCACCACCCGAGTCGAGCAATCCATGTCCGTCCGTCCGTCTGTGTGTTGTCCGTATACACAGTATAAGAAGGAGTTGAGATAATTAAATGAAACTTGGTACACATGATCACATGGATCCCAGGATCTGATTTTTGGAATCCGCCCACGGACACGCCCACCTCCCATACAACCCAAAAATTGAAAACGCAATAAATAAGCCTATGTTTAACCAACAGAGATAAAATTTTGCACGTATGTTTTTATGAAAAAATAAAGATGTTTTGGAGTATGGACGTCATCCACTCACGGACACGCCCACCTCCCATACAACCAAAAAATTGAAAACGCAATAAATAAGATTATGTTAGTCACAGAGAGATCAAATTTGGTATGTATGTATTTTATACCAAAATTAAGGTGTGTTCAAAAATTGGGAGTAATCCGTCCATGAATACGCCCATATCCCATAGCGAAAGCATAATAAAGGCATTAACTGTGAACTACAGGATTAAAACTTGGTATGTTTAAATGTTTCTTCAACATTTAAATGCATATAAAATATAGGCTTCATGCGCCCACGAATGCAAATATAATATTATTGAAAATGGGCGTGTTTCAATAATATTATTTGTTTTTTAAAAGTAGGTTTAGGGTATTTCATAGTCGGCCTAGACCGACTTTAGACTTTCTTTACTTGTTTTCATAGAAAATAATTTTTCTGATCGGTCGTCAACTCTCTGCAGACAATGGCAAGGATCATGAAAAACAATGCCATGTAAAGCTTGTTGAGAACATGAACTTAAGCCGTCCGGAGTCGGCACAAAACATATAGGTCCACCAGTCCAGTTCGGTCTATTCGCACTTATAAGTGGAAAAAATATATAATATGTAAAAGACATAAATTAGAAAAAAAATTTTTCTTCTAAACGAACACGATATGTTCTTCAAGATTTCAATAAAAATTTGTAAATTCTAACCGCAATAATCTTTTATTTACCGATTTCTTGCACTTCCGAGCAGTTTAAAGAATTAAACGTAGCTTGGCAGCCCTGATTTGTGCACATATCCTGCGGCTGACGATGACAAATTGTTTTGGTATTCATGTTGCTCTTTCACTCTCTCTCTCTCTCTCTCTCTTTCTCTTTTTCTCCCTCATATGTTTGTTTGGCTTGTTGGTGTGTGATTCTTGTTATATTAATATTTTTTTTGTTGAATTTTTTCTCGTTTCTTGTTCTCCTTTTTTTTTGTTTTGCTTGCATTGCTCTTGTGTTTTTATTGCAAATTAAAACAAATCGAACAACTTTATAATAAATCAGTCGTAATTTTTATTTAGATTTATTTGCACCCCCCTTGTTTTCTTTGTCGTGTCTGAAATTTTCTCATTTATTTTTCTTTTTGATAATTTTTTTGTTGGCGTTTATTTGTTTTACATCAAACCGTGCTTTATATTTTTACCCAACTCTTATGCCTTTAATTGAATTATTTTAATGACATCGGTATCTGTTGGTTATTTTCTGTTGTTGTTGTTATTTTTATTTTAACGCCAACATGTAGCTTAACATGTAGCTTTTTGTTGTTGTTGTAGTTGGTTGCTTGTGTTTTGCTGTTTTCAATATTAACTCAGACGGTAGAGTTCAATTTGGCCGCACATGTATAAATAAACAAAAATCTGTAGAAAAAAAAAACAGCCAACGAATTCGCTGACTCGAGACATTTTTTATTGATATTGACTTGTTTTTGGTTTATATTTTTTTTTTATTAAATTTTCCTTACATTGAATGAAGTGCGCCCGCAAATGATTCACCTCGATTTCGGCTTAAAAACATGAATTTATTGTCTTTCAAGGTGCTCAAATTTTGTTACAATTTCAGCATATTTTAATAAATAGTGCTGTTGATACTTTAAAATATGCCATACGTAGGCAATATTTTATATTGTTTATGCTTCAAAATATGAAATAATGTATTTTTTATCTAAGCGAGATTTAAAATAATTCGAGTTTTGAAAAATAAATAAAATCTTATTATTTAATCATGCATAACCATAATTCTTAACAAAAAATAGAACATATATTAATAAAATTTTAATGTCAAAAACAAAACTTCAATAGCTAAATCAGGGGGGTAGTTGATACGTGATCTACCCGGAAGAAGGTACACACACATACACACACTCCAGAAAAAACACTTTATGTTGCATACATCTAAGAAACGCACATAAATTATTTGAGTGACTTTTATTCATCGGTAATTCAATGGATTCTCTCAAAGGCAACATTATTTCACGTTATGTCTGAAAATAAAACGAGCCTAACTTATGCCAAAGCAAGCCTGGAACACACACGCGCATAGTTACCTGACTTAAAAGTTATATGTTTGTATGTTATAACTGCTCTTACTCACACACACACACAGATATATCATAGAATTGCATACAATAACTCTTAATATTAGCGCCATCTAGTTGTTGTAGCGCCCACATTATAATCATCTGCTGCTGTAAATACACAAATACACACACACACACAGCCTGACAAACATGTTCACCCACATAGCAGCGCCCTCTTTGCACTGGTTTCGCATTTTTATGTTTATTTTTGTTGCTTATTTTGCTTTACCGCGCTGTATACCTTCTTTAATTATAGCGCCACTCTTAGCATAAGAATTCTTTTCTACTATCCTGATAACATAGGGCAATGCTAGCATCTTTTCAGCCTCATGTTGCTTAATATGTTTATAGCACAAGATTTATTGTTGCTAGTCTTATAATTGAAACTGTAGTTTGCAGTTTCTTGACAGTTTCTGTCGACAAAAAAAAAATAAAACCATAGCAGAAATGTTGACTTAAGGCTGGTATAGCTTGTTTTTCACAAAACACACGTTTCCAATAAATATATTAAAGCTTTTCCGCTCATAAATGTTTATTAGGTTTTTCAGAGTGTTGCCAACTTCAATATGATTCTGTTGTTCCTCTTGATTTTTTTTTCTATTTGCACTGATTTCTCTAAGTGCACAATTTATGTTTTTAATTTCATTTTCTTATTTTCTATTACTTTCTTGTTATTTTCTGCTTTATCTATTTTCTATCTATTGCTGGTTTTCTTTTCGAGAAAATAATGATCATAACGTAGATATTTTTACAAATCCTGCCAGATTTTTATTTTCTTTTTACGTTATTCTTATTTCACGATTGCTAAATGTATGTTTATTGCTTTTGCCAAACGTTTTCTGAATCCTGCTCACGTACATTTTGCCAATTTATAGCCATAGGGAGAATAAGCAAAAGGCTTTTTAAGCCTTACTTTAAGGTATGAACGTTGGCAGTATTTTTTGTCGAAATTTTTCTGCGTTTGCCATCTTATCGAAATACAAAAGTTAGATTTTATTTTGGAATAAATTTGAGTATTTTTGTTAATGCGCATATTAGTTTTTATGATAAAAAACATTTCAGAAACATAACAACACATTTGCACACATTTTTGCACATTTTCTATGGAATTAAAACAGTATCTGAGTGCAGAAATAATATTTTTTTTGAGGCTCATTTGTTTATTTTATGTATTTTTATTTTTATTTGTATTTTTATTTTTATTTTTATTTTTATTTTTATTTTTATTTTTATTTTTATTTTTATTTTTATTTTTATTTTTATTTTTATTTTTATTTTTATTTTTATTTTTATTTTTATTTTTATTTTTAATTTTATTTTTATTGCTATTTTTATTTTTATTTATATTTTTATTTTTATTTTTATTTTTATTTTTATTTTTATTTTTATTTTTATTTTTATTTTTATTTTTATTTTTATTTTTATTTTTATTTTTATTTTTATTTTTATTTTTATTTTTATTTTTATTTTTATTTTTATTTTTATTTTTATTTTTATTTTTATTTTTATTTTTATTTTCATTTTTATTTTTATTTTTATTTTTATTTTTATTTTTATTTTTATTTTTATTTTTATTATTATTTTTATTTTTATTTTTATTTTTATTTTTATTTTTATTTTTATTTTTATTTTTATTTTTATTTTTATTTTTATTTTTATTTTTATTTTTATTTTTATTTTTATTTTTATTTTTATTTTTAATTTTATTTTTATTTTTATTTTTATTTTTATTTTTATTTTTATTTTTGTTTTTATTTTTATTTTATTTTTATTTTTATTTTTATTTTTATTTTTATTTTTATTTTTATTTTTATTTTTATTTTTATTTTTATTTTTATTTTTATTTTTATTTTTATTTTTATTTTTATTTTTATTTTATTTTTATTTTTATTTTTATTTTTATTTTGATTTTATTTTTATTTTAATTTTGATTTTTATTTTGATTTTTATTTTTATTTTTATTTTTAATTTTGTTTATACTTTTTTTTCTTTTTCATTTTTTTATTTGGTTTTTAATTTTTAACTTAAAATTTTTATTGTTTTATTTTTTTAAAATTTTTTTTAATTTTTTGCTTAAATCTTAAAAGTAAAAATTAAAAATTAAAAATTCACAATTTTAAAAGTTTAATTCACAAAGTTTATTTTTAGTTAAAATAAAATTAATTTTATATAAAATTTAAAATTTTTTTTAATTTTAAAATTTAATATTTTTAAATTTTGAATTTTAAGTAAAATATATATTTTAATTAAATATTTAAATTAAAATTTAATTTTTAAATTACAATTTATTTTAAATTGTTTTAAATAAATTTTAAATTTTAAATTTTAAACTTTAAATTTTAAATTTTAAATTTTAAATTTTAAATTTTAAATTTTAAATTTTAAATTTTAAATTTTAAATTTTAAATTTTAAATTTTAAATTTTAAATTTTAAATTTTAAATTTTAAATTTTAAATTTTAAATTTTAAATTTTAAATTTTAAATTTTAAATTTTAAATTTTTAATTTTAAATTTTTAATTTTAAATTTCATTAATATAAAATGAATGTCATTAATACAAAATATTAAATTTAAAAAATTTATGTCATATGTCATGTCACTTGTCATTTGTCAATTTCAATTGTCATTTGTCATTTGTCACTTGTCACTTGTCATTTGTCATTCGTCATTCGTCATTTGTCATTTGTCATTTGTCATTTGTCATTTGTCATTTGTCATTTGTCATTTGTCATTTGTCATTTGTCATTTGTCATTTGTCATTTGTCATTTGTCATTTGTCATTTGTCATTTGTCATTTGTCATTTGTCATTTGTCATTTGTCATTTGTCATTTGTCATTTGTCATTTGTCATTTGTCATTTGTCATTTGTCATTTGTCATTTGTCATTTGTCATTTGTCATTTGTCATTTGTCATTTGTCATTTGTCATTTGTCATATGTCATATGTCATATATCATATGTCATATGTCATATGTCATATGTCATATGTCATATGTCATATGTCATATGTCATATGTCATATGTCATATGTCATTTGTCATGTGTCATGTGTCATGTGTCATGTGTCATGTGTCATGTGTCATGTGTCATGTGTCATGTGTCATGTGTCATGTGTCATGTGTCATGTGTCATGTGTCATGTGTCAGGTGTCATGTGTCATGTGTCATGTGTCATATGTCATATGTCATATGTTTTTTTCTCTTTAGTATTTTTCGTTTATTTATTAAGGTTATGTTTGCACTCTTTTTATAAAATCCATCGTTCAACTACAAATAAACAATAACAAATAAAAAGATACCTACCAAACAAAACTCGATTAACGGTAATTTTTTTATATTGCTTTAATAACTATTTGAATGTCGCTTTCTTGTACCTAAATCATCATTTGTTATCAGAACTTCGTGATCGTTCTAAGCAAGTATCTGAAAATTGTAACTTAAATCAAATTTGGTCGCCTTACTATAAAAAAAAGTTACTGCAGGTAAAAATCATACTAAACATTTAATATTGATTAGCAAAGTGTGTCGCGTTCGCGATCATGCGCCGTTTTTTAAATACACTTTGTATGGGAAGTATGAAAAGGTTTAATTCGATTTTGCTGAATTTTTTACATTGTGTTAATAGTTCAAATTGAAGCTCATGTGATAATTCTCAAGTCATTGGATTGATTTTTAATATTTTTTTAGAAAATTTTTCAATTTGAGAACGTCAATTTGTATGGGTGGTATACGTGGTTTTCATCCTTTTTGTCTTATTTTCGAACATGATCTTTATTTTTAAGATATAAACTTAAAGTTCGAAGTTCATAACGATAACTTAATAATAACGGCTGTAATCATGTCAACAGAAGGAGGACATACAAAAAAAAAAAGGACGGACCTGGTTAAATCAACTTAGATGATGATACTGCAGGATAATATATGCACTTTTCTATATCTGTCACGCCTTCTTATGGAAGTAAAAAACGTCTTCAAGTAAATAACCACATACGTAGTACGGCTGGGGTTATAATAATATATCATAATTTTTCTCACTAGACTCATATGTTTCTTTTTTTTATAATTAATAATAATTAATATTGCTAATATAAAACCCACAAATAATATATACGATATTTTTGGTAGGTAATACAATATTTAGTTGAAATTACTTTAACTAATTCTTATTACAAACGTGATGAGAAAATATCCGCGTTCGCGATCAGGCTTAACCTCAATAAAAAAAAACAAAATTATTTTTTTTTCTAAATATATATAGTATATAGTGCTAATAAAATGCTATCGAAAACTAAAAAAAAAAGAAAATTTGTTTTGAGTTTTCTTTAATTTTTTGCTCCTCAAAGGCGTTCGAGTGTCGCGTTCGCGACGATGGAAATGCCCATATGTCATGTGTCATTTGAAATGATCTTTTGAAAAAATGTAGTTAGCTTACTTTTAGGTACTTTTCTTAATAGTAACAAAAAACTCACTATTTTACTTCTAAAGTATTTTAAACCTTAATGATAACCATTTAAAGGTATTTTTTCAACATTTTTTAATAAGGGTAAAAAATACCTTTTGAAAAGGTTCATTAAGGGTTAATTAACATTAAGAACAACCTTCTCTTTTCGCTCAGTGTGTGTGTTCAAACTGCATTAAATCTGATGTTGGCAGTTTATTCAACTAACTAAAAATTTTGAACAAAAAAAAGGACCATCTGGCAACGCTCATTGAAGCTTAATATATTAGACAGCTCATGAATTAGTGTGCAAATAATTAGTACGCTAATTAAAAGCTTTATTAATGACGTTAATTTGTAGCTGAAGTGCTGATAATTATTTGACATAAAAGAGCGCAAACATATTAAATTTCATATTTAACTGATATATTTAACATAACCAAAAAAAAAACAAAAAAACCACTTGTACTCACAATCAACATAACATAAATTATTAAAACAAAAAACGAATTTGTTACAAATTTAAATTTAAATGCAAATGTCGTGTCTTTTTTTGCAATTGCGATGAAAAATGATATCCACTGAGTTAGACACAAATAAAATGAGTCAAAGAGCTGCATAGCCTGACTATAGACAAAACGTTAGAGCAAATGAGAGCAAGCTAGAAAACTCGTTGTTTAGAGTGAGCTAGCTAGCTAACTGACTGCCTGGCTGGCTGGCTATGTAAAAGGACAGCAGAGATAGATAGCAGGCAAGCAGCACGTAGCTAGTTGCAGAAATTCTATCAATAAATTTTAAATGAGGTTAAAACGGAACTTCCGTTCGTAACACTACGCCATATTAACGCCCACAAATACATGCAAACCAAGCTACAAAAACAAACATACACACACACACACACATGCACGCTCCCAGCAATAGCTTCAGTAATACATAGAAATGCTTATAATCAACATTATGTCGTTAAAAACTTTTACAAACACTTCAAATACCCTAACAAAGATGGCGTCGAATATTTTTGTTGTAGATTGCATGCAATTTGAACGCCATCGCCATTGCCATCGCCATCATAGTAGCACCGGAAACTTAAGCTAGCAATTTTATTAACTTACATTGAGCGAATTTTTTTGCCTTCCTGCTTAGAATGCCAGCGAAGACCGATGCTTTACTTCGAATTCTAGCATCCATAATATTGATTTTATAGTTAAATATATATAGAATTTTCTACCAACTATTAACTATACAAAAGACTAGAACTTTGATTGCAAAAAAAAAGATGTGAGTGGCAAACGCTTATTTCAATAAGATTGAGTATTTTTTAATGATAAAGCCCTCATGCGAGGGCTGTTTAATAAGTTAGTGTTGCAGCGAAACGAACAATGCTGAAACACAAACGAAGTTTGGGCGAAATGTGAGTTGTTTGTAGACGTTTTAAATTAATATAATGCACAAATTAATATTATGAATATATTTTATGGTTAACAATGTACGAATACTAGTGTTAGTGACTCTTAGAAAATCTAGTGTAAAAATATTTTTAAATAAGTTTTAATATTTGGACATAAGTTTTAATATACAAATCATACTCAAGCGTACTCTAAAAAATTGAATGCACATTACGCCTATTTCACATAAAAGTGACGTCATCAAATAATAAAATTTAAAAAAATTATAATTCGGCTGTAGGGGTGGTATTCTAATGTCGATCAAATCGAAGATAATTCTTTGTTAGTTTTTCAAGTAAATTGCTTCACAGGTTTCAAACTTAAAAATCAACCTTTGAAATTAAAAATTGGACCTTTTTCAAATAACTTTTTACAAATCAAAACCAAAGGTTTTTCCAATTCAAATTCAACTATATTCAGTTCAATTTAAAATGAAACAAAATTTATTTGAATTATAAGATATTTAATTTAAACTTTAAAAACTTGAATTTGAAGTGTTGCATTTGGAATGGAAAAGTTTAATTTGAAATTTGGAATGGAATAGTTTAATTTGAAATGTAAAATGTTGAATTTGAAGTTAAAAACCGGTATTTAATTTTTAAATTACATAAAAACATTATTTTTTAAAAAAATTTTCAAGGTCAAGAGCGAACGACTACAAGATTTACAAAAAAAAAAGAAACAAAAAAGAACACTGAACTTCACTGAACACTGAAGATGATGAACCTTGAAAGTTATAAAACATGGCTTAAGTGTATTCATACTCAAGCTCATGTAAAATACAAGAATATTTAATGTAGTCGTATGAAAACGTTCACAAATCTGTCGTACACAAAATTCCTGTACGCGAACACGAGAATTTATTTACAGATTAAGCGTTACAACAATTGCGAAACAAAAAAAAAAAAACTTACAGCATCTTGTTGGATCGCTACAGTAAAAAATTTCATATCAAATCAGCTACACACAAAATTCGGAGCTGCACAAACAATCATAAGAAATAGAAGTTGTTACGCAGAATGTCTAAAACTGATTTTATGTTTTTTGTTCATGAGCTGAGTGCACTCATTTATAAGTCTGTGTATTACACAGGACACAGGGACAAAATAAGGTATGGAGTAAAATGTAGCAAATTTGTAAAAATGAGTGAGTTAATTAATAGTTTAGAGTTCAAATCATGTGATTCTTAAAAAAACTTTTCAATATCTTTCTATTTATGGATTTTAAGCTCTTTTTATGTTGCCATGAAAATCGCAAAAATTTTGGTATAATTCATTATTTGACATGTTCTTGCCAAAATTATAAAGTTAAAAATATAAACAAAAAATTTTAATGTTCCACAAAACTTTAATTCTATATGATATTTTTGTCTGTTTGTATGTATGTATGTATGTTCCGAATAGACTCCTAAACTACTCGACGGATTTTTATAAAACCTATATCAAACGATTTCTTAAAATACTGCGCTGAACATAGGCTATATAAATTTTGTCACGCCCTGTTTAACCGCCCATAAATCAATGAAAATGCTATATTTCAGACGGTTTTTACCGTATTAGACTAGAATTTGGTAGTTAAGTATTAGACTAGAAATTGGTAGTTAAGCTTGTAATATGTTTACTCTCGGAAATTTAACCAAAAATAACTGATGGTTTTTTCAGATGGTTTTGGTTGTATTGGACTAAAATTTGATAGATTTTTTCGTATGCTGACTGTCAGCAAATATCATTAAAATGGGCGTAGCTGTAACTAATTATAACTAATTTTTTTATACCTACAAAAATTTTTAAATCTTATAAAACGGACAAAAAAAAAAACTAAAATTTCAATGTGGATTGTTAGTTACTCAAAAAATTCTTATTCAGTTGCTCTTTCAATCCACTTTTTATATTAGAGGTGGGCGAAGGTCGAGGTCTATTTTGATAAAAATTTGTGTGGCATTATATTTATGAAAAAAATTACACTTGTTATATTTCATGTATATTTCATCTGGCAAAAAAAGCAGTACACAACAAGCGTCCTCTCATAAATTCATAATCTATAAAATAAAATGTAGTAAAATGAGCAAATTTGTAAAAATGAGAAAGTTAATTAATATTTTAGAGTTCAAATCATGTGATTCTTAAAAAAACTTTTTAGAGTCTTAATCATGTGATTCTTAAAAAAACTTTTCAATATCTTTCTATTTATGGATTTTAAGCTCTTTTTATGTTGCCATGAAAATCGCAAAAATTTTGGTATAATTCATTATTTGACATGTTCTTGCCAAAATTATAAAGTTAAAAATATAAACAAAAAATTTTAATGTTCCACAAAACTTTAATTCTATATGATATTTTTGTCTGTTTGTATGTATGTATGTATGTTCCGAATAGACTCCTAAATTACTCGACGGATTTTTATAAAACCTAAATCAAACGATTTCTTAAAATACTGCGCTGAACATAGGCTATATAAATTTTGTCACGCCCTGTTTAACCGCCCATAAATCAATGAAAATGCTATATTTCAGACGGTTTTTACCGTATTAGACTAGAATTTGGTAGTTAAGTATTAGACTAGAAATTGGTAGTTAAGCTTGTAATATGTTTACTCTCGGAAATTTAACCAAAAATAACTGATGGTTTTTTCAGATGGTTTTGGTTGTATTGGACTAAAATTTGATAGATTTTTTCGTATGCTGACTGTCAGCAAATATCATTAAAATGGGCGTAGCTGTAACTAATTATAACTAATTTTTTTATACCTACAAAAATTTTTAAATCTTATAAAACGGACAAAAAAAAAACTATAATTTCAATGTGGATTGTTAGTTACTCAAAAAATTCTTATTCAGTTGCTCTTTCAATCTACATTTTATATTAAAGGTGGGCGAAGGTCGTGGACTATTTTGATAAAAATTTGTGTGGCATTATATTTATGAAAAAAATTACACATGTTAAATTTCATGTATATTTCATCTGCCAAAAAAAGCTCATGACACATATTTATGTGATGAGTACATACAATTTTTTTATTGACTTTAGCACTGCTTAAAAGCATTGTGTAGTCAATACAGATGTCAACGTGAACTTCTGATTTATCTTATACACGGTTAAAAATCTTGGAATAATTTTAAAACCAATCTTTGGGCTAATGAATTTTTTTTTTTTGTTAAATTGATACTTTTCCCAAATACTAAAAATTGTTTAGTCAAGGCTGTACTTAAATTAAATAAATTGGGAATAAAATTCGAATTTTAGTACGTCAGGTTTTAAATTTAATACAAAAAAACTTAACGGTAAAACATATTGGAGTCATTTTTAAACCAATCGTAAGAATAACGCATATTTTAATTCTTTTTGAAGTGAAACTTCTTTGGCGGCGAGTGAAATTTCAAGGTCTCTTATTCGTGACGCTAGGCTAACGTTTTCAATTCATATGAAAATTTAAAAAAATTATTGTCGCTGCCGAGAATTGAACCCCGATCATCGTTGCTCTAAAGTCGGAATCTATACCATTACGCCATGTAAGCACATGAAAATTATTAAACAAAATGTAATTAAAACTGAACGCATAACATACTGAAAATAACATAATTAACATTAACATTACATTAATAACATAACCGTAACATTAATTTTCATCCTACAAGTATGCACGGAAAAAAATAGAAAAATAGCTAAAACAGGAGCAGAACGCGTTCGTGAATATAGAGAGCGAATTAGAGCTCTTAAGAATGCAGCCTCAGCTGGGTCTGCAACTAATGATAAAGGTAAGGTGATTGCAACATCGCCTGACTTCCAAAATGTATTTTTACAAAACATCAGTGTATTTTGGTGTATCTACAAAGAACCAATCCCCAAAAAACACACTGATGCTTTGTAAAAATGTATTTTGGAACTCAGCCATCATCTCAACAAAATTTTATAGCCAACCAAGTTGATATACTCAACAATCAATGTTCGCTGCTTTACGAGGCCCTCAGTCAACATAGCAACTATTTTAATCAGTTAGCAAAACACAGTAATCAACAAGATTTACCTCTGCTTTCGGAGGCTACGTCAACGAGTAAAATGCAAATGCATTTTAGCATTTTAAAAGTGAAAAAGTTGAGAAGACATTCAAAAGCAAATAAAACACCAATTGAACTAAAGCAAGCACCGAAAATAACTGTTATTTTACAATTTTCAAATGAAAAATATTGTTGAAAGACTTTTCCAAATATACCATTATGTTACAAATGTCCTCAACCTCATGAATATTAAGTTCCTTTTAAATTTAAGACTGATTCATTAAAAGTTAAAATTTAAATGTTATTTTTTGCCTTGTATTTTTCGAGGAAAAATAAAGGTTCTTTTTACTTTTATTTTATCTTTAATTTTTTCGGTCAAAATTATGAAGCATTGTGTGTTTTTTCTAAAGGCCGCTTGACGATGAGATGAAAATAACGGTATCAACATTTTTTTAGTCGGTAAAATGACTTGAACAAATATAAACTACCTGATATTTTTGACCGAAAAAATAAACGGCAGAAAATAACTGTTATTTTCGACCAATAAAATAAAAGTCAAAAGTAACTGTTATTTTTGCCCAAAAAACTATAAGGCTCAAAATAACTTTTATTTTTGTCGGAAAAAAAAACAAAGAGACACTTTCGATAAAAACCATAGCCGATACGGCGCCTGGATGCAAATATTGAATCAACAGATTATTATTCCATTTCGTATTGATTGAATTTCTTTTCAGATACTTTCTCTCTCTATTTCACACTAAAATCTCTCTTATTTATTAACTTATTTTATCTATGTCTTACTGTTAAAGAAGTTTCACTTCTGCCACGTGTAAGTTGCTACACGCGAGTTTTTTTTTTGTATTAGTGTTGATACTTTTCAAAATACTAGAATTTTTTTAGTCCAGGCTGTACTTAAATTTAATAAATTGGGAATAAAATTTGATTTTTAGTACCTAAGCTTTAAAATTTAATACAATATAACTAAAAGCTGTACTTTGTACATTGTTTACATTTTGTTCATGCTCCAGCAAAAAGAAGATAAGCTTGAGGTTAGAGCTCGCGACTCTAATTCGATGGTTCTCGCAGTCAGCGGTTCAATCCAAGGATGTGGTAAAAATTAAAATGTCACACAATGCAATTTTTGCATTAACCAAATAATAAAAAAAATAATAATAATTAAAAATAACAAAAACAACAAATGAAAATCGGTCTGGCTGAGGATCGAACCAGGGTCACTCAATTCATCAAATCAAATCGAAAGCCGCTTAACCACTGAGCCACAGAATAAAATTATTTGCGGGTAATTATTGTGTTCTTTAATGTTTACGAAATTTAAAAACTAAGCCGATAGCAGTTAATAGTTTAAACTTTAAGCTCATGGGAGACTCAATTTAGCTTTAGTATTGACTAGGTTTAAATTTTAAACCCATGCGGGAATAAAAATTAGTTTTAGTATTTGACGTGGTTTGAATTTTAATACAAATTTGGTGTCATCATACATACAGTACAGGATTGATTAAAATTTAGTCAACGATTTTTAACCGTGTACTCAATACAATAAAATCACAAAATTCATGTGTAGAGAATTATTTCATGACCCAATAGGCAATTTAAACAGCGCTCTTCAAATGAAGGCCTGCATTGACTGCTACTTTTGAAGTCCAAACACATGCTTTCCTCGCTGCTCTTATGTGCCTTTCTTGAAGGCCTTCTTTTTCTGCACAAAAGGCAGCACAACAACCTTTTTTCCCTACAAAGACTAATTTTTCATATCCTTCAGAGCAACTTTTTCGTTTTAAGTTAGTTAAAAAATCAGTTAAAAATATGACATAATAATGGCACTTCTTGATGCTGTATCAAAGATTGTGGATTGAAATTAATCTGATTTAAAAAAACATAGGAGAGAAGATAAAATCATAGAATATATAATAAAGAGAGAAAGGTTTAAAAGAAAACAAAATATTTTTTCAATACTTTTTGTTTACCCCTTCTTTTAGCCATTCTTAGGAAGTGCTTCTAGCAGGCCTCTTTAGAGCCGCGACAGAGGAAGGCCTAGAAAATTTGCTCGTTTTATAAAAAAAAGTTTATGGGCTTGGAATGAGTTAGAAGGTCTACAAAATCTATATGAAGGCATGCTAGTAGCGCTTCAAAGCCCTGCTTTTGCCCACTGGGCAGTATATAAATTTATTTAGTGACTATATAAGTTTTTTCGTTTGTGAAGGTGATTCACATTGGGCCATTATTTGATCTCGCTCATAATTATAATACAGATGAAGCCAAAAAACAAAATAAAAGACTAAATTAAAATTATACCTGCGGCTAAATATTTGTCGTTGACCATATTGTAGAGCAAAATGGTAAGCGGTATTACGGTTTAAGAGTTCTTAGTTTGCTTTGGAGCATTTGAATACGCATCAAAATAAATAAATTTAAGAACAAAAATATACACAGAAGGAAATGCAGCATGCTTTTTATACCCAAAACCTGAAAGGTTAGGGTATATTTACTTTGTGCAAACGTTTGTAACGCATAGAACGAAGCGAGTCCGGTATAGAAAAGTATATATATTCTTGATCAGGGTCACCTCATGAGTCGAGCTATCCATGTCCGTCCGTCCGTGTGTGTGTTGTCCGTAAACACAGGATAAGAAGAAGAAGTTGAGATAATTGGATGAAACTTGGTACACGTGGTCACATGCCCCAAGGATCTGCACTTACAAACTCCCATACAACGCAAAAATTGAAAACTGCATAACTAAGCTCGTAATTAAGTTACAACAATAAAATCAGATGCGTATGTCCTTTATATCAAAACAAAGATGTCTTCGAAAAATGGGTGTCATTCGCCTACGGACACGTCCATCTCCCATACAACCAAAAAAATTGAGGAATCAATATATAAGCTTCTGTTCAACCTACAGAGATACAATTTGGTACGTGTGTTTTTTGTTAACAAAACGATGATTTTTTTGATCAGTGGACGTCATTCGCCCACTGACACGCCCATTTATCATACAAACCAAAAACTTTAAAACTGCATAAATAAGCTTATGTTTGTCAAACAGAGATCAAATATGGTATGAATGCATTTAGTACAAAATCTAAGACATGTAAAAAAAATGGGCGTGATTCGCTCACAAACACGCCCACCTCCCATACAACCCATAATATTGCAAATACCATAAAAAGGTTTATACATGGTCTACAGGGATTATATTTCAAAAGTAAGGTGCGCCCAAAAAATAGGCGTCGACCGCCCACGAACACGCCCACCTCCCATACAACAATTACAACAATATTGAAAATACCATAAAAAGATTTGTATATAACTTACAGGGATTTAACTTTGTATGAGGGAATTTTATATCAAAACTAAGATGCGCACAAAAAATGGGCGCCACCCGCCCACGAACACGCCTTACTCCCATACAACCCACATAAGTGAAAACTGTAAAGGAATGCATGGAATTTGAAAAAATAAGAATTTATTTACATTTGTATAAGTATATTAATATATATTTTAATACGATAGGAGGTTTTGGGTATTCCATAGTCGGGCTAGAGCGACTTTAGAGTTTCTTTACTTGTTTCAAATAAACACATTCATATTTCAAACAATGAATTGTTGTTCGTATCTATATTTTATTATGATTTTATATTGAAATAGAAATTCCATTACTTTGTTGGTCGATTGCGTTGAGTGTTGAGCTTTTAAAACATTTTACGGGGGTTCGAGTCCGGTTAAAACCAAAATATTGTTTTTTGTAATATATTTTTTAAACAATTATAAATGTCGATAGTTGATAGAAAAACAATTTCTTGGTTCATTTAAATCATATAACAAATAAAAAAATCCACAAAAATATATTTTGCTACAATTAAGTTATCGTTAACAAAATCTCAGTGGAAGTATGAATGACTGGCATGTGGAGGACCTAGGTTCGTATCCCGAATGTGTTTGTATACAAGTTTTAATTGTATTATGATTGGAATTCGGATTAAAACTCTATGATTCATTCGCTGCTTCAACAGAATAAAAAAAACAAAACAAAACAAAAAACAAATTGAGACCATTTTAGCCCTTGAAAGGACTTTGATCGAGCTTCTTATGATCAATTGTGTTGGGTGTGTTATTAAATGTTTGCACACAATTTATCGAAAACTGGAACTACATGTTTTATGCCGATTCCGAACGGCTAAAGTTCATGTTCTCAAGAAGTTTTACATGACTTTATTTACTCTCTGAGGATTCTAGAGAGTAGAATCAGATATTCTGATATACCGATCAGAAAAATTTTTTTATTGAAAAAACTATTCTCCGCGATTGGAGATCAAAACTGCATGCCACGATCACCACACAGTGAAAATACCTACTCCAATGACTGCTTACAGTGTAAGGCATGTCTCATCAGTGTTTTAGTGGTTATGCCTAAACAAATATTATCGAAAATCTAAATATAAATAGGCGTAGGCGAAAACAGTTCACAACCATTTTCTCATGTGTTTCTCAACCGACTTTAATAGGTTTTTTAAAATGAATCAGAGTGCGGAGAAGGCGGTCACCGACTATTTTTAAAAGATTTTTTTACAAATTTTTTTGGAGAAAATTTGTTTTTTACATTAATTTTTCGGCCACTGTCGAATTCTATCTAAAATGTTAGAGTCTGTCATTAATTATTCATTTTCTATAAAATTATCAAGCATTACTCGATGAAACTTATTAGTAATTGTTATAGATAATTTTTTATCAAAATTTTTTTTTTTTTTTTTAAATTCTGACATTAAGAGAAAAATGCTGTCAAAAATCATAATATTTCTTGAGTTCTTGGTATAATTTTTAATTAATTTTTTGTTGCTTTAAAATTAATTAAAAATGATTGATTTATCAAAACATGTCATCTCAAATTAGTTTTGTACTCTCAGAAGAACATGAAAAATGTTCTCTTCTTCCGCTTTTAAGTAAATTTTCACAAAACAGAAATCATTACTTTAGCCTAAAGCGGTACCGAAATTAAAAAAGATTGCAGTCATGAAAGGAACGGAAAGAAAATTTAAGACTTAAACATTTTTTATGCTCTTTCGCAAAGACGTCGTATCTAGATGCTACGTGGGGCAGAGAACAAAATAAATAAAAAAGAGAAAAATGACATGATGAATTGACACCACCATTGGGGAAAGAGAAAAAAAAGCAGCGATAAGCATAGCTAAGAATAAGAAGAGTAGAAGCTTTGAAATCGAATTTCAAGCAAGAAAATTAAATTAATGCAAGACGAATTAAAATAAGGCTAGTGAGCTCTAAAGGGGCTACAGAGTAGAGTTGATAGTAATAAAAAAAAAAAAACGGAAGATAAGGATGCGCTAGTGGGTGTTTAAAAAAGCAAAGGTTGCTAAAATGAACATAAATGCAAAAATAAATTTAAATAAAATATATTTGCAAACAAATTTTTTCTTATTTAGAAAAAAACAGAATATTAAAAATAAATTTTTAAAATTGCTATTTAAAAAAATTTACTTTATTTTTAAATATTCTTAAAATTGTCATAAATTTCTAAAAAAAATTGTACGTTGCTAAAGGAATTTGAAATTTGCTTCAGCAAATTTGCACGTTAAAAAATTAATGCACTGAAATTAGAAATTGAATATTTCAACAGCAATTTTCGTCCTTCGCATGTTGTCATGCAAGGATGTCTGAGTCAATAATGAGAACGACGTGCAAATACAATTGAATTATGCAGCTTGTTTGATTTAAATGAAAAAAAGAAAAAAAAAAGAAGAAGCAGTAGAAGCAGCATTGAACAAGCACAACATATAAAGTGAGTATAAAAATAGCAGTAATTTTTTTTAAGAGTAGAGAGTGAAAAAAATTGCAAAATTTATGGATTTTTGCATTAAATGCCAACAGAGAGAGAAGGAGAGCGCGAAAGCAAGCAAGAGCAAATAAAGCAGTTTGCTTGCCAAACAAAAAAAAAAAACGACGCAGTCGCACATGTGAGAGAACTCTCTGGTGCTATAAAGCTTTCGTGCTCAGCTTTAGTGCGCTCGGCAGCTGTCGGCTTTTTGCACAGAACATTATGTCTTGTTTGAATTAATGTTTTCGTTTCAAGCCTATGCAGCAACAACAGGCAGCAGCAACAACAACAACACAAGCAGCAACAAAGCACAAAAATACCGTTATCAGCGACGAGACTTCTCGTGTCATTATTCTTATTTCTTATTACGTATAAATAATTTATTTTGTCATTCAACAGCAGCAACAAAAACAACAACAACCACCAGCACTAACAAAGCTCTTACAAGCCAAACAACCAACCAACCAACCAACCAAGCAGCCGACCCATGAGTAGGTGGTTTATTTGGCCAAAAGATTGCCAAGTGGTTCTTTTTTTTGTTGTGTTTTCTTTTTGTTTTTGTTTTTGTTGTTGTTATTGTATTTATTGCTTAAAGTTTTTTGCATTTTCAGTTGAAATGTTAATATTTCGTTAAAAGCTTTTGCATTTATTTTGCTTAAATTTGTTAATTTTATGCAAAACTGTTAAAATTTTTGCCATGAATACGTATTGAAATAAAATTTTTCAAATATGGCAACATTGTTGATTTATTTGTTTGTTATAAGTAAAAGTTTTTTTTTACTTGCTCTACCAAACAAACACACGCGCGCGCACATACATATCAACACATTATTAAATCATTGAACTTTTGTTAGCTTGAATTAACAGGATAACGCAAAGCTGCTGCTGCTGCTATAGAAGTGAATGTCCTTTCGAACTATGTATGTTTGTTATTTTTTGTTTTGTATTTGTTGTTGTTGTTTGCTTAATTTTAACATGTAGTCTTGGAAAAAAATTGCTGCGCTCTGATGTTTTACAATTGAGCTGAATTTATTTTAAAATCTATATAAAAAAAAATTTAAGCAAACACATGAATTTAAAGTAGGTTTTTTTAAAAATCAATAAGAAATGGAACATTAACAAAAACAAAAAAATCAAAAGGTTTTCAATTCATATAAAAACAAAACAGCTTTCAATATAAAGTTCAATAACGTGGCAAAATAGCTGAAATAAAGCTTAAGGGGGGACATGACATTGGCTGTTTTTTTAAATCGACTTTTTTTATAATTTTGTATTTAAGTAAATATTCTTAAGATTCTAAAAAATTTCATGGAAAAATTTCTACGGGTTCAAAAGGTACAGCCGGATTAGTGAGAGCGCTTTTTTAATTTTCAGCTTTTTTTTTCTTTGTTCACAAACTTTGAACGCGTTTATCTTGAAACCATGTTTTTCGTACTGGTTGCGGGTTCATTTTTTGAAGAGATTTTTTTTTTTTTTATATTTTTAAACTTGATCGTATCGTATCGTACGTAACAGCTCGTGTCTGTTTTTGAAATTTTTTATGATTTTTTAAAGTAAATAATTTTTTTTCGAAAAAACACACTTTCAAATTTAGAACATCACCATAAATTAAAAAAAAAAAAAAATTAAAAAAAGCTCCTGTCATACGATAACCAATTTTGTTAAGATTTAAAAAAGTCATTTTTTTTTTCCAGATCGGACAATTTTTGCGACTCCCAGCGCTGCAACCGCGGGGCCCCGTTTTTTTCGCTGCCACCAGTTTGGAGCTCTATAAAACCATGTTGGAGCGAAAAATATATTTTTTTGAATTTTTTTCTTGTAATTTGTTCAATTCTCTACAATAATAAAAACAATTTTGGAAAAATGTTTGTTTTTGACCGAGTTATGAATTTTTAAAAAATTAAAAATCTGTTTTCTGTTTTCTCTGCCGCGAATGTTATGAGATATTTAGGAAAAAGCTTTCAAATGGTTTTAAAAGATAAGGAAAATATCTTCTGAACTTATTAAAAGCTTAACATTTGTTATAAAAAGGCATTCTAAGTCAATAAGAATTTCTTGAGATACTTTAAACTTAATGCTGCTTAAGGGAGTGGTTAAGGCACATATGAACCGATTCTTCCTTAAATATGATCTAAAAAAAATTATATAAAAAACTTGCCTGAGCACGTTTGTTCAAACATCGATGACATCTAGCTTACACAGTAAGCGGGCATTGGAGTAGGTATATCGTAAAAAAAAATGAAAAAATTAATTTGAGCGAAATTCCACACAATGACGAAACTCAACTGTTCGAACTCCGATGACATCTAGCTTACACAGTAAGCAGATATAAGAGCAGGTATACCATAAACGACACACAAGGGTACCTAAAATGAAAACGCACCAATATAACTTTATTTTCGGTCCCTTGCAATGAGATATTGATAACGATTAACTAACTATAGCAAAACAAATTTAATAAATAAAAGTCCCTTTCTGAGTTATATCAAACCTGTCCCGTG
This sequence comes from Tetanocera ferruginea, assembly GCA_958299015.1. Taxonomy (NCBI): domain Eukaryota; kingdom Metazoa; phylum Arthropoda; class Insecta; order Diptera; family Sciomyzidae; genus Tetanocera; species Tetanocera ferruginea. Next base: position 140,268,715 of record OY282640.1, read on the forward strand.
TAAGGTTAAATAAGAACTATCACTGCATCGGTCACGTTAGGGCAATTGACTCTGTTTTCTAAGTAAAACAGAGATACAAAAGGACGTATCTTCGCACTATTTAGGGAACTTTTTCATTTTTAGAGTACAAAGTTAAAAACATTTAGCACAAGTATTATTTAATTTTGAGTACTATTTTATGGGGAAGCACTATTTTATGTGAAAATGCCTCAATATGCCTCCCAACTCGAAGTGTCAAGGACAATTTCCCCAATTTTTCCCTGGAAAATTCGGGTTATAAGAAACAAAAACTAAGTAAAATGCATCGAGAAAGCACTCATACCAATTTCAGTTATGGAAAATGCCGAGTTAGGAAAGTTTCAGTGTACTTTTAATGGAAGTCAAAGAAAGAATGAGGGTACTTTTAGTTTGTTGGGTAAAATTTAATTTTAGGAAGGAAAAGTGTTTTGTTTTAGGTATGTTGACATTTGATGAAATTGCAGTATTTTAATTTTTGGAAAACATTTTCTTGCCAAGCACATTTGCATCGAACTAAGTGTGCTAAGCATAACGATGCACACTCTGTTTAGAGAATTCTTTTTGGAAAATTGAACCACAAAATTCTTACAAACAGCGCTCAAAAGGTACATGAGCGAAAAGCTCATGTTACTATTTTGTGGCTAAATTTTTAATGAAATGAAATTTAAATATGCTTGCATGCTGTGGCTTTAACTAATGAATAGATAGATGTAAGCAAGTCTGTGCTTAACGTTCTTAGAAAGACAAAATCGCTATTGCTACGTTACTTCACTTATCGAGAATGATTGTTTGAATTAAGTTTTTGTTGAAATTTTAGTGTAACTAGTATATGTAACAGGTAATTCACAGAAAGCTGGACATAGAAAGCAGAATGTTTTTTGAATAATTGCAAGAAGGAAAATTTATAACAAATATGGTGAGGAGTACGATGAAGCAACAAAAATATTGCAAAAAGATTTACGAAAAGTTAATATACGATTTTTGAATACTTGCTTGAAAGGAGTTTAGGTTTTAGAGGAAAATAACAAAAAAATTATATATACAAAGTTTTATAACAAAAAATATTATAAAAAATTTATGATAAAATAGCATATTTTACAAAAAAATGTTCAAATATGAATATTAGAAGTTGAATCACGATATTTAATTCTTTAAAAAATACGCTTTTATGGATAATTTTAAAAATAACCTTAAAAAAAATAATTTTAAATGAGGTATTTTATGGAAAAGTAAGGTAAATTTTTGATAATTTTCTTAAAAATTTTTATCAGTTAATTTATTGGTATTTGTTCGAGAGCCGTTTAATTTAATTAATTTAATTTTTTCTTTAATTTAAATTAAAATTTAATTTAATATTAAATTTAATTTATTATTTAATTGATAATTTAAATTAAAATATTATTTTTAATTTAATTTCCGATCTATTTTTCAATATAATTTTAAATTTCATTTTAAGTTACATTTTTAATTTAATTTTTAATACAATTTTTTATTTATGTTTAATTTAATTTTTAATTTAATTTTTAATTTAATTTTTAATTTAATTTTTAATTAAATTTTTAATTTAATTTTTAATTTAATTCTTTAAGTAATTTTTAAACTTTTTAAATTTAAATTCTTATGAAAGTTTTAATAAAAATTTTAATTTAAGCTTTTATTCAAATTATAATTACAATTTGTAATACTTTTTTTACTATAAGAAAATTTTAATTCAATGTTAAATTTCATTTGAAATTAATTTTAAATGTAATGTTTAAATTTTAATATTATTTTAATTAATTTTTTAGTTTAATTTAATATTAAATTTAAATTCTAATTTCATTTTAAATTTCATTTTTAAATAATTGCTTATTATATTTTTAATTTAATTTTGATTTATATAAATATATTATTTTTAATTTCATTTTCGATCTATTTTTCAATATAGTTTTTACAGTTTATAAGTTACATTTTTAATTGCATTTTTGAAACAATTTTTAATTAAATTTTTACTTTAATTTAATATTTAATTTTTAATATAATTTGTTAAGTAATTATTAAACTTTTTTCTACATAAGTTTTTAATTTAGTTTTAAATGCAAATTTCAATTAAAGTTTCAGTTAAAGATTTAATTAAAATTTTAATTTGAGCTTTTATTATAATTATAATTACAATTTGTAATATTTTTTTTTAATATAAGAAAATTTTAATTCAATGTTAAATTTAATTTGAAATTAATTTTAAATTTTATGTTTAAATTTTAATATTATTTTAATTTATTTTTGATTTTAATTTAATATTTAATTTAATTTCTAATTTAATTTACAATTTCATTTTTAAATAATTGGTAATTACATTTTAATTTAATTTTAATTTAACTAAAATATTATTTTTAATTTCATTTTCGATTTTTTTTCAATATAATTTTTACAGTTTATAAGTTACATTTTTAATTTCATTTTAAGAACAATTTTTAATTTAATTTTTACTTTAATTTTATGTTTAATTTTTAATATAATCTTTTAAGTAATTTTAAAACTTTTTTCTACATAAGTTTTAAATTTAGTTTTAAATGTTTATTTCAATTAAAGTTTCAGTTTAAGTTTTAATAATAATTATAATTACAATTTGTAATACTTTTTTAATATAAGAAAATTTTAATTCAATTTTAAATATAATTTGAAATTAATTTTAAATTTTATGTTTAATTTTTATACTATTTTAATTTAATTTTTAATTAAATTTAATTTATAATTAAATTTATAATTTCATTTTTGAATAATTGCTTATTACATTTTTAATTTAATTTTAATTTCACAAAAAAAATTTTTTTTAAATTTAGTTTCGATCTATTTTTCAATATAACTTTTAATTTAATTTTAAGTTACATTTTTAATTTCAGTTTTAATACGATTTTTATTTTAATTTTTAATGTAATTTTTAATTTAATTTTAATTTAACTTTTCATTTAATGTTTAATTTAGTTTTTAATTTAATTTTCAATTTAATTTTACACTTAACTTTTAATTTAATTTTTAGTTTAATTTTTAGTTTAATTTTTTATGTAATTTTTAAACTTTTTTCTACATTAGTTTTGAATTTAGTTTTAAATTTAAATTTTAATGAAAGCTTTGGTTAAAGTTTTAATTAAAATTTAAATTTAAGTTTTTATTTTATAATTATAATTATAATTACAATTTTTAATACTTTTTGTTATATGAGAAAATTTAATTCAATTTTAAATTTCATTTGAAATTAATTTTAAATTTTAATATTTATTTATTTATTTTATAATTATAATTATAATTACAATTTTTAATACTTTTTGTTATATGAGAAAATTTAATTCAATTTTAAATTTCATTTGAAATTAATTTTAAATTTTAATATTATTTTAATTTTATTTGTAATTTATTTTAATTTTTAAAATTTAATTTAATTTTATATTTTATTTTTATACTGATTTGTAAATTAATGTTTTATTGAATATTGAATTCAATTTTGAATCAATAATTATTAAGTTGGTATTTAATTTAATTTTTCAATAGTTTTAGTTTCATTTTTACTTAAGTTTAATTTTCAATTTTATTTTTAACTTAAGTTTTTATTCAAGTTTTCATAAATTAATTTAATTATACATAATATATATATATACTATATATAAATAATTAATTTAATTTTTAATGTTAATTTTAATTTCATTTTTATTTAATTTTTAGTTTAAATTTTAATTAAATTTTTAATTTTATGCTTAATATAATTTTGAATTTAGTTTTTATTTTGATTTTTAATTTAGTTTTTAAATTCATTTAATTTTAAATTTAATGTTTAATTTAATTTTTATATAAATTTGGAATTTAATTTTTCATTTAATTTGTAATTTTATTTTTATTTAATTCAATTTTTATTTTATTTTAAGTTAATTTGTAGTTGAATTTTCAATTTAATTTTTTACTTATTTTTGAAATTTATTTTTGACTTAAGTTTTAATATAATTTTAAATTTAATTGTTTCTGTAGTTTTTAAAGTTATTTGAATTTAATTATTAATTTAACTTTTAATATAATTTTTAATTTAAGTTTTAATTCAATTTTTGATTTAATTTTATTTTTTTTTTTTATACAATTTTAAATTGAATAGATTAATTTTTAATAACTTATAGATGTAATGGATTAATTTTTAATATAAATTAAATAATAAGACTCGTGTTTTTGTAAGTTATATGCATGAGAACTTCAAAAACAAAATATGCTTTTTAATTACGCTTGTTTACAGTCAATATGTACAATGAATGCCACTATTCTTTTCTCATGTAAAATCGATCGCTAATTCTAAAAAAAATTTTCTTGTTTTTTTCTGTCACTGTTTTCGAGATAGAACAGATATACTTACAGCTCGACCGAAAAATGATGTTGAAATTGTTTGTAGGAAATGTTATTAGCTTTTATTTGATACTAGCGGTTGTGACCCTTGTTGTACCTTGAGCACAAAAAAGGACAGTTTTCAAATCTCCTCGCATTTTAACATTTTTAAAATTATTAATTAAATTTTTAAAATTATCGTTTTTTGGGGTTTTGCCCTCTCCTTCCGTCGAAAGTGTTTAGTCAAATTTCCGTAAAACGGTGCCTGCCGGACATGATTACAAAAAAATTGACATCTTCAACGTCTCGATCTGACGTCTGGTTTCGGAGGAAAATGGTCACCCAGTTTGAAAAAAGTCATTTCGAGAAAAATGCGTTTCAAGTTTTTTTTAGCATGCATTTAATATGTAATTTTATCTCAAAAAACCTCCAATTTTTGGATTGTCTTCGTTCAACTTCGTGGTGACCGTGGCATGCAGGTTAAGTGTGTGGCTTAGCATGCTTGGAGCCCGGGTTCGATCCCCAGCCGTGGCGAAAAGTTTTTTCAATAAAAAATTTTTCTGATCGGTCACCACCTCTCTGCAGACAATGGCAAACCTCAGAGAGTAAATAATGCCATGTAAAGCTTCTTGAGAACATGAGCCGTTCGAAATCGGCATAAAACATGTAGGTTCAGTTATCGGTCAATTGTGTGCAAACATTTAATAACACACACAACACAATTAATCATAAGAAGCTCGGTCAAAGTCCTTTCAAGGGCTGAAATGGCCAATTTGTTTTTTTTTTGTTTTTTTTCGTTCAACTTCGGTTTTGGTCAATACTGTTCGGTTGATGTTTACTCATCTTTGTATAGCTTCTGCTCGTATTCGTTAAACTTCTTTTTTTTCGTTAGTCTTTGGTTCTTGACTTCGTTTGCCTTCGTCTTATTCCTTGATTTTTGTCGAAAGAACTTTTAAAAGCATAGTATCTATTTCAGTAACAGATACAAATGCCTACCAAGTTTCATCAAAATCGGTTCTTCCGTTTTGACGTGAATGAGCCAGACATAGTTAATTGAATAAAGTTTAGAAGTTATTATGGAGTGTCACGCCTACATACTTCCGCCAACTTTTTTACACCTCCTATGATCTTTCTCTCTATGAAACGTACTCGGTGTCCAAAATTCAGCTCAATCGGATAAACGGTGCGAAAAATTCGTCTATTCTGCTTCAAAATGGTGCCAAAAAATGAAAAATTAAAAAAACTCGACGAGACTAGAAATATAAAGTAATAAACTAAAGAACGCTTTTTAGCCGCACAAAAACTTTTTTCGAGCGCCGGCGGAGATTTACAAGAAATCCGTTATTTCTCTTTATTTTTGAAAAACAATTTTTTTCAAATGTTGTATTTTTATATAATAATATGTAAAATAAACCTACAGTAATAAGTTTTTCTAAAAAAATTCTTGAATAAAGGTATTTTTTTAGACAAAACAAACCCTTCCCTCTCCTTAAAGAGAAATTTTTTATTGAATTGGATGAAATTGTTATTGTTGGAAAGGTAGTAATATTTCTTTCTGTATATTCTTCTTGCACAGCGAAACTTTTTATAAGCTTAAATAAATTTACAAAATTTGCTGGTATTATGTTTGGCCACCACTGTTCTAAATTAACTAATATTAGAAAAAGTATTTTAAAAAAGCTCTTATTAGCTGTAGTTGAGAAGATATTTTAAAAGCTCTATAAAAAATAAAGCTTTGTTTTGTTTGTGGTGTTAACTTGTGAAGGATATAACTCGAAAATTTAGAACTTTTACACTCGATTGATTGAAATGTATTGCAAAAAATATCAAAATAAAAAATAAAGTATTAAAAAAAAATTTTTTTTTTTAATTAAGTTTTATGCTGGACTATCATATTTTTTAAAAGTTTAAAATTATTTTAGAACACAAACTAATATATCAAAATATTAAGTTATCTTTATGACAGCAAATAAGCCATTAAAAAATTGTTAAGAAGTGTTTTTCGATTAAATTTTAAGGCGAAACTTTAATTTAAAATTTTAAGAAAAGCTTTTATGATTCATTTTAATAAAAAACTTTTATAGATAGAAGAAAAGTTTTTTCGATAAGTAGTTTTCAAATCGATTTATACAGTCTTAAAACAAAGCTTGCAAAATTGAAAGAAAAGCTTTTTCCAGCCATTTATAAGTAGAGTTTTAAGCAATTTGAAAAAATTAACAATTGTGAATATTTCATATTTCTTATAAATTAATCTCGATAAGTAATAATGCGGACTAAGATAGATCTACAGTATTTAAGACTGGCACTTATCATGCTCTGATATTTGAAAAATTCACAATCAACAGCATTAATATATAGTTTTAAACGTGCTAACAATGGATTCTAATTTTTGTTTGCCTTCCAAAAAGCTCTGCAGCAAATGTTAGTCAGCAGAAGACAAAAAATTAAAAAAAAATTTGATGTAGTGGGCATGTATAAATGGTGCAAACAAAATGCCTATTAATTTTTCAGAGGAAATTTCCAAAATATAGAAGAGGACGACAACGAATGAGTGCCAGGACGCCAATGACAACAAAACTTAAATACATACAAGCAGTCAGCAGGAGCAGGCAAAGAAAGGCATAGGCACAGGCTTTTCGACTGATTGCTATGCTGCTGATTATACTAGGAACCTCCGTTATTGCTTGTGAGTGGCGCACAATGAGTAGAACTACCACAGTCACAGCCAAAGGTTTGCAGCAGCAGCAACATGACGCTAGCATGCAGAGATACTGAGTATCAGACAAAAGAACGAGCAGCACACAGGCACACAAAGAGCAGCTGAAGTGTGCGAGTTCAAAGGAATTCGCAGTGTGGGTGGTGGCGGGCTGGCATGGCGTGTGGCATAGCTTTTTTGGACAGATGTACAACAATGCGGCCGTATTTTATTTTAATTGCCACACAATTACAACAAAAACAAAACTAGCGCAGTGGGTGGTTGGTGGTGGACTCGGACTAAGTGAAGCAAGCATGGGCTGTTAGGCAAAGCAAGCAAGAAAGCTAAAAATGAGAATGAAAACGAGCAGAAGCACTGTCGGAGAGACAGTGCATGACAAAAAAAAAATTGAAAAAAAACAACAAAAACAAAACGGAAGAGAGTTGAAGGATTTTCCGGCTTATATTATAGGTTGAGTTGGTTTTTTGCTTCTGCCAATTTTTTAATCGAGTTGGTAGCACTGTATTTTTTTTTTTTCTATTTCTTCTCAAATAGTTATTGGTCTGGCCTGCATGCGGGTGACTGAGTGTGCGAGTGTGTGAGTAAGCGAGCGAATGAGTTGATTTGGAAGCTTCTGAGAGAGAGAGTTAAGTAATTGAAGATGTTAAAAGCTTAAATAATACATATAATTTTGACTTTCATATTAAGATTGTTATACAAGAATGTTACGTAGTTTGAAGGCACACAGACTCAAACGCACGCACACACACACACACACACACACACACACACAAACACATATAGTTTAAATTATATATGTATACATGTATCGAGCTCTATATTTGTATATGTAACTGAAGGAAACACACACACAGACACACATACATACACACGCAAATATTGTAATGTCATACTTGTTGGTATGTGAGTAAGTGATTAAATGAAAATTGAAAATATCAGACGTACCAGAGGCAGAGCTTAAAGTTGACTTTTATGTGTTATTTTTTTTTTTTTTTTTTTATGGAAAATTGAGCGTGATGTAGTGTTTGTTGAAGAGGGCAGACACTGTGCTGTGATTATTATAATAATTATTGTTATACAAAAAATTTCAGTGACTCTTGGTTTAGTTTTATTCAAACGGAATGTTTTTCAAATTGTTTCAATTTGAAAACAAAATATATCAAAATGCACTTTTTTCAAAAACTTTCGAAAATACGAATTAAAACTCACAACTGAAGACTCAAATCTCAATAATTAAGACTCAAGATTTAAAGTTCAAGGGACTCAAGACACATGATTCAAGAGTCAAAATTCAAAACTCAAACTGAAAACTCAAGTATAAAAAATAAAGAATCAAGTTTCAAAACCCAAGGTAATCCAGACTCATGACTCCTAGTTATGAAGCAATTAAGTAAAGATGTTTAGACTTTAAATTCATGACTCCAGACATAGAACTGAAAACATTGAAGACTTAAAAATAAAGAGTCAAGTTCTGAAGGCAGTTTTTAAGAACTCAAGGTACTCAAAACACATGATTCAACACTCATAACTGCGAAATCAGATATTAAGAGCAAGTATCACGATTTAAATTACAAGAGACTCAAGACCCATGATGCAAGAGTCAAGATTCAAAATTGAAAATTCAAGATTAAATAATAAAATTCTCAAGATTTAAAACTCAAGGAAAGTAAAACTCGTGACTCTCGATTTAGATCTCAAGACTCCAAGAGTCAAAACTCAAAATTAAAACTTCAAACACTCAAGGAACTCAAGACTCACCACCTTAGACTCAAAACTCAAGACTTAAGACTTCAAACTTAATAATCAAGAATCAAAACTATAGACTTAAGACTCCAAACACAAGCCTTAATGATCAAAACCTTAAATTCATGACTCAAAGCAATCAGTATTCAAAGCACAAGCCTGAAAACTCAAAAGCCTCATCACAAAACTCGACATGGAAGAATCATGACTCAAGAATCAAGACAAAAATCAAAAATATAATAGTAATATAATAATCAAAACATATATAAGCATCGCGACTCAAGACTCCAATAGTCTAAACTTCAAACACTAAGGGACGTAACAGTCATGATTTTAGTCTAAAAACTCAAGACTTAAGACTCCAAACTCCATAACCAAGACTCAAAACTACAGACTTAAGAGTCCAAATTCAAGGCTTAATGATCAAAACTTTAAACACATGACTCAAAACTTAATAATCATAACTGATAGGACAAGTCTGAAAACTCAAAACTCAAAATTCAAGACAAAAAACTCAAAATGAAAGAATCATGATTCAAGAATCAAGACTACATAATACAAACTCAAGAATCGTGACAAAAGACAAGAGTCAACACTCAAAACTTAAGGAATGCAAGACTAATGACTTGTTAAAAGTTACAAAACTCAAGAACTAGACTCCAAACTCAATAACCAAGACTCTTAACTACAGACTTAAGACTCCAAAATCAAGGTTTAATGATCAAAACTTTAAACTCGTTACTAAAACTAGCCTGAAAACTCAAAACCCAAAACACAAAACTCAAAATGAAAGAATCATGACCAAGAACCAATTCTGTATAATCAAAACTCAAAAATCGTGACTCAACAATCAAAGAGTCAAAACTCAAAATAAAAGCAAGCAATTAAGAGACGCAAGACTCATGACTTAAATCTCAAAATTCAAGACTCAAGACTTCAAACTCCAAACTTAATAATCAAGACTCAAAACTATAAACAAAAGACTTCAAACTCAAGCTCATGAGTCCAAATTCAATAATCATGACACAAAGCAAAAGTCTAAAAACTCAAAACCCTTGGGTTTTCAAATGACAAAAACTCAAAATGTAAGAATCAATGACTCAAGATAATAACAATTAAAACTAAAGAATCGAGACTCGACTCTAAAATCAAGTGTCGAGACACAAAAATCAAGAGTTACAACTAAAAATTCAGGACTCCACAATAAAAATTTAATAATTTTAATTCAAAACACATGAATTATAACTCTAAACTTTTGACTCAAGACTCAAAATTAAATGCTAAAAATCAAATTGAACTTGACTAAAAAATCAAAATTGAAGACTAAGAATTAAAAATTAACTCAAACATTCATAATCAAGGCTCAAGGCCCACTTCTCGAAACTTGAGACCCGTGAATCAAGAATCACACTTAATAAAAACTCAAAAATCTTGACTCAAGACTCCAAAATCAAAACTCAATTCTTAAAACTAATGTTTCAAGAGTCGAGACTTAACTCAAACATTAATAATCAAGACTCAAAGTGAAAGCCTCAAAACTCTAAATTTAAAACTCAACACTAAATAATGAATAGTCAAGGCTCAAAGCTCAAGCCTCAAAACTTAAGGCTCATAACTCAAGACTTAATAATCAAAATCAAAATTCAAGACTTAATAATCAAGACTCATGTCTAAGATCCCAAGTATCATGACTTAAGACTCAAAACTTAATAATCAAGACTTAAAACAAAAGTCTGATAATTAAAAACTCATAGCCAAAGACTGAAAAAACTCAACACTCAAAACTTATGAATCATGACTCAAGAATCAAGACTCAAAAATTAAGATATAATAATCAAAACTCAAAAATCGTTGCTCAAGATTTCAAAATCAATTTTCAAAACCCAATATAATAATCAAGACTTATTGACTTATTGAATCAAGACTCCACATTCATATATAAATAATTAAGATTCAAACCCCAAGACTCAAAGCTCTAGAAACAAATTTTAGACTCATGACTAAAACTTCAAGGCTAAATAACCAAAACTCAAGAATCGTGACTCAAGACTCAAAGCAAAACTCAATTCTTAAAATCAAGACTCAAATTAAAAAAATCAAAACTCAAATTTAAAAAATCAAGACTCATAACTCAAGATTCAACACGCAAACATAAATAATCAAAACTCAAGGCCTAATATTCACAGTTTAAAACCCATGAATCAAGAATCAGATTTAGTAAACTCAAAAATACTGACTCAAGACTCCAAAATAAAAAATCAAGACTCTAAAACAAAAACTCAAGACTTAATAATCAAAATTCAAATCTTAAAACTCAACACTCGAGACTCAAATCAATCAATACTCAAGTCAAAGCTCAAATAAAAGGCTCATGACTCCAAAGTGAGTAACCATGAAGCTCAAGACTCAAAATTCAAGGCTCAAGACTAAAAACACAATACTCATTATTCTTGACTTCAGACTCGAGGCTCAAAACTGAAAACTCAAGACATAAAAGTCAACACACAAGAATTAATAATTAAGACTCAATGTCAAATTAAGATGAAGCAAAACTTATGACTGATGAATCAATGCTCATGACTCATATGAATAAAAATCATGATTCATGAACCAAAACTCAGGACTCATTAATCAACGCTCATGTGCCATGAATCAAGACTCAAAACACAAGGCTCATGACAGACAGATTCAAGACTCTAAAGTCAAAATTTAAAATTTACAAGCAACGAACAAGAGCCAAGATTCCAAAAACAAAATTGAAAATTTAATAATCAACACATTAGAATCAAGACTCATGATAATAAACCCAAGAGTCCAAACTCAAAACTCAAGATTCAATAAGCATGATTTCTAAGGTCTTAAAACTAAAGACTAAAGACTAAAGGCTAAAGACTAAAGACTAAAGACTAAAGACTAAAGACTAAAGACTAAAGACTTAAGACTAAAGACTAAAGACTAAAGACTAAAGACTAAAGACTAAAGACTAAAGACTAAAGACTAAAGACTAAAGACTAAAGACTAAAGACTAAAGACTAAAGACTAAAGACTAAAAACTAAAGACTAAAGACTAAAGACTAAAGACTAAAGACTAAAGACTAAAGACTAAAGACTAAAGACTAAAGACTAAAGACTAAAGACTAAAGACTAAAGACTAAAGACTAAAGACTAAAGACTAAAGACTAAAGACTAAAGACTAAAGACTAAAGACTAAAGACTAAAGACTAAAGACTAAAGACTAAAGACTAAAGACTAAAGACTAAAGACTAAAGACTAAAGACTAAAGACTAAAGACTAAAGACTAAAGACTAAAGACTAAAGACTAAAGACTAAAGACTAAAGACTAAAGACTAAAGACTAAAGACTAAAGACTAAAGACTAAAGACTAAAGACTAAAGACTAAAGACTAAAGACTAAAGACTAAAGACTAAAGACTAAAGACTAAAGACTAAAGACTAAAGACTAAAGACTAAAGACTTAAGACTTCGGAAAGTCCTTAAGAAATGTTAGCTTCGGAAAGTCTTTAAAAATTCCCTTTTTAAGCACTTTTAAGTTAAAATTCTGTTAAATTTAACATTTTCTTCATCTTCGTTTTTAAAACACAAATCACGAGACGGAAAAAAATGTTTGCCACCCACTAAATACCGTTATGTAGCTATGTATTAAGCATATGTTTTTTCTTGTGCCGTAGGCATCACTTACCTGAATGCCGTGAGCGCCACTCTGCTGGCTAATGTGCAGCTGTTGCGTTTGTTTCATTTGCAGCGTTGTTGTTGTCGACTGTTGCTGCTGTTGTTGTTGTTGCTGTTGCTGTTGCATATTAGGTGGTCCCTGATTGGCATTGCCTGCACCTGCATTTATACCAGAGCCATTTTGATTTGATTGCGCACCTTGAGCATTTGGACCGCCTGGAGCGCCACCAACTTGTGCACCACCAGCTGCACCTGCACCACGTTGCTGTGCATTTGCCTGCTGTTGTTGCTGCTGTGGCGTGGGTATTTGTTGCGTGGACATGTTTGGAGGACCATTGGAGGGACCACCAGCGCCAGGACCACCACCGGCACGTGGTGGACCTTGCATAAAGTTGGGCCCAGCGGAACTGGGATTGCCACCCGGACCGGGACCCATGGGCGAGTTATAGGGCGAGTATTGCTGTTGTTGCTGCGGCTGTATGTGCTGCTGTCCGGGCTGTGGACCAGGTGGTTTGGCAAAACCACCCGGTCCAGGCCCCATTTTGGACACATTTGGATGTTGCTGCTGCTGTGGTGGACCGTGTGGATGATGTTGCTGCTGCTGATGTTGCTGTTGCTGCTGCATATGCGCCTGCTGTTGCAGTCGCTTGAGATCGAAATCATTTTGTGAGGAATAGAAGAGCTCTTGCTTGATGTCCAGAAAAGATTGATTGACACCACCAGCACCGGGACCACTGCCTGGACCACCAGGACCCTTTTGATGAAATTGCGGTGGCAAGTGTTGTTGTTGCTGCGAGGGATGTTGATGTGGTGGTCCATTGGGACCCATGAAGTCATTGCCGAAGCCACCAAAGTCATTATAGCGTCCATTGGGACCAACACCACCGCCACCCATCATCTGTGATTGCTGTGGCGGCTGCATGGGTGGACGTGGGAAATTCATGCCACCCATGGCGTTCTTGTGCTGATGCTGCTCTGCCATCTGCTTGAGCGTCTGCGCTGCCAGCGACAGTTCGGACATGGGACCTCCATTGGGACCATTTTGAAATTGTGGTCGCATTTTATTCATGCCGCCTACATGTTGTTCTGGCCCATTGCCAGGTCCACCCATATGGCCGCCCATTGAACCACCATTGGGTGCAACATTGTTGCCCACCATGCTGCCGCCACCGCCAAACGCTGCATTAAACTGCGCCATTGCATTCTCTGACTTAACATTTAGACTGTTGATCAGATCCTGCGCATTTGGTGGCTCCACCTTGATGCCATCTTCTGTCTTGATATCAAGCAGCGGCTTCTCATCGAAGCCATCGAGAAAACCAGGATTAAAGTCCTGCAAATCATTGATGAGATCCTTAAAGGTGTCGTTGCCTTCGTTCGTATCGTCGCCCATGAGGTCGGGAAAATTGGAAAAATTCGGTCCGCCCTCTTTATCTAGACCGGCTAGGTCGGAAAAGTCATGATCGGGCTCTTGTTTGCATTCTACCAAGTTGGCCAAACCGCCAAGTGACGATTTGTTTTGCTGATTATGACCACCCATTAAGTTGCTGCCTACTCCACCGGGACCGCCGGGTCCACCGACATTGCTATTACCGCCACCACCATTACCGCCACCACCCATATTTGGACCCATGCCACCGCAGCCACGTCCCACATTATTCGGTCCCACACCACCGCCTTGCTGATGTTGGTGTTGCTCCTGATTAACACCACCGCCGCTGTTGCTGCCTCCACCGCCGCCGCCACCTCCTCCTCCTCCACCACCACCACCACCACCGCCACCCACACCTGGTTCGCTTTTCACCGACGTATTGGTCAGCGCTTTTACTGTGACATTCGTGCTTATCTGCTGCGGCTGCGAATTCGCAGCCGATGTTGTAAACTCTAGCTGTTGCACAATTTCCACCGAAAATTTGGTTAGATTTTCGGAACCGTTGTTGGGAATCTTATGTGGCGGTTCGAAGTTCTCTGCGCCGTTGTCGACATCGTCTGCTGGTCTTTTCAAGAAATTTTGTTTCTGAAAAAAGAAGAAAACAAAGTTTTATGAGAAAAATAAAAGAAAAAAAAACTGGTATGTATGAAAAATTACAATCAAAATATTATACATTAGATATAACTTTAATTAATCAACTTTAATTAATTGTTTAATTATAAATATATATATTATAAAAAAACAAATATTAAAGACAGTCGTATGACTGGTTGTAAGCAAAATCGGCACTAATAAGTAAGAAATAAATATTCTGTGCATACTTTTAGGCTGTGATATAATAAAAGTACTGAAATAGCAATAATGGACAGTTTGAGCGATATTGGGTGCAGAGCATGAGACTTGCGTCTTATATATTGAAATTTTTAATAAAAAAATAATTCTCGATAAGGTTTGGTGAAGAAGAAACATCAAGCGGAAAGACTTTTCTTTTAATTGAAATTTTTAATAAAAAAATAATTCTCGATAAGGTTTGGTGAAGAAGAAACATCAAGCGGAAAGACTTTTCTTCTGACAGTGAAGATTCTTTGTGACCAAACAATGAATCTGAAACGGAAATCGCAAGTGCTATGAAACACGAACATTGTATTCGAACTTTGTGTATTTTATTAACGAACTACACGTCATTTACGTATTCACGTTCTTTAAGCAGAGCCGAACTTTCAATAGTTTTTTGAGTTTCTGAAAACAAGATCGGCCAAAAATAAATAAAATATATGAAGAAAATAAAAAAGCGGAATATCTCGAAAACTGAGCGAATAGGCCAAAAATAACAAATTACGAATTTTACGAATTTCTAAGGAGGATAAAATTATCGAGAATTGAACCATGGATTTCAGGTGTCAAACCTTTTCAGTCAAGTCTGCCTTGGTTCGGAAATGGGGATATAGATAAGTAGGAGAGAAAGTGAAATCAAGAGAAACAATTGTAGAATGTTGTATATGTGGCGGAGCGCTATATCAACATACGAATTTGAATCTGAGGCAAGTGTTATGCCTTTACCTCAATTGATTCAAGTTTGTAAGCAATCTCATTCCACAAACATCTCTACCACCAACTACAACTTTCAAACTCGCATATATTGATGAATTGTTAATTTCAGTTGATTAGAAATGAAGAAAGAATTAAAGAAAGGTTAAAGCGTAGGATCCTTATTCGGCCGGGATTCGAACCCGGAACCTCTCTAGTCAAGCACTCTAACCACTCGACTACCGATGACCTATATTGGACAAAAACGCATGGACTCCACTAATATCTGGCAAGTGGTCTGTGCTGCAGCATATCAAGCCTGCTAAATCTTTTACCAAAGTTCGTTGCTATTTTTGGATTTAAACGGTCCAATATTATTTTTCGCAATCTTTAACATGTTTTCAAAGGGATTTAGATCCGATGACTGTGTTGGCCATATCATTCAATCAATTGTTAAGTCATACCTTTATGACGCCGGAAATGTGCTTTGGATCTTTGTCGTGATAAAATTACCATTTAAGGGGACGTGACACCTTAAAAAATAAGATATTCAGCCTTATTATGAATAATTTTTCGCCCGGAATTAAAAAAGGGATTTTTCATTTTTAAGATAGCAGATAAGGACATCAAATCTTTTTTAGTTACACTCATGAATATGGATAAATACTATGGCGACGGAGCACCATAAATTTCAATGGTTAAAAAAGTGGTTAAGTGAATTTTCTTGTGGCCGTAAAAGCATGAGAGGTGTCTAGTTGAGGTCGCTTTACCCAAAACAATTGATAAAATTCACTGTATAGTGTTGGTCGATAGGAGACTGGAAGTGCGGGAGAAAGTGGAGGCCATAGACATATCACATGGCTCAGTGGTTTTGATTTTGAATGATCACTTGGGAATGAAAAAGCTAGCCGCAAAATGGGTGCTGCGTTTGCGCACAATCCATCATAAATACATGTTCAGTCATCATTGTAAAATTTCATGAATTGGACTACGAATTGGTACCTCACCCGCCCTATTTTCCGGATTTTGAGATTCTTGTTTCAGATATTCTTGTTTCTAAATTTAATAAAAATAACTCGGTGGAAAGAGATTTAATCCCGCCAATGAATGAAATTATCTCACAAAAAATACCTATTTTGAGGACCTCGACAAAGCTTATTTTTTGGAAGAAAAACTTTTTTTGTGTCAAAACGTTGGCATAAGTAATAAATTTAACATTTTAGCGAATTTGGGCATGCGTTCTGTAAAAAATAAAAAGTTAAGAGCAAAAAAAATTTTTTTTTACTAAAAAGGACCTTCAGGAGAATCAAAATTGCTGCGGCGATTTTCCTCCAAATTGAAAAAAAAGTATATAGAAATCATTTTAAAGAGTTTCTCTTACTTTAGAGACCCCGAACGGTGGAATCTAAATTTTGATTCATTTCTAACTTTCAAAACCAGACAAGTCCAAATTTGAAATTGAAAATACGGATTTTTTTATTTGCACTATGAGACTGTTTTTATTTTTCACATAATATATCTATTGCTGTGTGGCATAATTTTGCATAATTGATCTGTTTAAAAAAAATGCATGTCAAAATAGTTATAGTGGATAATATTGTTTCGTTGTCTACTGCTGTTAGCTGCGATAACTATTTGTGTGTTGTTGAAGACTCCGGATGGTAGTTTGGTATTAATTCCTTTAAATGTCAAAAAATCGCTGGAAATTCACTTGGTAGATAGTTTTCTAAGTTTTGATCTTGTCCAGATCAATTTTGTTCTAAATAAATTATCTAAGATGTTTGATTTAATATTTGTAAGTAAACTTTTAAAAGTTATTTCTGAGGCAACATTCCATCACTCAGCTTTGTTTTTTAATTATGATTTACTAAATGTTCTTATTGATGGCATAGACTGGAATCAGCTCTTTAATGGGCTTGATACTCAATATTGTTTTGAGGTTTTCCTAAATTATTTATTAGATCACGTACTGATTAAAATTCCTCTAAAAAATAAGTCTTATAAACTACCATGCTATACAAAGGGTTTAAAAAAGTTAAAAAACCTTCGTAATTAATACTGGTTGAAATTTAAATCTATAGATTTTATCGAATTTAATGAAAAATTTATATATTATTATTATCCTAAATCTTGAGAGTCGTATGAAATCTGATTCGAAATATTTTTGGAGATATGTTCAAACGAAAAAAGGCACGTCTAACATTCCGTCGTCTATGTTTTACAATGATAAGGTATCGAATATTTTGTTTGATACTGCCAATTTATTTGCAAAATTTTTCGTCTCGAACGTTAGTATCAGAATTCTAATAATATTCAACTAGAAAATGTTGATTCTTTTCTGAATTTCGGCAACTTATGTCTATCCTTAATGAATATTGAAAATGGTATTCTTAGCTTAAATGATTCCTTTAAAAGTGACCTTGTTCTCACATTTTGTTTAAATGTATTAAAGCTATCTCTTTTCTACTCTTATTCATTTTCAACAAATCTCTTGCTTCTGGCATATTTAGTAATAAATAGAAAATATGTGCTATTTCTTCTATTTTCAAATCTGGACATAAGAACAATATTGAAAATTTAGGGCAATTTCAAAACTTACTAATATATCTAAAGTTTTTGAAAAAATTGTGAAGGAGAAAGCTTACTTCACGGTAAAGAACACTATCTGTACTTACAAGCATGGTTTTGTTACGGGAAGGTCAGCTACAACTAATTTAAACATTTTTACAAAATATTGCATTAATTCATTTGAGAATGGTAGCCAAGTTGATATTATTTATTCAGATATATCGAAAGCTTTGACAAAATTTCACATAATTTCTTAATTTCAAAATTGTCCAAGTATGGTTTTCATTCATCGGTTCTCTCGTGGCTTAGCTTCTACTTGTCAAACAGAGTATCTTGTGTTTTCATAGAGAATGTGAATTCTGAACCATTTTTGGTAACATTTGGAGTCCCGGAAGGCAGTAGCCTTGGTCGATTTTTATTAATTTTATTCATTAATGATATCTCAAAATGTTTTCCTTCGGCTTGCTTTTTTTAATACGCCGTTGACTTGAAAATTTATTACAAAATAAATCATTATTCAGATTGTCAAGTTCTTCAAACTGAATTGAACAATTGCCTAAAATGGTTTAAAAATAATGGTGTTACTTTGAATCTGAATAAATGTTGCAGTATGACTGTCTCGAAGATTAATACACCCATAAGTTTTTCGTATCACTTTAATGGCGTGGTTTTAAAAAAAGTGAATGAAATACGTGACCTACGTGTTTTTTTTCTCTCGTTTTAGTTTTGTTTGCCATGTTAATCGAATTATTCCGAAGCTTATTCCCTTCTTGCTTTCATTAAAAAAAATAGTTCCGTGTTTTTTGACCCTTATACCTTAAAGCAGCTCTATACTTCCTTTGTAAGATCTAACTTGGATTATGCATCACTCATTTCGAAACCCTATTATGGAGTTCACATTAATCGTCTGGAGCGTATACAAAAGAAATTTCTTAAGTATGCATTACTCTCGATTGTTTTTACTGAGCCTATTCTCTCTTATACTTCTGGGTCCATGCTTGAAAGTCTTGAAAAGCGTCGGTTGGTTCAAAATATAATGTTTATTTATGATATTATTGATAGTAATATTGATTGTCCTTTGCTTCTTGAGTATATAACCTTTAATATACCATCTAGATCGTTACGCGCATCAGACTATTTTCACATTAAATTTCACAGATCTGCCCACTAATAGGTCTCTTTCAGTGCTTAATAATGTATACAAAGGCAGATCCATCGATTTTTGTAAGACTAAAGTTGATTTAAAGTATGCTTTGCTAAGACTTTTGTTATTAATTTTCTGTTAATTATTTCGCTCTAAGTTATTTAAGGGGACGTGACACCTTCAAACATTTTTTTATTTAATCCCAATAAACCAAACGAATTTGCCTCGAATTCGAGGTGAATCCGAGATCTCGGATATTTATTTCGAAAACGAAGTTCGAAAATGTTTTGCTAATGAGCCCAATGGCGGGAGAAATGCACATTTCATTCTCGAAACGAGATTTTTATCATAATCGAATCACTACCGAAGCGAGAATTTCAACATTAGCAAATCGTTTTCGAATAATTTTAGCAATTTTTTTTTTAAATGAAATTTTTTTAATATATTCGTGTTTTACGCAAATCGATTATTAAGATAAAAGATTATAAGATTATTATTGTTAAAAAAAAAAAAAAAACAAAATACTCATGTTCAGGATTCGTACCCGCGTCCCCCGGATGCCAGTCTCCTACGTTATCTACTAGCCTATCGCAAGTGTTGTTTAGAAGCGGCGTAATTTGCTTGATTATGAAAACAAACGTTTGAGGAAGTGGGTTCGACTCCCAGCTCAGGCAAAAAAATGTATCATTGTTTTTTTTTTTTGCTTTTGGTGTTTTTTCTCTATATTTTTAAAAATCTGGAGGGATCAAAAAACAAAAAAATCAATGTTGCGATGATTAATTGCAGATATATAAAAATTTATTTATTTTACGAGATTGCGGACTCGTTTCGAATTCGAATCGAATACGAGATATCTAATCCGAGTTTTCGGTTTCATTACTAATTCGAAACTAAACCGAGTCCGCTATGTGGTTTATTGGGATGTTTTAAAATGCGTATAACAGCTCTATTCTAACAAAATCACAAAAGCCACCTCAATATCAATTGATACAAATGTCACAATTGATACAAATTCCTATTCTGAGCAATTTGAAAAAGCTCTTTTTGTATCAATTGAGATCGAAATAGTGATGAGTTGCTAAGCACGTCACAAACACAGATTTCATAAAAAATTCGCAGAAATAAAATATTACAAAAAACAAACAGTTTTACCGGAATGTTGGGGGGAAGTTCTAATTATGTAATTAATTCGTCGAAATATTTAAAACAAGGAAACCTGTTGAGAGAAGACAAGAAAAGATGGCTTCTCAGCCATCTGCTGGACAACTATGATATAAACACACGGCCAGAAAGCCTCTCGGTTGCCGAAGCCAATGCGTTGAAGTTTATGTAACGCATTCCTAAAAACCATTCTCCTGAGTACGAGTTTTCTTGGATACGTTCTTGGCAACGTTATTTATTTTGGTGCGCTTTATTTTTGTTTTTATTCGACGGCAACAATTTCTCCGCGTTTCGATTTTATTTAAATAATATTATTTTATTTGAGATTTCAAATTTCTTTGTCAAAAAATAACGTCAAATTGAAAAAAAGCTTTACACCATTACGAGGTGAATTTTTAAAGCTTTTTTATACCACCACGCGTACTGCGTAAGGGGTATATTAATTTTGCCACGACGTGTGTAACGCCCATAAGGAGGCGTGGTAGGTATAGAAAAGTATATATATTCTTGATCAGCATCACCACCTGAGTTGATTTAGCCATGTCCGTCTGTCTGTCTGTCCGTCTGTCTGTGGACACGATTACAGCCGTAATTCTGAAACTATTGTGCTGAAATTCGATATTTAAGCTTTTTTCTAAAAAACTAAGATCAAGTTCGAGAATAGGCTAAATCGGTTGAAAACCACGCCTACCTCCCATACAACACAAATAATGAAAACTCTATAAAGAGGCTAATATCAAAGTTACAAAACTGAAACTCGGTATTTGTGTGTTCTATGTCAAAACTTAAGTGTGTTAAAAAAATGGGCGTTATCCACCCACTAACACGCCCACCTCCCATACAACCCCAAAATTGAAAACTCTATAAAGAAACTAATATTAAAGTTACAAAACTGAAACTCGGTATTTGTGTGTTCTATGTCAAAACTTAGGTGTGTTAGAAAAAGGGGCGTCATCCACCCACTTACACGCCCACCTCCCATACAACCTCAAAATTGAAAACTCTATAAAGAGACTAATATTAAAGTTACAAAACTGAAACTCGGTATTTGTGTGTTCTATGTCAAAACTTAGGTGTGTTAGAAAAATGGGCGTCATCCACTCACTAACACGCCCACCTCCTATACAACCCCAAAATTTAATATTTTATAAAAAGGCTTATATTTATGCTTCAGAAAAACAATTTGATATGTTTGTATTTTAGACACATAAAAATAACAAAATCTTCTAAAATCTCATACAAAAAGCTCTCTAATTTAAGATTATTTTACCCTTAAGAATCAGTCGTGAGGGTATTTTAACTTCGGCCAAGTCGAAGATATACCTTACTAGTTCTTGTGAGAGTTTATTTGGAATATGAATCAATAGAGACGGATCAAAAATATCACAATTTTTCAGTATCAACTGATTGTGACGATAATGCCAGCATAAAGCTGTAAGTTGAATAGAAAATAAGATATCATTTTGAAAAATTAAATATATTTTTTTGTAAAAAAATTTTTTTTTGTTATTTTAATCCATAGCTGTTAAATTTCGATTACGATTAGAAATCAATTAGATTATTTTTTAAAAAGAATTATAATCATTATATAATCCTAGGTGAGCAATTTTTGATAAGTAATTGATTACGATTACAAATAGTCAAATTATATTCATGATTACTTGAAATTACGAAAATAATCAAAAAGAATCAAAAGTAATCAACAAAAATTATCCGATTACTTTAAAAGATTACTTTTGATTCTTTTTCTTTATTTTTGATTCTTTTTGAATATTTTAATAATTTTACCTAAGAAGCAAAGATTAGAGAAATTTTATGTATAAAAAATATAGACATGATAAACACGACTTCGCTCTTCGCTACTAATAGAAATGCGGACAGTTGGCAAAACCGACAAGGTTGCAATAACCGAATCAAACATTTTATTACGCTACTTAGCTAGTTTGAAAAATAAATAGTGGACGTTAAAGAAACACAACTTATCCTCGAATAATTATATTAAATTGTTTTTCATGAAATTTTCCCACATTTATGTTTAATTGTAAGTTCAATAAATTTTTTTTCACTGTCATTTTTAAACTGCATTCAAAAAGCACCCGATCGCAAAGTACAGTTTGTAGCATACCCTTCTTATCTTTTAACACAACTGGAGTAAAGCTCTACACGACACTGAAAGCTACGTCGAAATTCTTCCACAGGTTCCAAAGTTGATCGGATTCAACCATATATTACTTCACACAAAAAATGCCTTTTATATAAAAAGATTTCTTAAAAAAATCAAAAATAATCAAAAAGAATCGAAAAGAATCAAAAAGAATCAAATCCTTATATAATCAAAAATAATCAAAAATAATCTTTAAAAGTAATCGGATTATTTTTTTTGATTACTTTTGATTATTTACGTAATCGAAGGTAATCCTTATTATAATTTGATTATTTGTAATCGTAATCGTTTGATTACTGAGCCAAACAAAAAAAAAACGTATTCAATCAATTATTTCACCTTTTAAAAAAATAATCTAATTACTAATGAATACGATTACTAATCATTATTTAAAAAATATATACATATATAATTTTTCAAAATGATATCTTGTTTTTTATTGAACTTATAGGCATTTTATTACATCAAAAGAAACTTTTTTTGAAGGTGTCACGTTCCCTTAAGTTCCTTTTACTGTAAGTAATTTTTTGGGGAGATTACGATTTCCGGGGCGCCGCAATTTGACGACGGATTCGAAGAGTACTCTTAATAAAAATAAGAATAGCCAAAGGAAATGTTGTGTTATCGATTTGTTTTCGAGTTATCGATTTTTAAAATTTTTTTTTTTGCTATAAAGTCTATGAAGAAAATCAGCTATATTATTCTTAATATATAACCGATATTAATGATTAAGGTATTATATAAAAGGTTATATATAAGGCTTTCAGAAATTAATGAAATCTGTTGAGTACTTTGTATTTTATAGGCATTTTTGTTCAATAAAAAAATATTTTCTTACACAAAACCGTTATTTTCTCAAAAATTACCGCTATTACTATGAATTATAAAAAATAAATTATTAAAGCCTGAAAATTTATCTTTCATTTGGTATATAATATATATAATTTATTTGACTTTTTGTGGTGTTTTTTATGATACAATGATTTGCCCTTGTACGGGAAATTGCTTATTTCACTCATTTGTACCTTAGATGTTTGGCTTTCTTACTCCATATTGACGAATATTGCCATTGCAATAAATAATTGTTTTTAAGGCAAGATTGTAGCTACAATATTTAAATGAATTAACGGGATTTTCGAGTCAGTGAAAAAAATTTGTATTTTGTATTCGATCAGTTAATAAAAAAATATACATATTTTTATCTATAGAAAAAAAGGTAAAACTTTCAGCTTTTCAAAAAAATATATATTTTTAGTATCTTAAAAACGTAAATTTTGTAAAAAAAAAAACGGATCTTTTAATTAAAAAATTCAAATCTGATATTTATTCAGTTATAAATTTCAAAACTTTTTTGAAATTATATTTGTATTATATATCGTTGAAAAGACATTTAAATACCTTTCGAATAGCATGCCAATCTTTAAGATTCATTGGATATTGGCAAAGATATAGTAAATTTTGTGAACAGATTTTTTAACAAAGAAAACACTTGGAAAATTTAAATTTTATGTAATATAGTGTGAAATTAAATAAAATATGTATATTTTTATATGTCAAACAAAAGGTCTAACTGTAAGCTTTTCAAAAAAAATATATCTTTAGTAACTTAATAACGTAAATTTTTTAGAAAATAACGGTTCTTTTCATTCAAAAATTCAACTCTGGAATAAATTCGCTTATAAAACTAAAAATATTGTAGCAATGATATTTACAACAAATATATTTGAAAGGTCATTTAATGACATAATAAGGTCATTTTTAGAGATCCATTGAGTAACTGTAAAGATATAGATGCTTTTTTGAACAGATCTTTTAACAAAAAAATTTTTTTTAAAAATCGATAACTCGATAACTAATAGAGCTATCGATTTTTCGTTCGGCGAATCATGTTTTTTTCTTGTTCCCTACCAGAAAACATCTTCAAATCGCGGCGCCCCGGAAATCGTAATCGTGCCAATTTTTTGTTTTAGGCTTTAAGGAATTCTTCCGAAGACTCAATAAATTTCCCAACAATTCGATCTGTGTGACTTATCTGGTTTTGAATGTAAGCTCCTAAAATTTTGTTTCAATTCGATAAAAGTTTTTGTATGCTTTTTTTTTTTCTATCAAAATACGTAGACAGTTCTGTAACCACACAATAAACCACATAGCGGACTCGGTTTAGTTTCGAATTAGTAATGAAACCGAGAACTCGGATTAGATACCTCGTATTCGATTCGAGTTCGAAACGAGTCCGCAATCTCGTAAAATGAATTTTTATATATCTGCAATTAATCATCGCAACATTATTAAAAAAATTTAATTTAAAAAAAAAATTCCTAAAATTATTCGAAAACGATTTGCTAATGTAAAAATTCTTGCTTCGGTAGTGATTCGATTATGATAAAAAATCTCGTTTCGAGAATGAAATGTGCATTTCTCCCGCCATTGGGTTCATTAGCAAAACATTTTCGAACTTCGTTTTCGAAATAAATATCCGAGATCTCGGATTCACCTCGAATTCGAGGCAAATTCGTTTGGTTTATTGGGCAGCATTTAGAAAATTATGTCATTTTGAATAAGAGTTGAAAATTATTATGCAATGTAGTTAACAGTTCAAATATGGAATCATTAAAATTTTATTTTTATTAATAAAGCGTTAAAAAAAAAATGATTTATTGATCGTAAGCTAAATAAATAAAATACTGGAATTCAATAAAAATTCAACAATTTAAGTATTTTTGTTTTATGGTACCACTGAATAGCTTACATTCCATTTCACCAACTTGCAAACTATAGCAAAAATATTGATACAAACATATTATATAATTTATTATACAAGTAATTAAAATCAAAAAAAAAATATTTACCCAAATATTCATTAAAACTAATTAATTTGGCAGCACTAAAGACGTCATAGAAGAATAAGTTGTGCGGCTTCCGTTAAGATATGCGCAGAATGTGCAGAGTTGCCAACTTTATGAACTTTCGAATAGAGCACACTTAAGCAGTTTTTGTGAGCATTACTATGAGTGCAAGTAGTTGCAATATTTGCAGCTTATTTGTGAAGATTTTTTTTTTAAATTTTTTTTAAATGACTTCACATTTTTATTAAAGTTTTATATTTTGTAAGCTTTTTAATGAGCACAAATATTGAAAAATTATTATTATTTTATTTTATTATTTATTATATTATTATGTTATTTTTTTTTTTAATAAAGTGACTATTTGTGTTTTTATTGTTGTTTAATTATTGTTTTGTACAATTAAAAAAAATAATATAAATTTACTAAAGCATGCATTCAATAGAATGCAATAAAAATGAACAACTTAATAACTTAAAACAAACGTTGTATGCAGCAATAAACTGCTTTAAAGCAACAGCAAAAAAATTAAGAAAACAATAATAAAACTGCAACTTACATACTTTAAGAAGAAGAAGAAGAATAAGAAGAAGAAGAAGAAGAAGAAGATGAAGAATAAGAAGAAGAATACTAATAATAAGAAAACGAGGAAGCAAGAAATAAACCCCCATTTTCCGATCACAATACAAAAAAATCGCAAGGTATGCAAGCAATAATTGTTATTCTTATTGTTGTTGTTGTTATATGTGTTGTTGCTGTTGTTGCCACCAGCGCAATGGCTGCTCAGATACAGCCATACAAACATGCATACACATATTCACACACATACACACACGCCCATTCCTATACTCACTCACACTCACGCGCCACACTCCATCATTTACACTTGCGTGTAAAGACAACAACAACAACAACAACAACAACAACAACAACAACAACAACAACAACAACAACAACAACAACAACAACAACAACAAAAAACAATAAAGTAAACAATAATTTAAATCAGTTTTTAATTAATGCAAAATGTGTGCAAATCCGACAAATCGACGCTGCTGACGATGGGTCGTCTTCGTCGTCGTCGTTGTCGTCGTCGCTGCTGTGCGGTGGGTGGTGGAGGGCACATATAAATGACGCCCCGCTGTAACGCCTCAGTTTATAGCGTCAACGGTACGACGCGACGCGTAAAACCAATGACAATTTTTTATAGCAGTTCATGCTGGGTGGTGTTGTTGGCTGGAGGAGGGCGGCAAAATTTCCAAAAGGGGTGCTTATAATGATCGGTGTCAATTAGACGTTGTAGTACACCGATGAGCTGCCGATAAACAAAAACGCTTTCAACTACAATCATCAGTTAATTAAAAGCAACTCACAACTTGCTATCGATTTGAAGAAATGCGTGAGCATAAAAATAATTTTTTCTTGCTTAACCCTATGTAGCACCAATGTTTTGATACAATATTTTGGCCTGAATTTTGATGCGCTCGAATATTTTCGGGCTAACTGATCACGAATCTCGGGTTAAAATGCAGAAAATTGTACAATCAAAATGAGCAATTCAAGATGGCGTTTGTAAATATTTGAAAAGCGACACCCAGAGAAAAAATCTGGTTAATTTAACTAAGTTTTAAGCAAATCTCAGGTAAAAATGTTCCAACATGAATTGACAGGTTGAGGTAACCACATGATTTTTATGTCAATTTTTACCTGTTTTTGGGGCTTAATCAAACTGACATATATGGTTAATATAACTATGTATTAAACTTTTATAACTATACTTCTATACTATTATATAAAAAGATACTCACGGCGTATTTGGTGACGAGTGTTCTCAATAACCGCTGAACCGATTTTTATAATTTGTTCACTATTCAGTTGCTATGATAAGTGAAATTACTATAGGGTACTACGTTTTTTACAAAACTTTTTCTTTAATTATTAAAGAACAGCACAACAAACAGCAGAAAACCAATTCTTAAGCTCTTGCTGTGAGAGTAACTCTCAACACAGCACGGCTGCCATGTTGTGTGGGGAGTTGCTCTCAGTTTGGTCTCTTGAACAGTGCTGCCAGATGATTTTTTCAGATGAAGAACATGTGTTAAGGCGTAGCAACACGCACCGGTAATAACTAGTAGTTAAATAAAATAAAAAAAAAAAAACAAATTGGCCATTTCAGCCCTTGAAAGGATTTTGACCGAGCTTCTTATGATCAATTGTGTTGTGTGTGTAATAAAATGTTTGCACACAATTGACCGAGAACTAGACCGACATGTTTTATGCCGACTCCGAACGGCTATAGTTCATGTTCTCAAGAAGCTTTACATGGCATTATTTACTCTCTGAGGTTTGCCATTGTCTGCAGAGAGGTGGTGACCGATCAGAAAAATTTCTTATTGAAAAAAACTTTTCGCCGCGGCTGGGGATCGAAAACGGGCTCCGAGCATGCTAAGCCACACACTTAACCTGCATGCCACGGTCACCACAAATAAACTGCTAATAAAAAATGATAAGTCTTCAAAACCGTCCAATACTAGCATCGAACCTGAACTTCCATAGCTATCACATGCTTAACCACATGCTTAATCAATAAGCCATGCTGTTGCATGTTTAAGCGTGAACAAAATGTGAACAAAAATCATGCGTTATATTAACACATGCTTCTTTTTACCAGTCAGGTTAAAGTAATGTGGATCAGTTTCATAAAATGTGTTTGACTCTCCTTACCAAGTTGGTTTGGTAAAAATAACGTGGATCATGTAAGAGCATTTTTTCTTCAGTGTATAAAAATTTCAAAATTATGATCAAAACAGTCGGCTGAATTTAATGACGTATGTCATGGTGTTTAGTCTAAAGTAAGTAGACTTTTTAAGAAGGGAAAAAAAAACCAAAAACAAAATTCTGGAGTCATTGAGCGTTCCATCATGTTTCTAAAAGCTGGGCAGTTACTGTCTTAATTGTAAGAAATTTTTTTTATGATACATCTTTTTTCTTGTAATTAAAGCATATTCTTTTATAAGTTTAAAAGCATATGAGCACACAACGTATGTATTCTAGGTAAACAAATACTTCCTGGAGCAATTTGAAACCTCAATTACAAATTGCCTGAAGACATCGCCTTTGGGAGCTCAAAGTCATACAAAAACCATCAATTCAGGAGCTTTAAGAATTATGTATTCCAACTAACTGGGAGTCTGATGCATGGGAAGTGGTTTATAGCTGAATAAATTGATAAGTCTGTCCATCATATACCAAGTAAAAAGTCTACACTAAGAAAAAAACACATATATCTTTCAGTGATAAAAAATGTCTCTATTTTCGATTTTTCAATTTTTATAATACAGCAATTTTTTCTATTTCAAATAAAATTTTCTTCAATTAGAAAAAATTTTCACATTTTCGAAGAAAAATTTCTTCACTTGTGGGAAATGGAAATATTTCTGGTCTCTAATAATGATAAGCATTTTTCTCGCACAAAAAAAATTCTCATTTATAGAAAAAAATTAATTGAAAATGAAAAATTTTTCATATATTTTAATAAAAAAATTCACTATGTAAAGTATTTTCTTAAATAAAAAATATATTTTCTCAAAAATAAAAGCAGTCTTCTTCTCTAAAAACGATATATTTTTATAGTTCTCTTTTTCATGGAAGCTTTTAATCATTTTAAGGGAATTTTTAGGATCAAATTTGGAGAAAAGCATTCTCTGGAGCATTCCTTGTCTTTAAATTCCTTTTATCATATTCCAAGGAATTTTTTTCTGAGTGTAGAATTGAAAATTACATTAAGACAGCTTTTAATATTAAGCCTAGTATTAAAAATTACATGAAGTCACCATCCAGTACTATTAAAAAAAATAAATAAAACCAGCGTGTTCCCTTGTTTCTCCCCCCTTCAGTCAGACAAAAACACCTAGCTTTCTCTGATAAAAAATTTCTCTATTTTCGAGGAAAGCAATTTTCTCTATTTAAAATAAAATGTTCTTCACTTCGAAGAAATTTTAACATTTTCGAATAAATATTTCTTCACTTGTGGAAAATGGAAATATTTCATGTCTCTAATAATGATTAAGTATTTTTCTCGCTCAAAAAAATTCTCATTGATAGAGAAAAATTTATTGAAAATAAAAAATTTTTCAAATATTTCAAAAACGATATATTTTTATGCCAACAGTTTGGAGTAACGTCAATAGGATTGGAGTAACGTCTTATGGTCAGACGAATCAAATTTTGAAGTAAGCATTACAATGAAACCACGAACAGACGTTTAGAGTTGCCAGCCAATTTAGTTTTATCGAGCTTCTTCAAAAGGTAATTTTTTTATTTCTTACAGTTGTTTGGTACTTCTGGTACAACCTATGTGAGGCGAAGGTTTGGTGAGGAGTGCAACTCCGACGGCTAAGCAGCTACCATTAAACACGGAGAAGGAAGTAGTTTTAGCCTTAGTTTTAAAATGTTCGATCATATCGCTCATTTCGTACAAATTGTGACAGATGAGCGCTAAATCCTCGACAATGTTGATCAATAACACATCCTTTTTGTTGATCAAAGGTATATTTTTCATACGACATATATCAAAATTAAATTTTTTGTCTACTGATCACAAATCTGGTGTCAAAATTAAGCCATCAAGCCAGAATTTTTATGCTTAACCTCAAAAAACCTTTAAAAAAATTGAGAAAATGAATGAAAATTCGCCAGAAGAAATTGAAAGAACAATTTTTTTTTAACTTAAGCACTGAATTTTAATGAAGAAAGATCCGCTAAATCTAGATTCCACCGGTAGAACTGAAGTAGCGCAAACAATTTTTTCCTAACCTCAAAGTAACCGGAAATCACTCACTGTTTTTTGAAATCTGCATAAATTTCAGTCAAAATGGGTACAAAGGGTTTTTCGGGGTCACCGATTAAGAAACTGAAGTCAGATTCAAGATAAATAAAGATGGGGGATGCAATGTGGTGGATGACAGTATAAAAAATCAAAGCATTGAACCAAAATTTTGTAAGGAGGGGGTTTTGGGGTTACTGATAACGAGCTTATGTCAAATGTTGGAAAATTCAGGATAGCAGATTTAAAATGGCTATTGTGCTATACAAGATGGCGGATATATTTTTTTCGGAATCAACGGATTTAGTTCTAAGTCGGTATAAGAGCATTTTTTGGGTCATCGATATAAAATTTTGTATCAGATGTGGACAATTTTCAAGATGGCGGATGTGTTACACAAGACCGAAAATTAATCGGAATTTGAGAACTGGAAAATCGGTACAATCGTGTTTTTCGGGATTCTGTTTACGAATCTAGAGTCGGAATTTGGAAAAAGGTTCTTCTATATTCGTCTCTTATTTCCTTCATTAAGCATTGGTCCAATTTTCATTAATTTTTTATATTTTTAAAGGGTTTTTGAGGTTAAAACAAAATACTGACGTGATGGCCTAGTTTTGACACCAGATTCGTGATCAAGAGGCAAAAATACTACGGAAAACATATGTTGCATAAAAGTTATACTTATTTTTTTTTCTGTGGCTGTGTATCATCAAATTTTAATCCATATGAAGAAGATTTGACTTGATCTACAAAAAAATTCGTTTTTTTTTGTATTCAATGAACAATTTGATTCGAATAAGAATAAAAAATAATAACAGGATCGTAGAGTTTTTAAGAACTCTTTGTCGTTCTAAACAATTTTTCTAATCTTAATTTTTTGTTTTGAATAAATTCGGGGGATAAAAGAATTGCAATTTTTTTAAAAATATTTTGAAATCTAACGAAAGAGGATATCATAGACGGTCTGCATTTTAAAATATTATGATGACGCTCTTCAAAATTTGAAAATATGAGAATTATAATAAATAACTCAAAGAAATAAATGGTAACTCAAGGACATAAAAATACTAAAACAGCATTAAAGTCATCAAATTTGAATAATTCTTTTTTTTTAAGCGGCACAGAACAGCAAACATCGGGCACATAACAGCACATAACATAGTTTTTAAGAAAACAAAAATGGCGAAGCTAACTTCACGTACATTTTTTTTAATGCTTTTTTGCTTGCAGTTTTGTATTACAATTTTTTTCTTTTTAATTTTCGACAGAGTTAACTAGATTTCTTTAACGTTTTTTAACAAATTGTAGAATTTGCAAAAATATATCGAATCTTAAGAAATAAGTAAAATATCTAAGAAATCGATAAACTTAAAAAAAATATATGTATTATATATATATACACTAAAATATATTAAAATCTATCTCGAAATTGTGAAAATTTCTA
Source organism: Tetanocera ferruginea (assembly GCA_958299015.1). Lineage (NCBI taxonomy): Eukaryota > Metazoa > Arthropoda > Insecta > Diptera > Sciomyzidae > Tetanocera > Tetanocera ferruginea. The sequence continues at coordinate 140,300,330 of OY282640.1, forward strand.
ATAAATTTGAAATAAATTGAAACTGAAATAAAATTTGAGCTTTTTAGCAGTTATAGTAATTAATTTCTTGCAGAAAGCAGCAAAGAAACAAAAAAGTGTGTAACCTGTCAAAGCTAGCAAAACTGTATATTTATCAAGATAAAACTTTGAACTAAAAATGTTTTAATTTTATTTTTCTGCATGCTTACATTAGTTGTGCTTCTATCTTGTATTATGTTTGTTTTTTTTTTTTTTGTACGTTCATTCATTTTGTTTTGCTTCATTGCGAAAATAGGAGAAAAAAAAAAAACGAAAATGAAAAAAAAAAACAACAACTTGCATGATTTATGAAGATGTAAGACGTGACAAGAAGAATGCAATCTGGCAACATTTACAAACAAACATGAAGCTTTAAGTCGCGCTTTGAACAGAAGCAGCATACATATGTACATAAATATGTATGTATGTGTGTATGTATGTATGTATGCATATATTTATATAGCAAAAAAAGCGTTCACATATTTTCATTGAAAATAAGCCAAAACACACACACACACACCGATATGCAGACATATATTACAGTTACAAACACAATTTAACAAAGTGTAGCAGAAAAAGTAATTTGGTTTTTTATGACTTTGTGTGTCATAAAAAAAAAGCAGCATAATAGCTAGAATAAATATAAAATAATGGCCGGGAAGAAGGTTGGGCTCAACTTTGCACTAAATATTTTGTATTTGTATTTGTTTTTTTTTTTTTTTTTCATATTATTTTCTGCAAATCAAACTAAAGTTAATTTGTTGCATAGTGTAATTATTATGATTGTTTTGCGGAGCGGAGTAAGAAACCGTTATATATGATCATTTCAGAAAAGATGCATAATTTTCATACAATGCTTTCTTAGTATGAAAAAGCTCAAAAAAGCCTTAATGGAGATTTTGATAATTTCTTTAAAAAATCGTCACAATTATTTTAAAATTAAAAACAGCTCTCATTAACAGCACTAACTATATTAAAAACAACTGTTAAGACTGCACAAAAAAAAATGGCTAACTGACACACGAGCAATGTGCGTGTGACGGGTGAGAATGTGTTTGTTTTATATTTTGTTGTTGTTTGTTGTTGTTGCTATTGTGGCGCACTTATATTTTTGCGCTGAAGTTTTTATGAGCTTTAAGCCAAAGTGTCGATGAAGATGCACATTTGTTGCTGTTGTATTTTGTCGTTGCTATTGTAATTGTTGTTGAAGTTTTGCTATGGTTGTTGCTTGTGGTCGAGAAGTTTAAATATTGCGGAAGGTTAACGTGCGCTCAGTCGGTTATTTTTTTTTTGTTCGAAATATTTTATGTTGATTAAATTCATTACTATATAAACAACAACAACAACAACAACAACAACAACAACAACAACAACAACAACAACAACAACAACAACAACAACAACAACAACAACGAGAAGAAATACAGTAAAATAAGAGTTAAATTTTTTGTAAGCAAAGTACAAACAACAATGTTGCCAAGTCAGAAGAAGGAAAGCGTCACAGCAATTTGACTGTTATGTGTGATATCTGAAAAGCACGAAAATTGCACATTAAATTAAAAATGATTTGTGAAAATATTTGACATATTTTTCATAGAAAAATATAAACAAAAATTTTATAAAAAATCCCAACATACCAGCATAATATAGCAGAAATGAAATGACAATTTAATGACAATGATAATGAAATTACCATGGCAATGACAATGACAATGACAGTGACAATGATAATGACAGTGACAATGACAATGACGATTACAATGACAATGACAGTGACAGTGACAGTGACAATGACAATGACAATGACAATGACAATGACAATGACAATGACAATGATAATGAAAATGACAATATCAGTGACAATGACAATGACAATGACAATGATAATGACAGTGACAATGCCAATGTCAGTGACAATGATAATGACAATGACATTGACAATAACAATGACAGTTACAGCAACAACGGTAATAACATTAAAAATGATAATGATAGTAAGAATGACAATGACAATGACAATGACAGTGACAATGACAATGACAATGACAATGACAATGACAATGACAATGACAATGACAATGCCAGTGACAATGACGATGACAATGACAATGACAATGACACTGAAAATTACAATGAATATGACAATAACAATGACAATGACAATGACAATGACAATGACAATGACAATGACAATGACAATGACAGTGACAATGATAATGAAAGTGACAATGACAATCACGATTACAATGACAATGACAATGACAATGACAGTGACAATGACAATGACAATGACAATAACAATGACAATGACAATGACACTGACAATGAGAATGCGAATGACAATGACAGTGACAATGAAAATAACAATAACAATGACAATGACAATGACAATGACAATGACAATGACAATGACAATGACAATGACAATGACAATGACAATGACAATGACAATGACAATGACAATGACAATGACAATGACAATGACAATGACAATGACAATGACAATGACAATGACAATGACAATGAATGAAACAATGACAATGACAATGACCATAACAGTGACAATGACAATGACAATGCCAGTGACAATGATAATGACAATAACAATGACATTGACAGTGACAATGACAGTGACAGTAACAATGGTAATAACAATGAAAATGATAATGATAGTAAGAATGACAATGACTATAACAGTGACAGTGACAATGACAATGACAATGACAATGACAATGACAGTGACAATGCCAATGACAGTGACAGTGATAATGATAATGACAATGACAGTGACAATGACAATGATTATGACAATGACAATGACAATGCCAATGACAGTGACAGTGATAATGATAATGACAATGACAATGACAATGATAATGACACTGAAAATTACAATGAATATGACAATTACAAAAACAATGACGAATATAATGACAATGACAAAGACAATTACAATGACAGTGTCAATGACAATTGAAATTACAATGAATATGGCAGTGACAGTGACAATAACAATCACAATAACAACGACAACGACAACGACAACGACAACGACAACGACAACGACAACGACAACGACAACGACAACGACAACGACAACGACAACGACAACGACAACGACAACGACAACGACAACGACAACGACAACGACAACGACAACGACAACGACAACGACAACGACAACGACAACGACAACAACAATGACAATGACACGGACAACTCCGATGAAAATAACAATGACAATGATAATGACAGTTAAAATGACAATTAAATGACAATGACAATGACAATGACAATGACAATGACAATGACAATGACAATGACAATGACAATGACAATGACAATGACAATGACAATGACAATGACAATGATAATGACAATGACAATGACAATGACAATGGCAATGACAATGACAATGACAATGACAATGACAATGACAATGACAATGAAAATGACAATGACAATGACAATGACAATGACAATGACAATGACAATGACAATGACAATGACAATGATAATGACAATGACAATGACAATGACAATGACAATGACAATGAAAATGACAATGACAATGACAATGATAATGACACTGAAAATTACAATGAATATGACAATTACAATAACAATGACGAAGATAATGACAATGACAAAGACAATTACAATGACAGTGTCAATGACAATTGAAATTACAATGAATATGACAGTGACAGTGACAATAACAATCACAATAACAACGACAATGACAACGACAACGACAACGACAACGACAACGACAACGACAACGACAACGACAACGACAACGACAACGACAACGACAACGACAACGACAACGACAACGACAACGACAACGACAACGACAACGACAACGACAACGACAACGACAACGACAACGACAACGACAACGACAACGACAACGACAACGACAACGACAACGACAACAACAATGACAATGACACGGACAACTCCGATGAAAATAACAATGACAATGATAATGACACTTAAAATTGATGTCAAAATGACAATGACAATGACAGTGACAGTGACAATGACAATGACAATGGCAGTAACAAGGATAATGACAAAACAAATAACGAGGACAATGACAGTGACAATGACAATGGCAATTACATTAACAATGTCAACGACACTGACAATGACATGTGATTTAGAGACCTCGGAAGTCTCAGAAGGTACAGGTTTCAATCCCGGCTTTAGCTTTGGTGCCACGCTTCGAACTTTCTTCAATGGTTATCTCATTTATAATATTTACTGCAATTTATAATTCTTCCAAAGATGGAATTGCATAACAATCAAAATGTAGTGTTGCTATCAATGGTATAACAACATCAACAAATTGGCCATTTCAGCCCTTGGAAGGACTTTAACCAAGCTTCTTATGATCAATTGTGTTGTGGACCTACATGTTTTATGCCGACTCCGAACGGCTACAGTTCATGTTCTCAAGAAGCTTTACATGGCATTAGTTACTCTCCGAGGTTTGCCATTGTCTGCAGAGAGGTGGTGACCAATCAGAAAAATTTTTTATTGAAAAAAATTTTCGCCGCGCCTGGGGATCGAATCCGGGCTCCGAGCATGCTAAGCCACACACTTAACCTGCATGCCACGGTCACCACTACAAATGGTATAGTGTTATAAAATATGACGTAAGATGATGGAAAGAACATGGCATGAAATGGCATGATACATATAATGATATGAGATGAAATGCCATAAAAATGGCATGAAATGACAAAATACAAGACGACATGACATGACATGATACAACACGACATCAATTGACAAAAAAAACATATAGAATATAGAATATGATATGAGAAGATGCAAGACGACATGACATCAAATGACATAACATAACTGTTAACATTGTATTTAGTTAGTAAAATACTCTTGTTCTACACTGTTGTTATGCTTTTCTCTTAAGCTATTTAGTATGCATACAAAATTATGATCGGCATATAGGATTGTCCAGGAAATGGCCAACCAGAAATTTCAAAATATTCAAATAAAATGTCTCTGAGAGCAGCAACAGCTGTAGTTCGAAATAAATCAAAGTCATTGTATTAAGAAACTTAAGAATTAAAGCGAAAATGTAGTACGTTGCGTTATTAATAAATTTTTAAAAAAATTCATGAGAATTTTTAAAAAAATTCATGAGAACTTTTAATATGGAGGGGAAAATGTGTAACGTCCGAACACATGCAATTCTAATCTGTGACTTTATTGTAACGATTTTTAAGATGTTGTTGAACCTTTCTTAAAACTTATTTTATTTGTAATTATCTTTTTTTTAGATTTTTAATATGCGACCGACCATTTTGCAGAATTATTGTAAGTTCGGAAGTAGTCTTAAAAATACAACTTCCTTTTTTTGTAACGTCCGAACGGGGGAAAAAATTTTTAGTTAAAAAGCGGTCAAACCCATAATGTTTCAATTATCATTTTTAATACTCATGGAGGGCTATTTAAGGGGCGCCCAGACGTTGGCCGTTTTTTTTAAATCGACTTTTTTTTATAATTTTGTATTTAAGTAAATATTCTCAAGATTTTAAAAAAAAATTTCATGGAAAAATTTTTACGGGTTCAAAAGTAACAGCCGGATTATTGAGAACGCATTTTTATTTTTCCTTGCATTTTTCTTTGTTCACATACTTCGAACGCGTTTATCTCGAAACCATGTTTTTCGTACTGGTTGCGGCACTAGCGGGTTAATTTTTTGACGAAATTTTTTTTTTATTTTATTGAACTTGATTCGCAAATAAAGAAATTCACTTGTGTTAAGCATCTCCTCAAAGCCGGTTTTTGTTTGCTTCTCTATTCTTCACGAGAAAATTTTACAATAACATAACATAACATATCAAAACTGCAAGGAGGATCAAAATTATTGATATCCTTCGGTCCTAACAACCCCGAGTGCCAAGTAAAACAAACCCAGGTGCGTTTGTACCAGAATTTGCGGCTCCTTGGTCTTCGTGTTTACCGTAGTAGTCGGCAGTATTAAAACCCGTCCGTAGGTATAAAAGGATATGGGAAGGTCACTCTGAAAATAATTCTTATTCTACGAAGGAATATCTAGGAATATCTAGGTTCGTTAATAATATAATTACTCCAGGTAGCAGCCGCTATATTGAAAATCTACCAAGTGGCCACTCTCACTCCCTCGACAAACCAAAAATAGGCTAGAAAATGAAAAAAAAAAAAACAATCACAAAAGCTAGCAAGACCGGACGTAATCGTGGTCGCGAAAGTCATCGAACTTTCATATAGCGACATTATCCGAAGGATGAAACAAGAAATGTCATTTGAAACGTTCGAAGAGAACGCTCTCCGAATAAGAACGAAGGGAGAGGTGCTTTTTTATAACATTACATTTTTACTTTATTTACATGCTTAAGGTTGATTATAAAAACGAAAACCATTCCAAAACACATAATTTTTGATATAAGCAATACATTTTGCTGAATGACATATTAACATATTAAAAAAAAATGTTTCATAAGATTTTTTTATGCTAGAGTCAATATTGCGAGGAACAAGATCTCTCAACAGACATCAAATTATTACAAAATATTCAAGGTTATGTGTAGATATAAGTGGATTTATTGCACTCTAACTTATTTTTTCCTTGATATAATATTTGTAATTTTTTTATTTAAATAATTTTCTTATGATTAAAAATAAACTGACAAATATTTGTTTAAGCTAATTTATTAGATATAAATCAAATCAATTTCCTTGATTTTTGTTTGCAAACAATTTTTCAATGGTTTGAGCACGAATTGAAAGATACAATATGAGCCAGCAACAAAACGAAACAACTACAACAACAAAGAGCAGTATAAAAATAATAACAAATGTACGATAATATGAAGCAATGATATAAGAAAAAAAAAACACGCAACAAAAGCAAGTGACGAAGAAACGCAGCAAAAGTACAGAGAAGTAAAAGAAAAATAATAATGAAACAAGCAATAAGAAACATAAGAAAGCAGCAGCGGAAGAAAAGCAAACAGCAGAAAAGATGAACAGGCATTATGAATGTGTTGCGAACCTTGACACAAAATATTTTTTCTGTTTAATTTTTTTTTTTTTTATTCTATTCTCTTTGCACTCATTCTGATTTCTTGCTTAATTTCTTTAATTGCACTGTAAAGCTTAATAAACTTGCTAGCTGTTGATTTGTAGGTTTATGAAGTCGCTTGTGTGGTAAATTTTTTACAAATTTTTTTCAAAATTAAGTTTAAAATTTAAACAAAAATGGCATGTGTCAAGGCATTAGATGTTACTCTGAAACATATAAATATTTAAATATATTTATATTTAAATATATCCAGTTTTAATTTAATTTATCCAGTTTTATATTAAGTTTTAACAACAGCACATGTGAAGAATATGTCATCTGCAAAAAAGTGTTGCCTAATTCTAGGCAGTCTTATTAAACATTGTTTTTTGCATGTCTTTATTCCAAGAATATTTGCAAAAGCTAAGAAAAAATTGTTTGCAAAACTTATTTACATTTTTAGGCATTCACAGTGAGCATGCCAGAATAGCGTGTCATGTGTAGAATTCATATTTTTAGACGCTCTACATAAATGACTTGCTTGAAAAGCTAATCAGAAGTTACGAAGTTACATGTATGTGGATTGATAACATGGTTTTTTGTTAAAAAATCAAAAAAGTATAAGATTAATAAAATATAATATATAGCAAGAATACGCTATATATAGAAAATATTTTGCATACTTTTAGGGGCTGCATTTAAATTACTTCGATTTTAGTCAATTAAATAAACACACACGAACTTCTCACACTCGGAACATAGCAATTTGAAGTTTGGTGTAGAATTTTAAATATGTAAAATTTTTTTGCATAATTTTAGGCACACCATACAAATTTGTATAAAATAAAATAAGTGCGCAAAAAAGTGAGATGAGTAACTTTGTCATGTTTAGTTAAATCGTATTAGTTGTATAAACATTAAAAATTTTGCTGCATATTTATAGGCACAAAATTAAAAATGCATTGATTTTAAAAAATAAAGAAATGGAATCTTTAACATTAAAAAAAAGAGATCAATACAACATAAATTATTAAAATTGTTCTAAGGTTTTGAAAGAATAAGAAGTTAACGATTTCATTGCATACTTTTAGTAGCATATAGCAGCATTCAAATGGCTTTTATTTAAAATTTATGTGTGATTTTATTAAAAAATTATGTGGGCACAGCAGCTAGATGTCTGAATTTGAAAATTTAAGGAAATTATTATTATAACAAAAAAATTGATTATTATACAAGAAGAACTCCTTGATTTAAGTAAAAACTTATTACATACCTAATATGTGAATGCTTACACAAAATTAATGTACAAACAAAATTTATGAATTTTACATTAAAAATCGGAATAATTTTGAATCTTAACTGCTATTTAAAAGATTCCATTGCATACTTTAAGTATAATACTTAAATACTTAAAACAAAACATTTAAATAAAATTGATTTATATTCAACATAAATTAATGTGTTAATTTCAATACGAGAACATTTCATAGAGCAAACTATTTGTTTTAAAGAAACATTAAAAACTTTGTTAGCATAACTGTAGGCGTAGCATAAGAATAATTTTTATTTAAATAAAAAACTGCAAGAAACACGAATTCCATCATAAAAAGATGTTTCAAATTATTTTACATAGGATCTAATAGCGGTTGAACAATTGAAAAAAATTGCTGCATACTTTTAGGCACTCAGCTAAAATTTTCATTTTTACTGAAAAGACATCAATATTCAAAAATCAAGAGAGTTACAGTCGTATGTTATCATTTTTCTAAGTAGTTCAATATAAATTAATAATAAAACATTGCGGCATACTTTTAGGCACTGATATGAAATTATTTTTATTTAAATGATATATCGAGCCATAACCGCAAAAAATATGTAACTATCAATACTAAAATTTTAAAGCAGACGATTTTATTTAATTATTTTCGACTTAAGATTTTTAGTTACGACAGTGTTTTTACACAATCCTACAGTATAAATAATTTTATTATAATTACTATTATTTTATAATTAAAGATGATTGATTATGATATAAATTATAAGGTTCGATAAAAAAAACAATTTTTGTAAATTGCTGGTTACATCTTTTTTGCGGGTATGGCTCGATATACATATAAACACGATTTGTTTTTTCCGAAATAAGATGATTTCAAAAGAAACATTGAATATGATAAACTAAAACTTTATAAAATCTTTAAAAGTGTATGTTGCACTGCAAGCCACTAACTTCAATTGAACTTTAGTTATAGTAAAATTAGTAATAAAAGCAATAAATGCAATTAAAATAATAAAAGTCGTTATAGTTATAAAAGTAATAGTAATAATAAAAATAATAAAATTGAAAAAAAAACTATAAAAGTAATACAAGTAATAAAAGAAATAAAAGTAAAAGAAGTAAAATAAGTACTTAAAGTAAAAAATGTAACAAAACCAATAAAAGTAACAGAAGTAATAAAAGAAATAATATAAATAATAGTAATAGAAGTAATAAAATTAATTAAAATAATTAAAGTTTTAAAAGGAATAAAAGTGAAAAACATATAAGAGTTATAAAGGTGCTAAGAGTACAAAAGTACTAAAAGTAGTAGAAAAAAAGTATTTATAAAAAAATTATAGTAAAAGTAACAAAAGTTGTAAAAGTAATAAAAGTAATTAATTAATAAAAGTTAAAAATTTATAAAAATTATAAAAGTTATAATAGAATAAAAGTAATAAGAGTAATAAGAATAAATAAAATAAGTACAAATATCAAAATTAATATAAGTTATATAAGTTATAAAAGTAATAAAAGTAAAATCTTTTTAAAATCATTTAAATAATTAAAGCAATAAAAGTACTACAAGTCTTAAAGTAATAAAAATAATACTAACTAAAAAATAATAAAAGTTATAAAAGTAGTAGAAGTAATAAATAACTAAAAGTAATTAAAGTTAAAAAAAGTAATAAAATTATAAAAGTAATAACAGTAATAAAAATAATGAGAGTAACAATAAATAATATAAAAAGTTATAAAATTACAAAGTCCTTAAAGTTATTTTAGTTATTAAAGTAATAAAAGAACTAAAAGCATTAAAGTACTAAAAGAAATAAAAGTGATACTATTAAAAAATAATAAAAGTAATATAAGTAAAAAAGTAATAAAAGTAATAATAGAAATAAAAGTAATAAGAGTAATAATTAATAAAATAAATAAAAGTTATACAAATAACAAAATTAATATAAGTTATAAAAATTATAAAAGTAAAAAAACATACTAAAAGTTATTTAAGTTATTAAAGTTATAAAAGAAATAAAAGTATTAAAGTACTAAAAGAAATAAAAGTAATACTATTAAAAAATTATAAAAGTAATAAAAGTAAAAAAAGTAATAAAAGGAATAATAGACATAAAAGTAATAAGAGTAACAATAAATAAATGTTATACAAATAACAAAATTAATATAAGTTATAAAAGTAAAAAAAGTACTAAAATTTATTTAAGTTATTAAAAAGAAATAAAAGTATTAAAGTAATAAAAGTAATAAAAGTTATAAAAGTAATAATAGAAATAAAAGTAATAAGAGCAACAATAAATAAAATAAATAAAAGTTATATAAATAACAAAATTAATAGAAGTCAAAAAAGTAACAAAAGTTCTTGAAGTAATAAAAGTATAAGTGCCAAAAGTCATAAAAGTATTACTAGTAAAAACAATAATAAAAGTAATAATTGAAATTGAAGTACATAAAAATTGTAATAAAAAAATAATAAAAAAATAAAAATAACAAATAATTATAATAATAATAACAATAATAGTAATAAAATCAACAAAAGTAATAAAAGCAGTAAAAATAATAAAAGTAATAAAGAAATAAAAGTAACAATAGTAAAAAAAGTAATGCTAACGGCCAACAAATATTCCAGCAAACAAGTCAAATATAAAATGACTTTATTAAAGCATTACTAAAAAACAAAAAATGTTTGATCTAGTTTGCATTGCATACTATAAGGCGCAGTGTTGGAATTACTTCATTCTGCATGCAATTCTCTGATATATGCAATTTTCGCAAAAACTGGTGTTAAAATTATAAACAAAGTAATAGAAAAATCTTTCATTTAGAAACACACCAAAAAAATTATATTGTTGCATACTTTTAAGCGTTAAATTAACTGCTTAAAATTATATAACATGCTTAAATATGTGTTGGTATCCCAGAGGAATATGATGTTTATTAAGAAAAATGTTAGAAAAATGATGAAAAGTTAATTTAAATTTTAGAAAAATTCTTAATGCATATTTTTAGACACATAATTAAAATATGCTACACCAACAAATATAATGTTCATGCAATTCAGCTCAGTTTGGATTTTCAGGAAAAATTATTTTCAAAAAATTTGACAAAATTTCGTGCATATTTTTAGGCGCTTTAGTTTCATATTTAATTAACATTAACTAAACTTTGAATAACAGCAATGCATGTGCAACATAATGCACAAAATGACTTGAGTATAAAAAAACTAATTTAATTCCAATTTTCATTGCATACTATTAGGCGCAGCGTCGAAATGAATAAATTTGGCATAAAATTCTCTAATGTAACTCTGATCGAAAACTTACTTAGCGGAAAAAAATAGCAGCAGAAAATCTTTAAAGTTAAAATACAAGAAAAAAATTAATTTTTGCATGCTATTAAGCGTTGAACAAAGAACTTCAAATTATATTAAATAGTCATATATTTGCAGGTCCCTCATAAGAATACGTTGATCATTAAGAAAAAAGTTGGAAAAATTAAAATGGTAAGAAAATCTTGCTGCATAGTTTAGGCACATAATTAAAATATTCTTCACGAACAAATTATATGTTCATGCAATTCAGCATGAAAATTAAAATTACGTGCATATTTTTTGGCGCTTTAGTTTCATATATAATTTATATTTACAAAACTTTAAATAACAGTAATAAATATTATAATAACATCAACAAAATCACGCAAAATTACTTGTCTGTATGATAAAGAAAAAACTTTAAAATTGAATTCTAATTTTCATTGCATACTATTAGGCGCAGCGTCGAAATTTATACATTTAGCATGAAATTCTCTGATAAAACTATGATCGAATTCCCGCGAAAACTTACTTACTGGGAAAAAATAGTAAAAGAAAATCTTTAATTTTGAAACACAAGAAAAAATTATATTTTAGCATACTTTTAAGCGTTGTTCTCTAAATTATATTAAGTGCTCATATATGGTCTCCCATACGAATATATTGCGCATTAAGCAAAATTTTAGAAAAAAAATTATGAATAGTAAATTTTCAAAAGTTCAGAAAATTCATGGTGCATATTTTTAGGCACATAATTAAAATCAAGTCCATCAACAAATTTTATATTCATGCAATTCAGCCCAGTTTGCGGTTACAAGAAAAAAACTATATAAAAAATTTGACAAAATTACGTGTTTATGATAAGGCGGAATAGTTTTATATTTAATTTAAATTATTTTAACTTTAAATAATTGTTATAAATGTTAAACAAATCATGTTAAATGCCTTGATAGTACCATTTTAGAAAAACCTATAAGTTTCGATACTCATTTTGATTGCATACTATTAGGCCCAACATTGGAATTACTTCATGCTACATGAAATTCTCTGTTATATCAAATTCCAGCGAAAAATAATGTTGAAGTTCTTTAAGAAAGTAGTAGAAGAAAATTTTAAAGTTTATAATACAAGAATTTTATTTTTTAATTTTTGCAAACATGCAAACGTTTAAAAAACTACTTTAAATTATATTAAAAACTCATGTGTCTCTACGAAAATGAACATAAGAATAAATAGTTCATTAAGAAAAATTATGAACAAAAAATTTTGAAATGGTAAGAAAATTATAATTTATTTTAGGCACAGAATTAAAATATCCTACACCAACACAAAATATTTTCCTGTAATTCAGCCCAGTTTGTGGTTACAAGAAAAATTCTGTTCACAAAATTTGAAAAAATTTTTGCTGCATATTTTTAGGCACATCATTTAAATATTCTCCACTAACAAATATTATTTACATACCATTCAGCGCACTTTTAGCTTTCAATAAAAACTATACACAAAATTTGACAAAATTTCGTGCATATTTCTAGGCGCTTTATTTTCATATTGGATTTAAATTAATTTACTATTAAAATCAAACAAAGCGGAAGCAAATTATTAACACTTTTAATGCTTTATATGTGTGTCTATTAAATTGAAGTTAATAAAATTCACTTAATGTTAAACAAAGAATAAAAATGTTCCTGTCAACCGCTATAAATATTTTTATTAAACTATAATAAGTAAATAATAAGAAATTCAAGCTATTTAAAAGACACTTTAAAATGTTATCAACTCATGAAATGATAATTTTGAACTAAAGCTTGACAATAATTAAAAAATTTTTTATATTCATCAACAGTCGTAATTTGTATGTTAATGAAGCGCGACAGCACCTAAGATTAACATATAAATGGCGGCACAAAATAACAAACGACACATTTCTTGACACCAACAAAAATTACTCAATAACATAAAAATTTCTGTCGAAACGAAGTAGAACTAACTGCTTTTGTGTAAGAGGTTCATTCCCCTAGGATTTTACACATACTAAGTCGTTTTAAATGATGCAAAAGTTTAAATAAAAAATTTCTATTAAATGGTGTGTCCCAGAAAAATCTCAGTGAAGACATGAAAAAATTTAAAAAAAAAAGAATTAAGATTTAAACTAAGATCTAATAAACACTGTTAAGTGTAAAGTTCTTAAGACGTTAGTTAAAGTTGGGTGATTTAGAAAATATAAAACCTTCAACATCAAGAAAAATAGACACACATATCGAAAAAAAAATTTCAAAATCAGTTTCGTTTGATTCAAAACTTTTAACATTTTTATAAAACTTTGACAAATCCGTAAATTTGTAAAAAAATATTGTAACTCATTCAATAAATTCATTTAATTTTTTCATTCATAATCATATTCAATACTCATATCCATTCATATTCATTCATATTCATTCACATTGATTCACATTCACTCATATTTATTCATATTCATTCACATTCATTCATATTCATTCATATTCATTCATATTCATTCACATTCATTCATTTATATTAATTTATATTCATTCATATTCATTCGTATTCATACATATTCATTCATATTCATATTCATATTCATATTCATATTCATATTCATATTCATATTCATATTCATATTCATATTCATATTCATATTCATATTCATATTCATATTCATATTCATATTCATATTCATATTCATATTCATATTCATATTCATATTCATATTCATATTCATATTCATATTCATATTCATATTTTTATTCATATTCATATTCATATTCATATTCATATTCATATTCATATTCATATTCATATTCACATTCATATTCATATTCATATTCATATTCATATTCATATTCATATTCATAATCATAATCATATTCATATTCATATTCATATTCATATTCTAATTCATATTCATATTCATATTCATATTCATATTCATATTCATATTCATATTCATATTCATATTCATATTCATATTCATATTCATATTCATATTCATATTCATATTCATATTCATATTCATATTCATATTCATATTCATATTCATATTCATATTCATATTCATATTCATATTCATATTCATATTCATATTCATATTCATATTCATATTCATATTCATATTCATATTCATATTCATATTCATATTCATATTCATATTCATATTCATATTCATATTCATATTCATATTCATATTCATATTCATATTCATATTCATATTCATATTCATATTCATGTTCATATTCATATTCATATTCATATTCATATTCATATTCATATTCATATTCATATTCATATTCATATTCATATTCATATTCATATTCATATTCATATTCATATTCATATTCATATTCATATTCATATTCATATTCATATTCATATTCATATTCATATTCATATTCATATTCATATTCATATTCATATTCATATTCATATTCATATTCATATTCATATTCATATTCATATTCATATTCATATTCATATTCATATTCATATTGATATTCATATTCATATTCATATTCATATTCATATTCATATTCATATTCATATTCATATTCATATTCATATTCATATTCATATTCATATTCATATTCATATTCATATTCATATTCATATTCATATTCATATTCATATTCATATTCATATTCATATTCATATTCATATTCATATTCATATTCATATTCATATTCATATTCATATTCATATTCATATTCATATTCATATTCATATTCATATTCATATTCATATTCATATTCATATTCATATTCATATTCATATTCATATTCATATTCATATTCATATTCATATTCATATTCATATTCATATTCATATTCATATTTTTATTCATATTCATATTCATATTCATATTCATATTCATATTCATATTCATATTCATATTCAAATTCATATTCATATTCATATTCATATTCATATTCATATTCATATTCATATTCATATTCATATTCATATTCATATTCATATTCATATTCATATTCATATTCATATTCATATTCATATTCATATTCATATTCATATTCATATTCATATTCATATTCATATTCATATTCATATTCATATTCATATTCATATTCATATTCATATTCATATTCATATTCATATTCATATTCATATTCATATTCATATTCATATTCATATTTTTATTCATATTCATATTCATTTTCATATTCATATTCATATTCATATTCATATTCATATTCATATTCATATTCATATTCATATTCATATTCATATTCATATTCATATTCATATTTATATTCATATTCATATTCATATTCATATTCATATTCATATTCATATTCATATTCATATTCATATTCATATTCATATTCATATTCATATTCATATTCATATTCATATTCATATTCATATTCATATTCATATTCATATTCATATTCATATTCATATTCATATTCATATTCATATTCATATTCATATTCATATTCATATTCATATTCATATTCATATTCATATTCATATTCATATTCATATTCATATTCATATTCATATTCATATTCATATTCATATTCATATTCATATTCATATTCATATTCATATTCATATTCATATTCATATTCATATTCATATTCATATTCATATTCATATTCATATTCATATTCATATTCATATTCATATTCATATTCATATTCATATTCATATTCATATTCATATTCATATTCATATTCATATTCATATTCATATTCATATTCATATTCATATTCATATTCATATTCATATTCATATTCATATTCATATTCATATTCATATTCATATTCATATTCATATTCATATTCATATTCATATTCATATTCATATTCATATTCATATTCATATTCATATTCATATTCATATTCATATTCATATTCATATTCATATTCATATTCATATTCATATTCATATTCATATTCATATTCATATTCATATTCATATTCATATTCATATTCATATTCATATTTTTATTCATATTCATATTCATATTCATATTCATATTCATATTCATATTCATATTCATATTCATATTCATATTCATATTCATATTCATATTCATATTCATATTCATATTCATATTCATATTCATATTCATATTCATATTTATATTTATATTCATATTCATATTCATATTCATATTCATATTCATATTCATATTCATATTCATATTCATATTCATATTCATATTCATATTCATATTCATATTCATATTCATATTCATATTCATATTCATATTCATATTCATATTCATATTCATATTCATATTCATATTCATATTCATATTCATATTCATATTCATATTCATATTCATATTCATATTCATATTCATATTCATATTCATATTCATATTCATATTCATATTCATATTCATATTCATATTCATATTCATATTCATATTCATATTCATATTCATATTCATATTCATATTCATATTCATATTCATATTCATATTCATATTCATATTCATATTCATATTCATATTCATATTCATATTCATATTCATATTCATATTCATATTCATATTCATATTCATATTCATATTCATATTCATATTCATATTCATATTCATATTCATATTCATATTCATATTCATATTCATATTCATATTCATATTCATATTCATATTCATATTCATATTCATATTCATATTCATATTCATATTCATATTCATATTCATATTCATATTCATATTCATATTCATATTCATATTCATATTCATATTCATATTCATATTCATATTCATATTCATATTCATATTCATATTCATATTCATATTCATATTCATATTCATATTCATATTCATATTCATATTCATATTCATATTCATATTCATATTCATATTCATATTCATATTCATATTCATATTCATATTCATATTCATATTCATATTCATATTCATATTCATATTCATATTCATATTCATATTCATATTCATATTCATATTCATATTCATATTCATATTCATATTCATATTCATATTCATATTCATATTCATATTCATATTCATATTCATATTCATATTCATATTCATATTCATATTCATATTTTTATTCATATTCATATTCATATTCATATTCATATTCATATTCATATTCATATTCATATTCATATTCATATTCATATTTATATTTATATTCATATTCATATTCATATTCATATTCATATTCATATTCATATTCATATTCATATTCATATTCATATTCATATTCATATTCATATTCATATTCATATTCATATTCATATTCATATTCATATTCATATTCATATTCATATTCATATTCATATTCATATTCATATTCATATTCATATTCATATTCATATTCATATTCATATTCATATTCATATTCATATTCATATTCATATTCATATTCATATTCATATTCATATTCATATTCATATTCATATTCATATTCATATTCATATTCATATTCATATTCATATTCATATTCATATTCATATTCATATTCATATTCATATTCATATTCATATTCATATTCATATTCATATTCATATTCATATTCATATTCATATTCATATTCATATTCATATTCATATTCATATTCATATTCATATTCATATTCATATTCATATTCATATTCATATTCATATTCATATTCATATTCATATTCATATTCATATTCATATTCATATTCATATTCATATTCATATTCATATTCATATTCATATTCATATTCATATTCATATTCATATTCATATTCATATTCATATTCATATTCATATTCATATTCATATTCATATTCATATTCATATTCATATTCATATTCATATTCATATTCATATTCATATTCATATTCATATTCATATTCATGTTCATATTCATATTCATATTCATATTCATATTCATATTCATATTCATATTCATATTCATATTCATATTCATATTCATATTCATATTCATATTTTTATTCATATTCATATTCATATTCCTATTCATATTCATATTCATATTCATATTCATATTCATATTCATATTCATATTCATATTCATATTCATATTCATATTCATATTCATATTCATATTCATATTCATATTCATATTCATATTCATATTCATATTCATATTCATATTCATATTCATATTCATATTCATATTCATATTCATATTCATATTCATATTCATATTCATATTCATATTCATATTCATATTCATATTCATATTCATATTCATATTCATATTCATATTCATATTCATATTCATATTCATATTCATATTCATATTCATATTCATATTCATATTCATATTCATATTCATATTCATATTCATATTCATATTCATATTCATATTCATATTCATATTCATATTCATATTCATATTCATATTCATATTCATATTCATATTCATATTCATATTCATATTCATATTCATATTCATATTCATATTCATATTCATATTCATATTCATATTCATATTCATATTCATATTCATATTTTTATTCATATTCATATTCATATTCATATTCATATTCATATTCATATTCATATTCATATTCATATTCATATTCATATTCATATTCATATTCATATTCATATTCATATTCATATTCATATTCATATTCATATTCATATTCATATTCATATTTTTATTCATATTCATATTCATATTCATATTCATATTCATATTCATATTCATATTCATATTCATATTCATATTCATATTCATATTCATATTCATATTCATATTCATATTCATATTCATATTCATATTCATATTCATATTCATATTTTTATTCATATTCATATTCATATTCCTATTCATATTCATATTCATATTCATATTCATATTCATATTCATATTCATATTCATATTCATATTCATATTCATATTCATATTCATATTCATATTCATATTCATATTCATATTCATATTCATATTCATATTCATATTCATATTCATATTCATATTCATATTCATATTCATATTCATATTCATATTCATATTCATATTCATATTCATATTCATATTCATATTCATATTCATATTCATATTCATATTCATATTCATATTCATATTCATATTCATATTCATATTCATATTCATATTCATATTCATATTCATATTCATATTCATATTCATATTCATATTCATATTCATATTCATATTCATATTCATATTCATATTCATATTCATATTCATATTCATATTCATATTCATATTCATATTCATATTCATATTCATATTCATATTCATATTCATATTCATATTCATATTTTTATTCATATTCATATTCATATTCATATTCATATTCATATTCATATTCATATTCATATTCATATTCATATTCATATTCATATTCATATTCATATTCATATTCATATTCATATTCAATTGATTGCTAAGTTCATCGATAACATCATTTATTGATTTGAAACTTAATTTTAAATAGAACAAAAAGCAAAAATCATTGTTTTTTGTTCTGAATTGGTAGCCAAATTAATCGATATTTCTTGATGACTCCTAGTGATTCGTCTAGAAGTCATTAATTTATATTTGATTTGTCGATACTTAATCTTTCTCGATTTCAAATTGAATTGAACAAATATTAAAAATGTTCGTGGTTAAAAGTCGAGCCATAACTTTATTAAACAATAACCAATCTTAATAACTTGATTTATCGATAACTGGGTATGTTGATGAAAATTTAGTTGATCGATTTTTATTTTGTCATTAGTTAAATGCATTGATAACTTAATTTATCTTTATCTTCATTTATCGATACCGAAATTGATCGTCAGCGAAATTTTATCTAAAGTGTAATTTATCAATCTCTAAATTAATCGATGCTAAATTTTTCAATACATAGCAATTTATCGATAATTAAATTTATTCATGAATAACTTTTATTATTACAAAATGTATCGAAAACTTGGTAGCCGAATTTATCGATACTAATCGATTGCTTATAGTGATTTATCTAAACTAGTTTATGATTTTTCGATACTTACACATTATCGATATTAAATTGAATTAAACAAATATTAAAAATATTCGTGGTCAATGGTCTATCCATAACTTTGTTTAGCGATAACTAATTTTAGTTACTTGATTTATCTATAACTACGTTTGTTGATGAAAATTTTGTTGATCGATTTTTATTTTGTCATTAGTTAAATGTATCGATAACTAAATTAATCTGTGTCTGTATCTATCGATGCAGAATTCTATTGTCAGCGAAATTTATCGATCTCTACGTTTATCGATTATAAAATTTCTGAATACAAAATCGTCGATGACTTAATTAATTGATGAATAACTTTGATTATAACTAAATATATACATTAAATATAGCGATAACTAAAATAATCTACGTATAAGTTTATTGATACCGAAATTTAAAATCAGAAAAATTTATCGATGCTTTAATTTATCGATGAATCATAATGAAGTTCATTTAGTTGTGTATTCATTCAGTAAAATTTACTTAAATTTCTTTTCTTTGAATGACTGTTATCGATTAAATTTTCTCGATTGGATTTGTTAACATAAAACGAAATCAATCACCAAAATTAAAAATATTTTATCGAAAATTCTTTTATTTTTATCGATATAATAGTTTGCAATAAAACATTTTTAATTTCAATCACCAAAACTAAAAATATTTTATCAAAAATTATTTTTTTTATCGATGTAAAATTTTTAATTTATATAAAATTATTATATTTATTTAATAATCTATGCAATAATTAAGTGAATCATAATGATTGTTTGTTTGAGTTAACTCAAAAGGTTATCGATTATTGTATCGATTTAATGTTATTGTTACAATGCATTATAAAAAAAAAATATAAAAGCAAGTAAACTATTATTAATAAATTAGCCAAAATCAATAGAACCGATAGAAAAACAATCTTTTCAAAACTTTATTTATTTAAATCGATATTTTTTGATTAGCCTCAGAAAGTTATCGATTATTTTTTATAATGTTAACTATTATAATGATAAAGGGAAAAGTCTTTAACAACTATTCATAATATTTTATCGAAAATCGATTTGCCTTCCTAATCGGGTAAAGGTGTTCCAAAACTAATTTTTTTATTAAGGCATAGGCATGGCCATTCATATTGAATTTTTTTTAACGTATTCAAAAAATGATCGACTAATTTTGCCGATCTTTTTTAAATTGCTATAATAATAAGCAACGTCAAACGACGTTTAAACGTTTAAATTCATTAATATTGATATTTTTTGACTCGCCTCAAAAAGTTATCGATTATTTTTAATGTATGTTTATTGTTGTAATGACAAGGATAAATTCAATAACAACATGTAATAATATATAATCGAAAATGGATTTCCCCGATAAGAAAAAAGGTGCTAAAAAATTATTATTTGCATTTAAGTATTTAAGGCGATTCATATCAATTTTTTTATCGTACTCAAAAAATTATCGATTAATTTTTTCGATCTATTTTTATTGTTCTTATGATAAGCAAACAAAAAGGTTTGATAAATAACAGGGATTTTAAAAATTATTACTATTATTTAATTATTTAAACATTAATTAAGTCAATTTGAACGATTTTTTTTTTTGAGTCAAATCAGGCGGTTATCGATTTATTGTCAATGTTATAATGCATGATATAAAAATATAAAAGATTTTTTATGGTGCTCAAAAAATTATCGATTAATAAGCAAACATAAGAGTTATGAAAATCATTAATGTTTAATCGAAAAAGAGGTTTAAAAATTCAATTTTTTATTTATGCATTCGTTCATGCCTATCGATTTTTTAGTTCACCCAGTTACTTATTAGTTCCAAAACTAATTTTTTTATTACGGCATGGCCATTTATATTGATTTTTTTTTTACCGTATTCAAAAAATGATCGATTAATTTTGCCGATCTTTTTTAAATTGCTTTAATAATAAACAACGTCGATAAATTTTTATTAAATAATTTAAGTTGATTCATTGAATTTATATAGATTTTTCAGTTCGCAGTTATCGATTCATTTGTCTTGATTTATAACATTACAAGTTATAAAATCGATAAAAATCATTTCTTTTATTATATCAAAAAACAATTTAATTTATAACAAAAATCGTTTTTCAAATTAAACTTGTTCATTTATTCATTTGTTTATTCATTCATTTAATATTGTTTTTTTGATTGAATTCATATTGTTATCGATTTATTTTGTATAAATCAATAAAAACTACATGTTTATATTTTACCTAAAAAAAAGATTTTATCGATAACACATAAGGTGTTCACAAAAATATTTTTCTTTGCAGTTATTTATGCATTCATTCAAATCATTAATATAGCTTTTTTTTAAGTGAACTATCGATTAATTTTTCTCTATCTTTTGTTTATTTTTATGATGATAATATAACACTAAAGTAATTAAAAATAATAAATAATATTTTATAGAAAAAAAAGCCTTTACAAAATTCATATTTTTAATTATATCGATTCATGTCGATATTTTTATGTTAGTCGATTCATTTTTCTTCATGTAATTTTTGTTGCTTTTATTCTCACTTATCAATTACAAAATCATTTATATTTTATCAAAAGGTGATTTTATCGATAACAAATATTATTTAAAAAAAAATTGTTCATATATTTGTGCATTCAGACAATAAATTAATATAGTTTTTTTTTGTTTTTGAGTTAATTTATATTGTTATCGATTTATTTTGCAAAATTCACTGAAAAAAACATGTATATATTTTATAGAAAATAGATTTTATCGATAACAAATAGGTATAGAAAATAGATTTTATCGATAACAAATAGGGTGTTTACAAATATATTTTTCTAAGTAGTTTTTTATGTATTCATTCCAGTCATTTATTCCAGTGAACTCGAACATTTATCGATTAATTTTTCTCGATCTTTTGTTGATTGTTTTGATGATAAAAATCATTGATAATATTTTATCGAAAAAAGGTTTTCAAAAATTAATTTCATCATTTGTACATTCATTCTGTTAATTCAAATCATTTTTTCGTTTTTTTTTTTTGTGAGTTGACTCAGACAGTTATCGATTACTGTTTTCGCGACCTAATTTTTGTTTGAATTCATCATCACAAACTATCGGTAATCATTCATCATTTATGCATTCATTAAATTATTTCATTCATACCAATTTTTTTTTAGCCAACAGACATTTATCGATTTATTTGTATCGATAATTTTTTTTTTATTTTAAAAAAATATAAAATCAATAAAAGTATTAATAATATATTAAAGAAAATCGATTTCATAGCTTTAGTTGCTAGCCACAAATTTTTATCGATTGTTCTATATATTTTCACTATTTTTTAAATTTTTTTTTTAAATAAAAATTATAAATTTAATTTATGAATAACAAAACAAAGTTTCTGTGGAATATTTAAAAACAATTTTGTTTTATATAACTTTTAACTGTTTCGCATTCTTTAAAAACAAAAATAATTCAAAACCTTGTTCAAGCCTTAATTGAACAATATTATTTATTTGTAGCTTGCCGGTTGTTGCACAAATTAAAATCACAAAACAACAAAAACAAAAACAAAAACAACAATAAAAACACAGCACTTCCGTATTCTTTGCGCTGTGGCGGCGGCTCCACAACCAGTGGCGTGTGCAAAAGAATTTCTTGTTAACACTCCACATAAAATATTAATGAAAAAACTTGAAATTTTTTTATTTACTGCTCTGTGGTTGACAGCTAAAAACCTTGCGTTGTTGTCAAATATTTAACTCTAACACGTTACCATTTAAATTTAATCTTTGACATGAACCAAAACAATTTTGCTACTCATTCAATTGTTTACGTTTTTGTTATTGGTTTAAAAATGTTGGTTGTCGCTGTATATTTTTTTTTTTTTGAAACTAAAATTTGCACTAAAATTGTTTAAATTTCTTTGGTATTTATTTTCAAGTTATTTGTGATGGCGTATATTTTTTCATAGTTTCATAAAACAAAAATAATCAACGTCGTACACAAAATCAGCCGTTTTTATGCTGCTACGTTATGTTGTTATTATTAGTTGTTTGGTTGTTGTTGATGTTGTTGTTATTATTAGTGTTGTTAATATTATGTGGCAGCCGCAGCCGTTTGCGTGCGTCGCGTCCGTCGCTAACGACTGTCAGTTGAATACTGTGTGTGGCACGAGCTGCTGCTGCTGCTGCTGCTGCTGCTCATCGAACGAACGAACCGAGCAAACGAACGAGAAAGTTTCGAAAACGTAGCATGGAAAAAATATTATTGCCATGACAGAGGAAGCGACAGCAACAATAACAGCAGCACAGAGACACAGAGCTAGAAACGAAAAAAAAAAAAAAAAAACAAACAAACTGAACTAAAATAATTCGTACCTTAAAGATACGAAATGAATACAAAATGCAACCGATTCGCAGCGAACCGAACCGAAGCCAAACCAAATGGTACGAACGCGACGCACCGCATACAAAATAAAACTCGTCATTGAGCGCAAAGTTTGAGAGCGCAAATCAGACAGCAGCAACAACAGCAACAATAATAGCAGCAACACCAACAATACCAATAACAACAACACCTCCACCAACAACAATAGCAACAGCAACAAATCGTAGAGTTTGAAACTCTGGCATAGCCAAATCGGAAGTGGCAGCGTTCGTTCTTGCTCTACTCTGATGGAGCAGGTGGGCTGTTCGACAAGGGGGTGTCGCTTGGCGCTCGCACACAAAACAGTGTTGCGCGTTTGTTTTTTTTTTTTTTTGTTTTTTCGTTTCATGTAATGCTTAAATTTTCAGTTCATTTTCAGTCGCATCGCCAACATGACGCTGTACAGTGGTGGAAAATCCAAGGCAGCGATAGTGCGATTCATTTAAAAGGTATGTGTGTTTGAGCGTATGTGTTCGCTCGGAATACAGTCGTCATAGTTGAACGATTTTTACTGTTTCACTTCAGACAGCGTTGCATTAATAAAATTTTGAATTTGCTTATATATTGCATTTTTAACAAGTTTTGTACGTAGAAGAGTGACTGCTAAAGAACTAGTTAAAAAGATTGAGTAAAAATGTTGGCCGTTTATACAGACTCTTCTTTCTTCTCCTAAATATATACTAAGCCTTTTTTGTAATTTTTCTTTATAGGTGAAAATATCATGCTCAGGCACTTCTCAAGTTTATTTAGTATTTTATATATTTTCCAGTAAACATTTGAGAGGATCAGTTTAAGATCTATGATTTTTAAGCCGGAGCCTCTTCATTCAATCATGAAAACGAGAACCTTTGACAGATATCCAGAGTACTCTACAGGAAGAAGTTATATCTCTCCTTCTTTGGCTACTTCTGGTTGACAACATCCTTTCCAAACTCAAAGCTAGTGCCAACGAGTTGCCATCCTAATATGCAGTAAATTCTTGCAAAAATTAGTGAACGTGAATGCAAGGAGCACTTAAAGAGCTATCAATATGCACAGAAACGAACGGTCTGGATATGAATCCAATTAAGACCAAATTCGTTCTGTTCACAAGAAGAAAAAAAGAAGATAGCTTCACAATGCCGAAACTTAATGGAATAACTCTGAAGCTCTCCACTGAAGCTTTATATCTTGGAACTATCCTTAACAACAGCTCCGCTGGAAACGCAACAAAGATAAAAGGAGGAAAAAAGCACTAAGTATGCTAAAAGGATCTTCGGTAAGAAATGGAGACTGTAACCGCAAGTTGCTGTAGAGATAACAGATTGCAGATAGTCTCTACGGCCTCTAGATACGGCCTTTCGCCGCTTTTCGCGGACCGATACAAGTAGCGGGTGAACAGCTAGTGTGTGAAAGGACGTAGTGTTGGACAGGCACTGCGTGTTGATCGAACAAAATGCATAGCCCGCAACTGGCAATTTCAATTTTAGTCGGAGCCGCCTTAAAAGGTCCATGTCCAAAACTTCCTATCTCTTCAAGACTCTTAGCTTGCAGGGTCTCTCAAAAGCCTAAAAAAGGAATGTGCGCAGGGTTTGGGCTCCCACCGTATTATAAATGCCCAATGAAAGCTAAACCAGCACCGGATATGAAGCCCTACTACGTTGTCGACCACCGCAAACGAAAAACGGGCAATTATTTACGGATTTGCACCTGGAATGTCCAGACCCTTTATAGAAAAGGTGCTTCTGTGCAATTGGCGGATGTCCTCGTAAAAATAGAAGCTGACATCGCCATCCAGGAGTTTCGAAGGCATCTTTGGCTCCACTGTCGATCAGTTCAGTCTCCACGAGACCAATTGAAACAAACGGTCTAAGACTAATCGCTGTGGCGTGAAACGCGGTTGTAAATAGCACCAGATTCAAACACGTCGGTGTCACTAAGATCACCTGACTATCCCTGGATCAAAACACGCAAAACCAAATTGATCATGATGTGATTGATGGAAGGCATGCTTCAAGCGTACTAGATGTGCGCACATTTCGAGGGATTAATATTGTTAATCTCACCCAACCTAAATTTTACCTCGATGACGCTGGCGGATATAACCCTCTCAGTACGCACTGATACAGAAGAAGCCATTAGTTTAAGGCGCCCGCAACTTCGTAACCAATGGTAACCAAACTAGGAGCGTCAAGACGCGAAGTCAGCAAAATACGTCGCAAAGAGAAAAAAGAGCCACCTTTTCAAGTGCAGAAAAAGGGACCCAACGCCAAATCTTGGAAAAAAACTCACGAAAATCAAATCGACACCCACCATCTCTTTATTAATTATAAAGCTACGTTCGATGGCCCGAGGGATTGCTTGTGCGCAACAATGTCTGAGTTCGGCATACCTACAAAACTAATAAAGCGCTGATTATAATAGACGAAACGGAACGTAGGCAAGTGTCAGCGTAGCGGGATGAACGCTTTCAAGCGAAGTGAAGATTATAATAGAAACGGAATAAATCGTTAAAATGGTCAAATAAACATAAGCAAGCATTGAAAAACATCAATCTTTCTTTCTTTTAACTTCATTTCCAAAAATTGTGTTCACAATAATTATGAATTCATTATAAAAAAGAGGCATCAGAAAATCAAATTAAAAGATATTTGTTTAAGCATTTGTCAAAAGCATTTGTTTATTCTCGACGGAACGGAACGCAACGCAAAAATCAAAAATTTATAGATCTCAACGTCGTGTGCCGTTCCATTCCGTCTTATTATAAACGCTCACATAAGAAGTTCATGTAATGGTCTCTGCGTTCTACAACGTTACGTTTCGTTTATTATAATCAGCGCTTAAGACTCTACAGGATGACGTTGAGCAATACATGTAGCTCCGTCAAGGTAGGAAATGACCCCTGCGAAACCTTAAATACTAAACGCGGTTTCAGACAACGTGACCCGCTATTATGCGATCTCTTCAATTTCATCATGGAGGGAATACTACATCGCAATGGCACCATATTCTACAAAAATGTCCAACTCCTTGCGCACGCTGATGATATCTATATTATCGGTCGAATCAAGAGATCTATAATTGCTGGTTTCACTGCTATCGAAAAGGAAACAGTCAAAATTGCTTTGACGAATAAAAGCTCTCTCTCGATCGACACAACTGGCATTCTACAAGACGCTCATCATTTTCTATAGCACTGAGGCATTGGTGGTGTTGCAAATAGATCTAACCGCTCATGGAATGTTCGAGAGGAAAATTATTTGTAAAATCTTTGGTCCTGTTTGAGTTGGCGACGACTGTAGCATTCGAATGAACCACGAACTGTATGAGCTCTACAACGACAATGACTTAGTTCAGCGTATAACAATTCAGCGACTACGCTGGCTGGGTCAGGTCTTTGGTATGTATGCAAAAGCTCCAGCGGTGTTTGAGGCGAAAGCCGAGCGTCGACGACGAAGAGGAAGACCATGTCTTCAATGGATTGACCAGGCCAAGAAAGCCCTAACCTCGCTTGATGAAAGAAATTGAAGACGTTGCTTTACTTTAATCACTTTAATTACTCTCTCTCTCTCTCTCTCTCTCTCTCTCTCTCACTGAAATGTTTTAGAGAAATATATTGCCAGACAATAACACTCCTAGTGAGGAGATTGTTTCGTTCGTTTTACAGAAAATGGCCATAAAAGCAGAATTGTAATTGAAAAATATTTTAGTGCAACATTTTAATCTGTTACATCTCTGGTTTATGGTTATGTTTTGATTTTTTAACAAGGATACAAAAAGAGCTATACATAAAAGAGTTAAAGGGTTAAAATGTTTCATAAAAATGATCCTCTTAGATTATAAATTTTGCAAACTTTAAGATACTTACTTTCCAAACGCCGATACACGTATGTTATGGTCTCCACTACCAGAGGCCGTTGTTCCGGTAGAGAACAAAATAACATAGGCTTTGTTATTTTGGAAAAGATTGGTTTTGTGTAATTTTACGTTAGTATTTGCATAAAATATAATAAGTTTAATTATTTGTAAGACAAGAATTTGCCAAATTATTTTCAAATACTAAATGTTTAGAAATCAAATACAAAAACTTCTGGTACGAGTAATTTTTTTTCGTTTAAGTTGAATGTGTTTTTTTGTAATAACTTTATTTGCTTCATCTTAACAATTTTATAACAATTCCGTGATAAAATACAACACCCTGTTTAAAGCCATCAATGCATAAACATACTCATACTTTCAAACAAACATACACTCTTTCCATTTCAATTTTAACAACTTTTATATTTTATAGCATGCAATAAAATTATCAATTAAAATTTCACAAACAGCAATTCAAATTTTAAAGAATTCCCCAGGAATTCAGAGATAATTTGAAGTAGGCAATACTTTTTAGGTCCTCGATGAAGAAACTATAGAAAAATCTGCCCATTTCTCGCACTACAAGCTAAATGCCTACAAATGTAACAACAACAACCACAGCTTTGAACATGCTCCACCATGAACTCAAATGTCCAGGCTTTGTTGCTCTTGGTCTTCTCGCATTCTCACACACTCTCTGCTTTGGCCCCAACTAAAGTGTGCTCAGCTCAGCTTAGCTGCCTCATATGCCGGCCGCCAAGTGTGGCCAGAAACTACTTAATTTAACTGCCATTTTTTTTTTTTTTTTTGTTTTTCATCACTCACTCACTCGCATTTGCCGAAGTTTAACCTATAAAGCAAAAAAAATAAAACAACAAAATCCTACAATCAACAAATAAATAGCGCAAAATTAAACGCTTCTAGCATTTTGAAATCCATTTTCCGCTAACCACAGTCCGATGTCCTCTTTCAGCAGGGTTCAAATCTCATTTGACAACCGAAGTTGGAACGCTTTTTTCTTCCGGACTTGCTCGTAGTTGTCGTCGTCGTTAACCAGTGCTTTTGTTGGCTGGCTTTCGATGCGGATTTCGTTGCGCATCGGAAAATCGAAGAAAAAATATTGAGTCTGCGCAGTTGTGCAACCTAATGTTGCTGCTGCTGCCTCTTCTGCTGTTGCTGCTGTAGCTACAGCAACAGCAAACCATGAGCATAAAAGAGCATCAGTATAAAAATGGAGCAAAAAGTTTTGTAAAGTATTAAAAGAAAAAAATGTTTATGTTTAATTAGTGGGTTCGTCTTGGATATTGCAGAGCTGTCAGCAGTGGCGGTTTGATGTTTTGCCAAGAAAAAATGTTAGGAAATCTTTGTTAATGTAAAAAAATTTCAGAATTGTATTGTACTGAATAAGACAGTGCAACAGGTCAAAATTTGTTTAGCGGCATTTCAACTGCTTTAATGAAAAGAAGGAGTACGAGGGCGAGGAGTAGAATAAAGCGCATGACTGCCAACCCAGAAATTCCGGGTTCGAATCCAGAAATTAAAAATGCATCAGTATAAATGACTTTGGAAGTTATTGTTGTTGTTGGTAGAGATGTTTGTGGCTTGAGATTGCTTAATAACTCGAATTGATTGAGGTAAAAGCATAACACTTGCCTCAGATTCAAATTCGCATATTTATGTTCCGTCACTCATACAACATTCTACACTTATTTCTCTTGATTTATTTTTCTCTCCTACATATTTATTTTCCCATTTCCGAACCTAGGCAGACTTGACTGACTAGGTTTGATATCTGAAATCCTTGGTTCAAAGCTAACAAAAAAAAATTAAAAAAGATTGGGTCGGTTTCAAAATTTCATAAATTGCATTTAATGCATAATCTTAGGAATTGGTATAAAGGTAAAAAAAGCCAAATACGTTTAATTATTCTCTCAAAGTTTTTCGATTTCCGTCCAAATGAAAAAAAATGTTGAAGATTTTTTTTTTCAGAAAGAATTCCTAGACCAGTCGAATATGACTACGGAAGTCCAAAGCTCTGAGAGAAAAATGTAGACCTAGTTAGGTCTATTTAAAGGTACATCACTTTCTAAGATCGGATTTAATATGAATAAATAAGCTAAACAAAATGGCGTACTTGGTTTTTGTCCTTTCACGTAAAATTTTGTGTTATACCTAGTTGAAAATTGAATATTTTTGATTGCGATAATCAAAATAAATTCTTAAATGCTTTCGAAAAACATAAAAAGTTTTTGATACCAAAATATATGGAATTTTTACATGTTCAAAGTGGTTTTTCACACAATTCAGACGTGATGAAAAAAAATTTAATGGCACAATCTTATAAGTCATTCTTCAATTATATAAGATCGGTTATCAAACCTATTTAGGTTCTTTAAGGTTTGATTTCGTTGTACCGTGAAATAATCGAGTATGTTTCTAATATTAAAATTCTGCATCTTACAATCATAAAAGGGAAGTTCCATGCATAGTTGTCAAGTTCCATATTTATTTCATATGTCTATATATCATATGTATTCTAACTTCGAAGACTTCAGTTATCAATTGGTCAAAATACTGATTTTGGGGTCTTGGTATAATCCGAACACACACCGTTATTAAACCCAACATGTTTGTATGTATTAGTTTTGATAAAAGCCACATCTAATATCTTTCGAGTTTGAAAATCTAGCTTTTAAAGGAACAATGCTACTATCAAGTATGCCTTAACATCTTCTGGGGAAGCTTTGGCTGAGTTACTCCACGGGAAATCTTTTCCATATGGTAAATTTTTCTGTAGGAGTAACGGCCGAAAAATCAAGTTTTTTATTTTCGCTATAATTTTCGTGTGGTGACCGTGGCATGCAGGTTAAGTGTGTGGCTTAGCATGCTCGGAGCCCGGGTTCGATCCCCAGTCGCAGCAAAAGTTTTTTTCAATAAACAAATTTTTCTGATCGGTCACCAACTCTTTGCAGACAATGGCAAAACTCAGAGAGAAAATAATGCCATGTAAAGTTTCATGAGAACATGAACTTTAGCCGTTCAGAATCGGCATTAAAAGATCCAAGTCCAGTTTTCGGCCAATTGTGTGCAAACATTTAATAACACACAACACAGCTCGGACAAAGTCCTTTCGAGGGCTGAAATGACCAATTTCTTTTTTTTTTTTTTTTATTTAATTAAGCTCTAAATCAACATTCTTTTTTTATTTATATACCTTACTATCGATAATATAAGTATCAAAGCAGTCTTTTTTTTTGTCGCGCTTCACTGCAAACGTTAATTTCGCCTGTCTCGCGCACTGTAAAAATTTAAATTGTAACAAAAGGTATGAACGTGTAACGTTTAAGACCACATGTTTTGGCTCCTGGAACTGCAAGACAACATTTTGTTTCATTATTTCGATTTTAGTCGTTCAACTGATCCCTCTTCTTTATTATAGTACTTTAATTTAGTTTTTTCAGTGGCAGTGGCATTTTTTAAAATTAACACTCACTTTCAAAAAAAGTAACATTTAAGATAACATAAAAATAATGATATCTTCAAAACAACAAAAGATAGAAGCAAAGTTTGTTAACATAAAATCCAAGTTTTGAGATTTACTTTTATTTAGATGGGTACATGAACAAAATTTGTTGGTTTCATGGAATATTTTTGACATTTTTGCGGAAATATTCGTTCTAGTGCAACGTTAGTGAGAAAAAAAATTTGAGAATATGCGTTTTATTAGTATTACTTGGTTTTGGATGAAATTTTACAGTTTTGCTTTCATTAATGACACAATTTCGATCATTGAAGTATGAAATATGTTAGTCATATTAACGGATCAATTGGTTCTGCTGGAATATTTCATATAACTTTGAAAAAAGTGTCAAATTTTATTGTCTGCTTTTTAAGCTCCTTTGCCTAACATTATTGTATGTATTTTTTTATTATTAATTACTATTAAATAACACTGTGCGACAATTTAAGGCCCAATTGGAATAACCTAAAATATCGCCATGGTTTATAATAGTGCATGGTCTATATATTATGCCCTCATACTCAGTTTTATCGGATTAGGTCAAATAAGAGAGAAATTCAAGGTCAAATTTCACTTTTAAGTCACAAATTTTTTCTTATAACTCTTAAACTAAATTCAAATCATGTGTAGTAACTGTCTCTAAGTATTTGCAATGGATGGTTCTTTACATTTTGAGATTTGCTCAACAGGTTACGTAAGGGGGTTAATTTTTTCTTAGATATTTATTATTAGAGATATTTGAAGTTATTTTTTCGTGTCGCACTGTGTAATTAATAAAACAAATTAATGTTACTCATACGCCTCAGTTATTTATGTAAATTTTCCTTAAAATATTTTTCCTTAGAAAATATGGAATCAAATTTTCTGGTATAAAAATGTAAAAACGTGTTTTTTTCTGATTTAGTTTATGCGATTTTCAGTTATGGGGCTAATTGACAAGGTGGTTCGAAACATCATTCTTGTATTTTTTTCTTAATATGAAGTTATCGGAAGTTTTTTTTTGATTAAATTAAGTTAATAAGGCCTTATTTTTACTTCTTGTAAAATGTATAAAATATGATAAATCCTTATTTGGTACAATTTTCAGCACACTGGGATCATATGCACCCCATGGCCAAAAACATGTCATAAAAAATAAACCATGGAATATGCTTTTATAAAAGTGTAATTTTAAATAAAATACAAGAACTATCAAGTTCTATCAAGTATCAGATCATATCTAGGTGTGCCCAATAAAGGTGCAAAAAATAAACTTTAAATTTTTAAATTTTGCTTAAAAATAACAGAAACTTTGGTTTTAGGACAGAAAACCGAATAACGCTCTTTATAAAAGCTTCATAATAATTATATGGGAAAAAATTTGCATAGTTATTTTTTTAGGTTTTCATTTTAAGGATTTTTCATATCATTTGCATTATCTTTAGTAACACTAATTTTTTTAAATTTTTGAGCACAATGACGATATTTAAGGGTTGGATGATATTGGGTTTACCTGCTATTTGTTTTTTTTTTTTTTTTGGTTTAACTTATAGTGTAATTTTTGTGGTTTTTATTTTTGGCTTCCTGAGCTTCCTCTGATAGCTTACCAAATGCAAAAAAATGGTATTTTATTATATATCTCCCATAGGAAAAATTTATATGGAGATTTGAAGTTTTATCCTTACAATTTCCATATAAATTTGTGTATAAATTCTGAGTTGCTTAAGCGATTTTTTTTAAATTCTATGCGTCAATTAGATGGCAAGAATTAACGATAGCTAAAATTATTTTGAAATGTTTTAAAAGTTTGCACTGTTTGTTACAATAAAGGCATGTCATTTCAACATTTTCGAAAAAGCGCCTTATTGTATTGCCATCATTGCTATTTTCATAGAATTATTCAGGAAAATCAACGCGGAGCCAGGTTTCTTCTCAGAACATAACTTGAATTCAAAGAAATTTTTCTTTGGCTTAATATTCAAAGTTTGAGAAAATCGCAAAAATTATAAATCAGCGTTATAAAGATCATGAATTATTACGGTTTTACTTATTTTTTTACCCAATTTTAGGCCAAAAGTGCATTGTGCGTCACATCAACTCATGCTTAAAAAATTTATAAAAATTTGTGAATTTGTTTTTTATTTAAAAATTTGCTACATTTTTTTCATATTTTTAGGCCAAAAAGTGCATTGTGCATCATATCAACTGATGGTTCAAATGTTTTAAAAATTTGTAAATTTATTTACAAATTTAAAATGAAAAAAGTCCAAATTTACAAAATATTTTTTGATATATTTTTGTTTATGTTATTTTTTTCAAAGTCAATCTTAAGGCTGCAAAAATAAAATTTTATACCGCCACTGGCACGAATATCTAATGATAAATCGTTGCCTCATTTCGAAGGCACCACCCAACCAACCGACCCATGCGACTAAATAGCTTTTGCAGCAATTCTTACTTCATTACATTAACATATTTTGTGCTCTCTCTCTCTCTCTCTCGCTGTATTTCGCTCACTTTGTTGCTTCTATGCTTGCATTTTATATGCTCGAAAATTTTTAGAGAATGAGAAATTCTCAAAAAAAAAAAATAAATAAATAAATAAATGCTCTGCTTTGGCTCTCTGTTTATGTTTTATTTTGGATTTTTGTGATGAGTGGATTTCGATTATGTATGAAAATAAGTAAGTAATGAAAAATAAGTAGTACAAATCAGCAGACCACAAAAGCAAGAAAAAAACAACATGATGGCAATATTTAGTGATTAAAAGATAAAGGCATAAAAAATAAAACAAAACAAAACAAAAAAATAGAGAAAAATACTACATTTTTAACATATTTTGATTTTATGATTTATGAAATGATTTAAATATTTTTAATACATCCGTTAGAAAATAACAATTTAACAATTTACAATTTTTAAATTCTTAACAAAATTAAACAATTTAAATTTCTATAAATTTCTTTAAACATATATATTTTATATTGGAAAATATCAAAAATATCTATACAAATAACTTATATAAGTACATATTTATTATGCATGTAATCTAAAAATTAAAATTCTATTTTTGTATTTTGCCAACAAAGTCAAACATTTCATATCAAGTTTGTTTTTGTTTTTTTTTTGCTTTTTTGTATTTTTTATGACTTTTATGCTAAAGAAACCTTTTTATGCCCTCATTGCTGGAGTCACGTAGCACTCATTCACTGGCGACATCAGACAGCAATGTTGAGAATCTTTCATTGCGTTAGACGAGCTTGCGTTGGCAAACTCACTTCCTGCAGTCAGTCAGTGTTGTGTGCGTGCTGTTTGTATAAAAATTATGCTACAAAATATGCTACTTTTTGCATTTTTTTTTATTTTTTGCTTTAATTTAACTACACTTTTTTAAAGTTATAGTAGTTATCATAAGTTCAAAGTGAGAAGATATAGAGAGCACTGCAGTTTCAACTGCTCTTTTCTACTACTATTTATGCTGCTATCTTTACTTTTTTGCTGTTAAGCAACTCTGTTGTAGCACAACATTTAGAACAACATTAACTGAAATATGCTGCTCATTAGTTTGTATTATTCGATGGATGTTAAAGTGTTGTTGTTGTTGCTGTTGTTGTTGTTGTTGTTGCTGTTGTTGCTGTTGTTGTTGTAAGTAGGCGAGTATACGAGTATCTTTGCCTACGATTAGCATGTAAATTGCTTGTGTTTGTTGTAAATACGTGCTATTACGCGTTGTAATATTGACTTTGTTGTTGTTGTTAATGCTATTGATGTTGTTGTTGTTGCTGTCACAGTTATGACGGTAATAAATTTCTTATCTTTGCAAAAGTTTACGCACATTTAGTTTAAATACATAGGTACACATATTTTTTAAATATAAATCTTTACATTTCATGATTTTTAAATTTATTAAAAAATTTTTTTAATTAAATTTAAATTTAAAACCAAAAGTTTTTCAAAAGTAAATTGTGATATTTCTTTTCAAAATTCGCTTCTAAAACCACTGCCACAAATGCTTGATAAGGTTCAGGTCCAGGAGTTAGAAATGATGGTCCAGCGTCTTTGAGGCTAGGTGCGGAGAACAATCGAAATACAATCGAAATACGATTGTTTTCACAACAAATCAATACTTATCATTTTCTGCTTTCAATTTCTAACGAGTGAAAAAATAACGCCGCAAGCAATCTCTCACAAACAAAAGCAATGTTCGTGAAATCACGAAAAAAAAACACTTAAATACAATCTTCGTCATTTAAGTTACTCATGATCATTCGTTGATTGTGAACGTTCATGTTAAAACTCAATGAATAACTGATATTGTGAAGATTGAATCTGTAATCGATTGTGTGCATATTTTCGAAGTGATAAATTGTTACTCTCCGTGGCAGTGAGAAAATAGGAGCATTTCTGTTTAATTCAAAAAAAATGCAGGTAAAAGAAAATTATTTATAAAAAACACTTTTTTTATTTTTTAAGTTGTTTTTTACACAAGTCCAGTTTCGTAAATTTTCTAAGAAATCTGGGCTGAGGTGAAGCTTGTAACCACCGGATGGATCACAGTTTGCCGACATTGAACGACCTCTAGATAGCGAGGTTAGTCGCTTTCAAACGGTCCCGGAGAAGTAACAGATGACCAGCTAGGGTGTGAAAGGGTGAATGGTTGGTAAGGCACTGCGTCTTGAACGAAAACTCCACATTACCCGAGACTGGCACTGTCAAGACGAAACGGAGTCATTTCCATGTTCAACAAAAGCTTCATGTTCAAAACTCCTTGTCTCCTCTGGACTCTAAACTTGAGAGGTCTCTACAATATCTTAAAAATGGAATGTGCGTAGGGTTTGGGTCCCCACCACATTATAACTGCTCAATTAAAAGTAAACCAGCCTCGGATATGAATCTCCACTAAGTTGCCGACAACCGCAAACGAAAAATGGACAATGATATACGGATGTGCACCTGGACTATCCGGACCTTTTATGGGGAAGGGTGCCATATGTTGATTTGAAAATTCTGTCATTTAAAAAAAAAAATCCTGTATTTTAAGACAAAGACCGGTACACGGAGAGAATTGTGTGCAGAAATTATGCGCTATGGGCACAACTTATGCAAAAATTGTTCACGAAAAATGACCAAGAACAGTTGTTCATAATCTATGCACACTTGTTCATAACTTAAGTTCAGCACTATGAGCATGTTTTATGAACAACTGGGCATAGATTATGAACAACATTTTCATAGATTCTGAACAACTGAGAAAAGGCTATGAACAACTGTGAATAGGTTGTGAACAACTGGGCATAGATTGTGAACAACATTTTCATAGATTCTGAACAACTTGGAAAAGACTATGAACAACTGTGCATAGGTTATGAACAACTGGGCATAGCTTATGAACAACATTTTCATAGATTCTGAACAACTGGGAAAAGACTATGAACAACTGGGCATATTATATGAACCACTGGACATAGTTTATGAACAACTATGCATAGGTTATGAACAACTATGCATACGTTATGAACAACTGGGCATAGGTTATGAACAACTGTGCATAGGTTATGAACAACATTTTCATAGATTGTGAACAAATATTAACATCTCCTGCTAATATTAAAGAAACAAAATTTCATTTTATTTTCAAATGTCAAAATGAATTTCAAAATTCCAAGCGTCGACTGTGCTAACCTTCCACGTCTGTTTCTCAATTGTTTTTCTTGCCACAGGCTTAAAAATTGCTGCCACCACCTTCGAGACTTTAATTAATTCTAAATCTGGAAGAAAATTCAAAAATAATAATTAAATTAGTTCTTTATTTCATAAGTTTAAATTGTTTTTACCTTTGTTTGTTGGAAGATGATTTATAATTTTTTAGCAGCTGGAAATTTAACAATATTTTTGCATACTGCTATAATGTTATCCTTCAGTGAATTCCAGTTGTTAAGAAATAAGTTGGACTTTTCCGGGTACAAATTATGGAAGTCAATATTGATCTAAATATAAAAATATAAATTTTTTATTTATATATTATATAAATTTAAATTTTCTAGCAAACGATATCCGTTACTATGCGCATATAATGGGCAGTCGGAAAGTATAAATTGTAGCGGATGGATATTAATGTCCTGGCGCCGAAGAGCAAAGCTGGAGTTCCAGTTCAATTCCACCGTCTCCCAAGGCGAATTTCTTGTTTTTAGCCAAATTTTATCTTCTGAATCGATTCCTGATACCGAAATAGCACTTTCTTCTCGACTTTCCAATTCGGATTTGTTATTTGTTCTAACGCGGAGATATTTTTTAAAAAAACCGGATTTTCTGAGTGTTAAATATATGATAATAACTCAATACTTACCTCTGGTTTTCTTAATTTACACAATTATATATTTCTAAATAATATTAAATGATATATAACACACTACTGTCGCTTCTAAACACAACCAGCACTCTTTACACAAAGAACACAAGTGAAACTAACTTGCAATTACTGCATACTCATTATCCATATGTGTACGCATTGTTCATAATCTATGCAAAAATGGGCACAACTTATGCCCATCTACAACAAGATACACACATATCAAAATGTTGGGCAAAATCTATGCACAAGTAGGCATAACTCATGAACAATAAGTGTTAATAGTCGTTCATGCACAATGTTCATATATTATGATCAATTGAGTTTAATTTTCAAATAATTAAGCTATGAACAATGTTCACAAACTGTGCCCATTTTTTGTGTATAACTTATGCACAATTTTAATAGATTGTGCAGAATTTATGGTTATTAGGCATAATTTATGCGCAAAGCTGCATATTCAAAAATGTACCTTAACATTTTATAGTTATGAACAGCTTGTGCATTAATAATGCACAACAGTTTTCTCCGTATAGTCTTATGAAAGGGTAACATTTTTAATATTTGATTTAAAGTAAATTATAATTTTACAAAAAAAAAATATAACATTCTAAATAGAATCTTTTCCGCATCCTATGTACTGAATGTGGCCAGATCAGTCAGCGATCGTGGTGGCGTGGGTTCAAATCCCACAACCGACAATTATTTGTTTTAGCAGTTTGTTGTTATTTTTATCAATTTGAATCATTGTTTATAATTTTCAATTTTATTTTCTTATTTTTTCACTTCATTTTTATAAATACAAAGCTTCATTGGAATAACAGAAAATATTATATTGCTAATTTTTAAAATATTTCAATACTTTTGTTATATTTTGAAGAAGATATAAGTTTTTTTAAGGTATTGGTTGATCCAATGAAGCGTTTAATTCATAGAAATACATAAAAACCAAGAAAATAATTTGCAAAATATCAACAAGAATAAAAATTGATAAAAAATAATAAAAAATTGTTAAAGAAAAGTGTCGACGGTGGAATTCGAACCCAGGCCGTCACTCTCTTTGCTGGGAAAATTCGTTCATTTGCAAAAAATTTAATTTTTAGTGAATAAATAGAAAACAATAAGAAAATAATTTGAAAAATATAAACAATAATTAAAACTAAAAAAAAAATCATACAAAATAATGAAAAATTGCTGCAAATTAGTATCGGTAGTGGGATTCGAACCCAACGATCGCAACGACCGCTGAAGACAAAATTCTTTGATTGTCAAAATATTTAATTTTTACCGAAATAAAGAAAAATCATTGCACGATTGCCATTTTGCACTAAAAAAATGTCGTTTCTCGGTAAAAAATCATTCTCTCTCTCTATCTCTCTTCTCTCTATAAATATGTTGCAAAAAATTTAATTTTTAGCGAATAAATAGAAAACAATAAGATAATAATTTGAAAAATATAAACAATGATTAAAATTAAAAAAAATTCATACAAAATAATGAAAAATTGCTGCAAATTAGTGTCGATCGTGGGATTCGAACCCAACGATCGCAACGATCGCTAAAGACAAATTCTTTGATTGTCAAAATATTTCATTTTTACCGAAATAAAGAAAAATCATTGCACGATTGCCATTTTTCACTAAAAAAATGTCGTTTCTCGGTAAAAAATCGTTCTCTTTCTCTCACTTTCCTCTCTCTTCTCTCGTCTCTCGGCTCTCTTCTCTCTTCTCTCTTCTCTCTTCGCTCGCTCTCTCTCTTCTCTCTATACATAGGTTTTTGGCCTTCGAATTCAATGCACTTTCGTATTTGTATAGGGATAAACATACCAAAACCAATTTCGTTAAGTTAAAAAAGGAATTCATCACAAAATAAAAATTCGTTTCCAGTTTATTGAAAAATATTATCTTATATGTTGTTCTAAGATAAAGTTAGCATTTTCGTACAATGCATTTTCATACATTATAAACCGTAGATCATTTAAATATTCGATAGGATTCTGAGCGGAGCTTGGTCGCCGAGGTACTACTAATTAAGTGAATATAAAAATTTGAATCGACCATTAAAAGAGAAAACCACCTCGAGTTTAAAAGCATCAATCTGTCTTTTTTCGGTATAAATTGTAACATAAAAGCAAGATATACTCTGTCTTCTTCTGTGGCTTTGACCCATTCGAATCATGGTTCCGCCACCTGGCTCCTTTGTTGAAGGTGCCACTACCGGACGTCATTACGATAAGGTAAAAGACTGCTGATTCAGAAAGTGATGCAAGAAGTTAGCCGCCTATAAAGAAACTAGTAGCACCTTGTGGTGCACCTACTTCCCAAACTGCTCTTCGAAACTAGGTGCTGCACTACTATTTTTTGTTGGTTTTCATAGCTTTTTAGGGAAGCCCGCCGAACGCTTTTTAGATAAGCTTGGGAAATCTTAAGTCTTATAATGCTTTTCTGTTCCACGGAGTAGGGGCCGACCTGCTATCCGTAGACAGACCATCATCCGAAACTGATAGTGTTTCCTCTGAGAATACAGTGTATTATGATGGCACTATTTTTGAACCTGAACCTCTGAGGCTAAAGCCATTGCCATAGCCATGACTGTGTAGACATTTGGTGGCATTTTCACAAAGTCGGTTACCCCGTGTAGAATTTTTCTGATTGATGTAGGTTTATTTTTAAGGGAATTTAATTGAGAAATTTTTTCAGGCAAGTGCTTAGACTTTAGGCTTTCTCAACAAACTTCTCTATCATCAAGTTCAACTTTTTATGCCGTATATATTCATGATTTTTTTAATTTTAGTTTTTTTAGAAATGAAAGCAAGTTTAAGCGTAGAACTAAAACCTGACCGGGATTCGACTACGGAACATACGGATTGGCAACTAAGAACGTTACAATTTAACGAGGGCCTGAAAATGTATCAAACTAATACCAGAATTTCAAGAGCTATTCGCTGTATTTCGTTTGAAAAGAAATTTAACTGAACATCGCTACCTGAGTGCTCTATTGTACTACAGAATGCGACCAATTGAAGTTTACAAAAAAAAAATTACAAAAGTTCTAAAAGTTTGTTCATGTCAATTTCAATTACGAGGAATACGATTTTACGATTGACGAAAATTTACAAAGTGACATGAATGAAAAAAAATATATCTTACCGGTCACGTGACATCACTTTCTTCATAAAACAGAAATCTTTGATCCAAAAAAATCTATTGAAGGATTACAATAGACAAAGTTTATCAATGAACACTTTGTAGACGGCTAATTTTTTTAACGCAACATCAAAATAAAGGTTTTCCAATGAAAAATGGCATTTTTAAGATAAGACGCTTACAGGACCATATCCTTTTCATGAAATTTTTCATAACAAAATAGCAAAGTGGCAGCCCTATGTCCTCAAAAGACTCACGAATTCCATCTTAGAGGTCTTGCATCGACGCTGGGCTGTTGACGTAGACCTTATCTTTCACGTGCTCCCAAAGGAAAAAATGTTAAAATCACAAAATCTTGGTGGCCAATTGTGATCACCTCTTCGAGATATAACACGGTTCGGAAACTTTTCCGGTAAAATATCAATGGTTTCGTTGCTTGTGTGACACGTAGAACCGTCTTGTTGAAAGTAAACGTTTTCCAGATCAATACCATCCAACTCCGATCATAAAAAAAATAATTAATCATCTATCGATAGCGCAATCCATTCACCGTAATTGTTGATCCAACCTCATTTTTGAAAAAGTAAGGTCCAATGACCCCGCCGTACCATAAACCGCACCAAATAGTCAAACGATGAGGATGGAGAGGCTTCTCAACAATAACTTTTGGTTATTCCGAGCCCCAGATAGGAGAATTTCGCTTGTTGACGTAGCCACCAAGGTTGAAATAAGCCTCATCAGTCAAGATGATTTTTCAATGGAATTCCGGATCATTTTCATGCATTTCAAGGACCCAATCAGCAAAGACACGACGTTGTTGATGATCGGCCGGCTTGAGTTCTTGTGTTAACTTTATAAGCCTTAAGACATAATGACATTTGTGGAATGCCAAATTCGAAAGAACGACGAGGAATGGACAAACCTGAGTTTTCTTCAACGCAACAGCTCGAATTTTTTCACCAATTTCTGTATTGCGGTCCGACAATGTGCTTCATGACGACCAAAAATGCTTTAGTTTTGCGAACTGTGACTACAAAATTTTTACCATTTTTGTAGTGAAATTTTATAATTTCAATGCGTTGTTGAAGCATGTATCGTTCCATTTTTGGTAATGGCGTAGGTTTTACTTGCCAAATGTCAAAACATAACAGCTTCAAAAGTGACAGCTACCGAAATAGCAGGCTATTCAAAATAACACCTCTTATTGTTAAACCCTTTGCAGCACATTTAAAAAACAGGGTACTACATGTAGTACGGTCGGTATATCTGAGTTAAATTTTTAGGCGACGAAAATCAATAAAAAATTTTGCAAAAAAAGAAATGACAACTAAGTTTCTTTTTTTATTTATCTATCTCAAAAATACACTTGAAGTAAAAATTTTTTAAAAAAAATTTTAAAAATTAGGTTCTGGAATACTTTTTCATGTTTGGGACCAATACGCCGTTTTTCAAAGAAAATAATAAAATTATTATTAATCTTATCCGAAATTCTATAATTTACAAGAACAGAGAATTTAAAGTTAGTTTTAACGTAGGAGGAAGTTAGAGCCTATTTATTAGAGGCATTTATTAAAATGGAACGGTCGGAGGCGCTGTGAGTCAATAGATAAAATTTTGATAGAGGCTAGACTTTCTGGTATAGAAAAAATGTTAAATGATAATCGCTTTCTTTGAAGGGACTGTAGTATTCTACTTTATTTAAGGAGATAAGATAGGTAGAGCTGGAATGCATAAAGGCTACGTTTTCTTGTTGAGTTCAGTTGAAAGTGCGGCAAAGTTTACACTTTTACATTCAAAATTTTTAACTACTCTTTTCAAAAAGTCCAATTTAGGGTTGTTATGTTCACTATGGTTACATTTTCTAAACTAACTCCATCTCTCAAACCATAAGAAGACAGTTTCACTTCAAATTTTAAATACAAATTTGGCATTAATTAATGCAATACGACGCTGGGCAAACAAATCATTAAAACGAACTGACGCGCTTTTGTAAAGCATTAAAAGTCAATCTAATGAGTGCAAAATGTACAAGTTTTGTTTTTGTCTACTATACATACTTATACTTTATTTTGGTCTTGTTTACTTTGAAATTAGGCTAAAAATATGCGCACCACTTGGGTGAACACTGACTGCGGTGAGTGTAAGAATGAAATGGCATGTAATAATAAGGAAAACAAAAACAAAAAATGGTAAGGCATTACACGGAACGAGCAATCGACTAATGGACATAGAAACTAGAAAGAGATAAAAATGGGCTGATATGTATGAGCAGAAAATAGAACAAACATTTTTTTAATGTGAAATATTAATAAAAATTAAAATAAAAGTAATTTTTGAGAGAGAAAAAAAAAAAAATAAATGCATATAAAATGCAAAATTAAGCAAAACAAAAAGAAAACAATTGTGGGAAAAATGAAAAGATAGAGCCATTGTGGGGTAAGTGGTAGTATTATTAACTAGCAGAGCTTTAAAGCTCTTACTGGTTTATATTATTAAGACCTTTTTTAGAGATAATTAATTTTAATAATTTATACAAAAACAAAATAAAAA
Source organism: Tetanocera ferruginea (assembly GCA_958299015.1). NCBI lineage: Eukaryota > Metazoa > Arthropoda > Insecta > Diptera > Sciomyzidae > Tetanocera > Tetanocera ferruginea. Next base: position 140,344,784 of record OY282640.1, read on the forward strand.
ATTTTCAGTGTCTATTTATTTAAAAAAAAAAAAATAGACAATAGAATATAAAAAAATTTTTATTAAAATTATTAAAATAAGTTTCTTAAATAAATTAATGACAACAAAAAAAAGGCACTTTCAATTGAAGAAATTTTAAAGAATTTTAATAAGAAAACTTTTTCTTATTAATATTTTGAAAAATTTTGCATTTAGTGCCTTGAAGTGAAAATAAACAGCTGGCAACCCACGCAAAAGTGAATCTGAAAAAAAAAACTACAAACGTCATGTTGTCATATTAAATGTCAAATCGAACAGCAACAACAACAACACTTCAACAAAATCTATTTCACTGCAAATCGTAATCAATTTAATTGAATTTTGCTGCTGCTCTGACGCAAATGATGACGATGACAAGCGCAACGTCAATGAATGCAATGATGATGATGATGATGATGTTGATGATGATATGGATGATGTTAATGATGTTATATTTGATGTTGTTGCTATTTTGTCGTGCGGCTGCCTAAATTAAATTGTTGCTATATTGTTGTTGACCGTTGATGATGACGACAGCGATACGCTGCTGCGACCTGCATCTATCTATCTATCTCAGCCAGCTGCATTTGCCGTTAAAACAGTGAATTGCTGTTTTTTTAATAAATTTTATCAGGCATTTTTCTTTTTTTTTTTGTGTTTTTAAATCAATGACGTGATGGCGGCAACAAATTAGCTGCAACTGTTGACAGCGATAGAGAGCGAGAGAAGGCTAAACGTCAACAATCAGACAAATTGTTAAATTGACAAATTTTATTAAAATTTTTATTGTAATTAAATGAGGTTGTGTGAACATTTAATTTGTGCGTGCTGCATTGTTGTATTGACTTTGTTGCTGCTTTGTGGTCTATTTTCAGGCGCGCGGCGTCAAAATGATTGAATTAAGGAACTGATAACAATTTTTTTTAAATCATGCAAGTGATTTTTATAAGAGTATGCCAAAATAACGGTAAGAAATATAGAATTAAAAATTTGTCCTTATCTTAAAAGTGTACCTTAATAAGCAATTTTTTGAAATTTTTTTTTAACCTAAAAGAGGTAAAAGTATTATTTTTTCTGATGCTTCAGAGATTTTATTATGATGAAGAAATGATGTCACGAAAATAAATTTTTAAAAATGACACTTTTAAGATCACGAGGATTCGAAAAAAAAAAAATAAATTTGCAAAAAAACAAAAAAAAACTATAGCCTTTATTTTTTAATGGCAAGAATAGTTTATTAATTAAGTGTCAAGGCAAATTAATTCGCCTTAACGAGGACATGACATTGGCCGCTTTTTGAAATCAACTTTTTTTATAATTTTGTAGTTAAGTAAATATTCTTAAGATTCTAAGAAAAAAGTTTCATGGAAAAATTTCTACGGGTTCAAAAGTTACAGTCGGATTAGTGAAAGCGCATTTTTAATTTTCGTTGCATTTTTCTTTGTGCACAAACTTTGAACGCGTTTATCTTGAAACCATGTTTTTCGTACTGGTTGCAGCACTATCGAGTTCATTTTTTAACGAAATTTTTTTTATTTTTTTAAACTTGATTCGCTATCGTATGACACGAGCTTTTTTAAAATTTTTTTGGAATTTTTAAAGTCAATATTTTTTTTCGAAAATACACTTTCAAATTTGGAACATCACCAAAAATTGAAAAAAAATTTGAAAAAGAATTTTTTGTAATACTAAGTATGTTCTCGTACTCTAAAGTTTTAATCCAATTTACCAGTTTTAGTCCGAGAAGCGTTCCCGTACTCGCAAAAATGGTAAAAGAAGAGTGCAATCGAGAGAGTAAAACATTTCCCCTCCTTGTCAAAAGTTGCAAGTTTTAGTCCGAGAAATTTCTTCAGGTAAAAATGGCAAAAGTGTCAAACCGCTTAAAATCAGCTGTTTACAAGCTAGGAAAGAAATTGCGATACTTCAAAATTTCTTTGAAACTATTAAAATGGAACCCAAAAACATGGGAAAATGTGTAAAAACTAATTTAAATTCTTAACTTGAGAATTAATTTCAATATTATTAAAAATCTTAGGTATTTCGTCTGCAATGCCGATGCTCCACATCAAGCAAATGCTGGACAAACTATCTTATTTGACAGTTTTTACAATTTTAGTCCGAGAAGCGTTCCCGTACTTGTTAGTGTTTTTCTCTTTTTTCGAAAGATTTTTTCTCATTCTCAGACTTTTGACAGTTTTACCATTTTTAGTCCAAAAAGTACGGAAACAGACCTACTATAACAAATTTTGTTAAGATTTAAATAAGTTCTTTTTTTTCCAGATCGGACAACTTTTGCAACTCCCAGCGCTGCAACCACGTGGACCCGTTTTTTTCTCTGCCGCCAGTTTGGAGCTCTATAAAACCATGTTGGTGTGAAAAATATATTCTTTTGAATTTTTTTTCTTGTAATTTTTTCAATTCTCTACAAAAATAAAAAAAATTTTAAAAAATGTTTGTTTTTGATTGAGAATGTTATGTCCCTCCTTAACTCTCTTCACCTTCACTTTGAAGAAAAATCAAAATGCAAATTTGATCTTTTCTCTTTTTACAACAAGAATCATATTTATCCCATATTTTGGGAAAAGTTAAACCTTTGTGGTCTCTTTTTAAAAGAAATAATTGAAATAAAATAAAAAAAAATAACGGTAAAATTGCAATAAAGTTTTTTAAGTTAACTTATCAGACTTAAATACAAAAAAAAAAAAAATACATTAAATCTATTAACAAATGGCAGAGTTATAAGCTTTCCAATTCAGAACATTAAATTTGATACAAATTTTTCTCTCACTTGGCATTTGGTTGAAGTACACGCTAAATAACTAACGACAATAGTTAAGAATATTCATTAAAAATACTTTTGGTAAGAGCTTCACAACGATTGTTATTACAATTAAAAGAAAATGTAAAAAATTTTTAGAAATATTTAAAAAAATTGGAAAACCGTTAAAATTCGGCATGGAAAGTCAAGATTTTGAATTCAAAACACATTTGTTGCAAAGTTGACGGTTCATGAATGCAAAAAACTAAATTTTTGGAGCAAATTTGTACTTTTGATAAAAACTCAAATTCGACCAACTCAAAAACTCTCTTCCTAACTCAAAATTTCATGATTGTTGTCATAGTATAATTAACGCAGTAATATCAGGGAGGAGAGCAGCTTACCGTGATTGTCAAAACGAAGTTGAGAACTCATACAAAATCTACGAACGAGTAGAACGCTAAGAATAGGCAAAATGTAAACAATGATCCGCTACCAACTCTCGCGTGTATATGTTAAATAATTGTAGAAAATTGTGATTTGTAATAAACAAGTAATAAATAAAATTAAAAGTGCAAATTGAATAAACTGCAATTCATTGAATGCTGTTTGCAGTCACTGTTGCTGCTGCTTAAACTCAGACCTCTTGAACAATTCGCTGCAAACACATTGAAGTCACTGTTATTCCTCAGTTATTGTTTTATATTTATTTTATCTAGTTTATTGTTATAATTAAACAATATCACAACGAAAATATTAAATGTTATTTGCACTTAACACAACACGATGTTCCATTGAATTTAGATTTGTTTGTTTGCTTTGGCTTGTTTGCTTTGTCTGCATTCGCCAAGATGGCCGATTTTGACATTTAGGGTACTGACAGAGAGAGTACGTTCACTCCTGATATTACTTCGTTAATTATACTATGATTGTTGTAATCTATTGTAACTTGCTCTCTCTTTCTCTCTCTCTCTCTTTCTCTCTCCCTCTCTCTCTTTCTCTCTCTCTCTCTCTCGTTCTTTCTGCCTTTACTTATGATGAGGACCAGCAGTGTTGCCATATGGTCCGATATATCGTATTTGTTACGATTTTCAGTCTTGAATCCGATGATCCGATATATGGCCATAATTCTTCAAAATGTTACGATTTCAGAAAAAATAGATCCGACGTCCGATTTGGCGTATTTTTCTTTAAGTATATGCAATGAAAAAATAAAGATAGCAACTTGGTGGCAGCTTTAAACTTTGTTTTAAAAATTCTTTGTCAACACTTTTTAACCAATGACAAAATATGTAATGAAGATTATTTTTTTTGAAGTGAAACTTCTTTGGCGGCGAGTGAAATTTCAAGGTCTCTTATTCGTGACGCTAGGCTAACGTTTTTAATTCATATGAAAATTTTCAAAAAATGATTACCGCTAGCGAGAATTGAACCCGGACCATCGATGTTGATCATTGCTCAAGAGTCGGAAGCTCTACAATTACGCCAAAATATTAAGGCATAGAGATATATCTACCAGGAAAAAATGTACTGCCTGTTCGCTGCATAATGAGCTTAAAGCTTAATTTGGTTCTTTGGTTTACGACTGCCGAGAATAGTCGGCCATGCCATACCAAAACACGTCTCAAAGCTAAGAAAAATAGCTAAAACAGGAGCAGAACGCGTTCGTGAATATAAACAGCAAATTAGAGCTCTTAAGAATGCAGCCGCAGCTGGCTCTGCAACTAATGATGAAGGTAAGGTGATTGCAACAGTGGCTGACTTCCAAAATGCATTTTTATGAAGCATCAGTGTATTTTGGTGAATCTGCAAAAAACCAATCCCCAGAAAAACACACTGATGCTATGTAAAAATGTATGAACTCAGGCATCATCCCAACAAAATTTTATAGCCAACCAAGTTGATACACTCAACAATCGACGTTCGCTGCTTTACGAGGTCCTCACTTAACATAGCAACTATTATGATCAGAAAGCAGGAGGTAATGATCAACAAGATTTGCCTCTGCTTTCAGAAGCTCTTTCAACGAGTACTATGCAAATGCAATCTGAACTGAACCAACTGAACAAGGAAACAAGGACCGAAAATAACTGTTATTTTACAATTTTCAAATGAAAAAAATTGTTGAAAGACTTTTCAAACATACCATTATGTTACAAATGTCCTCAGCCTCACAAATATTAAGTGCCTTTTAAATTTTAGACTGATTCTTTAAAAGTTAAAATTTAACTGTTATTTTTTGCGTTGCATTTTTTCGAGAAAAAATAAAGGTTACTTTTGACTTTTATTTTATCGGTCAAAAATAGCACAATAAATAATGGTATCAACATTTTTTAGTCGGTAAAATGACTTGAACAAATATATATTACCTGATATTTTTGACCGAAAAAAAAACGGCAGAAAACAACTGCTATTTTTGACCGATAAAATAAAAGTCAAAAGTAACTGTTATTTTGCCCAAAGAACTATAAGGTACTAATAACTTTTATTTTTTTTGGGAAAAAATAAAAATTATAAGATAACAGTGAATATGTGACACTTTCAATAAAAACCATAGCCGGTACGGTCCCTGGATGTAAATATTGAATCAACAGATAATTATTCCATTTCGTATTGATTGAATTTCTTTTCCGATACTTTCCCTCTCTGTTTCACGCTAAAATCTCTATTATTTCTTACTGATAAAGAAGTTTCTCTTCTGCCACTTGTACGTTGCTACACGTGAGTTTTTTTTATTTTTACTTCTTTTTTGTGTGCTTAAAAGTATTTTTCAATATATTTTATCAGAATATTTTTTATATTGAATCATATTAGAAATATTAGATGTACTGACTTTGGAAACAAAATTTGATTTATTTAAAAATAAATCTTAAAACATCCACATTGATTTTTATATTTCTTCTTTAATGTTCAATTGCTTTCCGAAAATTTCTACGTTGTTGTTGTTTTTTAAAATTTCACGGATCCGACGGAAATCCGACGAACTGAGTCAAAAGTTACGATATGAAAATTTTTTTGATGGCAACACTGAGGACCAGTGTTGCCGGAGTAAATTTATTTTTATATCCAAAATACAAAATAAAAATAGCCAAAATGTAAAAAAAATAGCCAAGATTAATTAATTGTATTAGAAAAAAGAAACAGGACTAACATTCATACCTTTTTAACAAACTACACTCAGAAAAAAGTGTCTCGGAATATGATAAAAAAGGCATCATATTTAGAGAAAAATGGTATAGATTTGCTCCAGAGAATGCTATTCTCTAATTGCGATACTTAAAATTCTCTAAAAATGATAAAAAGGTTCCATGAAATAGAAAAATATATCGTTTTTAGAGAAAAATACTTTTTTTTTTGAGAAAATATTTGTTTTTATTGAAGAAAATACTTCTCATAGTGAATTTTTTATCAAAATATAAGAAAAGTTTTTCATTTTCAATAAAATTTCTCTATAAATGAGAAATTTTTTGTGCGAGAAAAATACTTATCATTATTAGAGACATTGAAATATTTCCATTTCCTAGAAATAAAGAACTATTTCTTCGAAAATGTGAAAATTTATTCTAATTGAAGAACATTTTATTTGAAAAAGAGAAAATTGCTATTATCAAAAATAGAGAAATTTTTTACCGGAGCAAGGTATGTGTTTTTTTCTCAGTGCAGTTTTTTGTACAACATAGTACCGTTTTTTACTGGAAACAGATTTATAAACATGGTTGTTTTAAAATAAGTTATAAAAAATTATATGTTAAAAATATAAGAGCACATTTTAAAAATATTAAGGGCATATATCCTTTAAATAAACGGACCTTTAATATAGAAGGACGTTAGCTCATTTATTTTTTACTTGATAAAATTAGAAAAAACTTTATAAAAATAAGGTTTGCATTTTCGGAAGTAAAAAAAGTATTACATTTTTTTTTTATCTTCGAACCAAGGATTTCAGGTGTCAAACCTATTCAGTCAAGTCTGCCATGGTTTAGAAATGGGAGATAAATAAGTAGGTGAGAAAGTGAAATCAAGTGAAACAAGTGAAGAATATTTTATGTGTGGCGGAGTGCAACATCAACTTACTTTTCATGCTGACTTGCTTAATTTTACTTTTGAAAACAAACCACAATTCCTTTCAATGATCTAAATTATATTCATTGTTGCTACTCTCATGTGGCACATGATTGTAGATGTCAAATGTCAAATTATTGGATATTCTTGCACACGGCTGCACGATTAGCATCCTGCCAGTGATCGCGTTCAAATAAAGAGAGAATTCACCCTCACGTGAATATTTTAAATCATTGGATTTTGAAGTGGATTTTGCGATGCACCAGTAATTCGCCCAAGTGTTTTTTTGGGAAAATGCATCGTTTTTCAAATGCTCAAGCAATGAATGCGCTAGTCACGAAAATTTTCAAAATCTTCTTTCACTAATTTCAGCGATTGTTGGAAGATGAATTTTTGAAAAATGTTCAAATCTATCATGGGAATATGAAACAGGCTCTGAAAAATCGTTTAATTATAAAGTTGAATTATAAAGTTGAACTAGTATAGTTTCGAAGCAACGCCACATTATATCGAAGCGAAATAAAAACAAATTCACAAAAAAAATTCATTGAAATCGGACAGAACAACGATGCTTTGGAACAAATTGCCAGGACTCTTAAATGGACTTCGTTTGACACCCTTTTCGGCGAATTTCTTGTTACTCCTCTAGGCGGTTCATTGGCGAATCTTCCCGGCGAATCGGCCTAAGCAGCTTACAATAGAAGGCAATTGATTGATCTTCCCAGCAATTCGTTGGGGATTCTCAGGCAATTGAAAATTTTATATGTAAAATACAAAATTAATTTTCGCCGGAATGCAAAAACATAGCCGAGTAAAAAAAAATAGCCAAATGAAAAATAAAATCGCCAAATAGCCAAAACTCATAACGAGAAAAAAAAAATAGCCACTTTTGGCTATAAACAGCCAAAACGGCAACACTGATGAAGACCTGAATTAGAGATCTTATGGCCTGCACACATTAAGGACTACATCAACCTTGCAGTAGGTTGTAATGCGTGCTGCTATGTAGCAACACCGAGAGAAGAGGAGGGAAAAGAAACGCCTGTTCAGACGAAAAAAAGAAAAGCAGAAATGCGTGAGTGTGAGGAAATTTAGATGAATGGTGACAGGAATGAGACTCGAAAATTTTTCGAAAAAATAAGACGCCTGGCTGATGGTTTTAAGACCGGAGCTTCTTTCTGCAAGGATGAAAATGGGAATCTAGAGACAGATACCTAAAGTACACTAATGTTGTGGAGAAAAGACTTATCTAGTCTTCTAAATGGCGACGCTGACAACAACACCGCCAATGGAGATGATATCCCAGAAACCTCAATTTTGGATGACAGCGTTGAAGTTCCGCTGTCCGACCATAACGAGGTCTTATAGCTATACCTCGGCTTAAAAACAACAAAGCCGCAGGAGCCGATGTCTTACCAGCTGAGCTGTTTAAGAACGGAGGCGAAGCTCTGTTTAAATGCACTCACAAGCTTCTATGCAGAATATGCTTGGAAGAATACAATCCAGATGTTTGGAATCTCAGTGAACTCTGCCCAATCCACAAGGAAGGCGATTTCACCATTAGCGCCAACTACTGTCCGTGGGATAAGCCTTCTTAATATCGCATATAAGGTGCTGTTGAGCGTATTGTGTGAAAGACTTAAGCCCATCGTCAACCAACTCATTGGACCTTATCAATGTGGCTTCAGACCTGGAAAGTCCATCATCAACCAGATCTGCACGCTCCGACAAATCTTGGAAAAGACCCTCGAAAAACAAATCGACACGCACCATCTCTTTGTCGATTTCAAAGCCGCCTTCGACAGTCTAATAAAGAGCCAACTGTATTCCACAAGATCTGAATTTGGTATTTCTGCAAAGCTACTGCGACGACGTCTATGCAGAATGACACTGAGCAACGCAGTGAAAATTAAGAAGGACCTCTCCCTTCCGTTCGATACCAAGCGAGGTTTCAGACAAGGTGGTTCCTAGTTGTGCGACTTCTGTAATCTAGTAATGGAGAAGATTCGCAGGCTGTGCGAACTGTTATCTATCTATCTCTCTTGTTCTCACTGCCTGTCTGTCCGAATCGGCGTCCGCTATGAACGCGATTCAGACACGCAGGCAGACAGGCAGGCTGAAATCTGTGCGAAAAAACGAGATGCATATAGCTATTTGTCTCGCTTGTTTACATTGCCTGTCTGCCTGCCTGTCTGACTCGGCGTTCAGTATAACCGCAACCTAAGAGTGTTATGCTGCTGGCTTGTGCTGATGATATTGAAATCATTGGCCAAAATACGCGTGAAGTCAGTACAGCATTCTCCAGACTAGAAAAATAGTCTAGTTTAATGGTTTTTGCAGTGAACGCAAATAAAACGAAGTATCTTGTGTCAACAAACAAACAGTCCCAGATTATTGGACACTATGTCAATGTTGAAAACATTTCCATTAAAGGTAGTGAAGAACTTTGTTTACCTGGGATCCAGCATTATCCAGCATCTTCCAACGATATCAGTATTGAGATTAAACCAAGGAAAACTCTTGCCAACAGCTGTTACTTTGGGCTCAGTAGGCAATTGAGAAGCAGAGAAGTTCTCTGTCGATGAACAAAGCATCACAAACCTGGACGCTGAGCAGCACTGTTGAAAGAACTTTGGGAGCGTTCGAGAGAAAATCTTTCGCAAGATCTATGGTTCAATCTGCGTCAATGGCGAGTACCGAATACGATGGAACCACGAGCTGTATGTCGAGAGAATGAACGACGAAGCTCCAGCAAAAAAGTATTAGATTCGTTATCTAGCGGCGGTTAGCGCATACAAGGAAGATCGCATCTGCTTAGGATAACCTGACAATGCTTGGAGGTTGTAACTGACGCCAGCAAGCGCACGACAAAAGAGGCTAGCGCAAATTCGTAGACGAGGCCAAACCCGAACAACGGTTATAAGCGCCATCTCAGTAAGTAAGTTAGTACTCATACTCTTGATGAACATGAGATGGTTTTTTTCGAAATCCATTATTATTCTCTTAGGATTTAAATTAATGTTTGCAGCTGTAGCCAAATTAAATATTGGTAAAAAAACTCACTAAATAGATGATGAACAATTACCCAAAACTTTTACAGATGTTGACGTGCCTATCATAATATTTTTCTCGCCATCGCGGTGAGCTGTAATCATTTATATTCAACACAAAAACTTGGTCTTCAAATTATTTCAGTATTTCAGGGAATTTCATTTGATTTGTGGGCTGGAGAATTATGTTTTTGGGTTTTTGTGGTTGGGTATATTATGTTTGCGGATTTTGTGTTTAAGGATTTTATGATTGGGGATAATCCAAACGTGGATTTTGTGTTTGAGGATCGTGTATTTGGGGATTATGTGTTAAGGGATTATGTGTTTGTGGGTTTTTCCATATTTTATGAGGGATTCTTTGTTTGGATATCAATATCGAGACAATTCAGGTGATTTCACGCCCACCTCGGTAAGTGCGTCACGTATGACACCTATATGAATGTTGTTAAAAGCTTGATTAGCTTCTTCAACATAAAGAAAGACAGCTTGAGTGAATTGTTTGAAACTAATAAATCTCTTAATAGTAGCTCTAATCTCGTGCTAATCTCTCCGTTGAACGCGCTCGAAGGTAAACTTGTTGGTCGTTGGATATATATGGGCATCTCCCAGTGGCACGGACGCGACATTCGCACGGTTTTAACTACTCGAAAAACAGGTAAGAAACAAAATGAGCCGATATGTATTTTAAGTTTTCTAACGCGATGAAAGAGTGCTACATTTAAAAAAAAAATTGGCGAGATTTAAAACAAATCAGTACAAAGAAATAAGCAATCATTCAATGGAACGGACGCTACAAAAAACAGAAGTTTTGTTAAAGTCGTATAGAAATATGCAAAATTTAGCTAATTTTGAGAACTTTTTTTTATATATAATATACATGTTATTGGAGGTCAAAGGATAACTATTCTTCGTAAACTTATGAAATATTAGAATTATCTATTCCCTTTTTTTAAATAGATATAGCACGAATACGGACGCGACATCTCGGACGCGACAAATTTTTCCACCATAGTAAAATACAGTAAAGATGTTCATTATAAATTTTAATAAAAATACATCATAATAAGTTAAATTCAAGTTACATAGCAGTAATACTAATCAAAATAAAAAAAAAATTAATTTAAAAGCTGTTAGAGTACTTTATTTAAATGTTTTTCTTCACTTTTGGTGGACCTTTTTTGGGAGATGCCCATATGTGTTGTCGCGTATGTTTCTAAGATGAATCTCTAGAATTCTCTCCAGTGTTTTTAATATGAATGATGATAGACTAGAATAGGTCTAAAGCAGCGATGGGCACACTTATACTATCAGATTCTTTGATTGTGTGTAAGGCAGAGAAAAACGGAGATCAATTTTACGTATTTTCTAGCTATATTTAAAAAAAAATTGCGCAAAGAGATGTTATTTCCACAAATGCTAAAAAACCAACTGACTTGATTTGCTACCAAAATAAAAACAAAGCAACAGCCGAATGCACACGATCATAAGCCACACGAAGTATCTTACACTGTTCATGTGACGACGTCACGCAAGCAGCATTCTGCTTTCAATCCCATGGGATAGGAAATTTAATTTGTGCCCATCTCTGGTCTAAAGCAAAACTGGACATTCTAACACAGTAACATATTATTTCGTTTTATTAGTATTGGTGCGATTTCGTCTAGCAGACACTGAAAGTCACTGAATTTGCAGCACAAAACGATGCATGTCCTCACAGCATCACGGTCAGCGAACGACTGAGTTATAATTTCTGCTATTGTACTCTCCTAGAGAGCTCACTTAAAAATGTACTTTTCTAGAGAGCTCACTGAGCAATGGGATGCCCAGCTCTGCTCTAAAGTTCTTAATCAAAGTAATGAAGCAACTTATGTCATAACTTTATGTATTTATCACTGAGTATTTTAAATAAAAAAAATATAATTCAATATCCTACAATATAAAGCTGCAAAAAAATTTTTAATAGTTGCATATTTTTTGTATTAATTAGAAATATTCTTAGAAACATTTATATATAATTTATTATTTGATATTTTAATTCTATCACAAACTGAAGCGAAAGTAAAAAAAAAAACAAAACAAATATAATGAGCAACTTATTTTAAACTTGGCGCCGCTCTAATCAATGTGCACCTTTGCACTTATTTTCTTGCTATCTCGCTCACTTACAGCAGCTAATGTGCTCCATACATGTTCACTCAATTTGTTTGGCAGTTGCAAACTTTGTGAAAATAAGTAGCTAAAAATGGCAACAATTTAAAAAATAAAACTTAGAGAAAACGTCTAGCAAAGTGCAGAAAAGGAATTAAAACAAAACTAAAAAAGAAAATAGATCAAAACAAAAACAAAAATACTTAAAACCAAAATACGGAAGAATATTTTGTTATTGCAAATGCGAAATAGAACTAAAAATAAATGCAATAAATAAAATTGGCAATCAAAATAAAATAGAAAAAGCAATAAAAGAAAAATTAAAAACCAGCAGCTAAACAAAACAACAAAAAAAAAAAAAACAAAAAAATAAAACAGAAGAAATAACGTAAAACTAACAACTCGCAAACAATTTAATTATGTTTTCATAATATTCGACGCAAGCGATAGCAGACGAACAAACAGACAGACAGAGAAACTGACACGAGCAGAAAAAGACGATAGACCACGACTAGCAACACATAGCCGAGAACTGAACCCACTCGTTCTGCCGTGCTCGGTTACTGTTCGACAATGGGCACGCTGCTTGCCAGCAACAAACAAATAAAAAAAATATATAAAACGAAAATTACTAAAAATAATGCAAAAAAAGTGTAAAAATACACAGAATTGAGAATTAAAATAAAAAGAAAATAAAAGCGAACAAATGAAAACAAATCGAAATCAAAACAAACTTCGTGGCGTTGGCATTTTTAGTAAATAAGTAAGTATGTGTAGTTCATGCAGATTGTTAGAAAATAATAATAATAACAGAAAATAAGGTGTAAAGAATGCCGCAAAGGGGGTAGCTGGGTGTAAAAGTGGTGGCAACATAGACATAGAGTGAGAGAGAGAGAACTTTCAAAAGACATACACACAAAAGCTTCAAGCTGGAGTAGGTGCTCAATATTTATAGAGAAACATGTTTGCGCGTGCATTGAGCAAATCGACTGAAAAAAAGAGTACGAAGTCGTCGATAACCGTGAGAGTTTGTTGTAGAGAAAACAAGCAAAACAAACATTATTAATGAATTAAGAGAGCGTATTAAATAAATCAAACAAGTCAGCAGATGTGCTTGCTTTAGCCGATTTTTGTGCAAAGATTCAAAAGAAATCCACTAACATATTCGGGGACGCTTTAACCCTTATTGAGCCAAATGCTACATTTTTGCACAACAATTTTAACTGTGCACTACAGACAATCTTATAATTTATGCTATAAAAGTTCTAAAAATATAGTTCCGGATATATTCAAGTGTGTTTTTTTGACTGGTGGTATTTTTCGAAAATGGCAAAAATAATAATATTTTTGGGGGGTTTAAAAAAAAATTATTATTCTACAAAAAATGGGTAATTGACAAAAAAAGGTAAAAGTAATGTTTTGTTAAAACTGTTTGATATGACAAACACAATAATTCCGTCTTGGCGAATTTCGCTCTTCTACTAAAGTCACTACTATTATCACTATCCCTAACCAATGATGCTAAGCCGGAGAGTAAAAATTCACAACAGCGGCATTAAAAATCCGTGTAAGTCCGTGTAAGCAAATGTATACCATTTTTTCACTTTACAACAAGAAGTAATAAAATTACTCTATTAAAGTTTTTAATGGTTTTTTGAAAGTTTTTTGTATGTTTTTTTTTTTTTTTTTTTTTTTTTCAAAAAGTTAGAAACAAGGTAAAACATAACGAAAATAAAATAAGTACAAAAATAAGTGCACTGATAAAAAAGACAGCTTTTAAAATAAGCGAATTATAACTATGATTTTTCTTTATTTTTAAGACAGTTAGTTATAGAACAGTTAGTTTTGAACCATATTTTTAAAAGCGTGAAAATTTTATATTTTTGAACATGTAAAGAAATGAAATATCACAAAAAGAGTATAAGTTATTTTAAAAATATGGCAAAATTCGGAATTATTAATTATGCCAAAACCATTGGCAGTGTTAAGTCTGACAATTTTGCATATCCAAATTTTTTATGCTATCAAATTTACCAAAAAATATCTCAGAAGTGTAAAGAAAATCGCCAATTATTTTGATACAACCTATAACTACTTAGTATTGTAAATAATTACTATGAAATTTTATTAAACTCTATCAAAAAACAAGTAAAACATAGTTAAAAAAAATAAATAAATTATAAAAGCTGAACCTTAATGGTTTATTGCACGTCGACAGTCTGAGATTTTCTTAAGATATGTATAAAATTATTACTTTGAAAGTGTAATATTGACTCTTTGCTTTACAGAGAAGTAATATTGATCTATTAATATGTGGTATAAATATTTAAAATTGCATGTAAGCGAAATGAGCATATAAATCCGAGTAGAGTAAATTTGGCATATATGGCAAATGTATGTATGTATGATATACGACCCAAAGAGATATTTCTTAACTGAGGAAGGCTACAAACGGCACTGTTTATTGTAGGTACCTATTTTTTTCAAATTTATTTTTTAAAATTTTTTTGTATTATTACTCTAGTATTTTATATATATTTTTGTTTTTTGAACTTTTATTAACTGAAGGAGGAAAATACGACCTTTTTTTAAAAAATTCATATTTCGGTCAAAAACAAACATTATTCCAAAAATTTGTTTTTATTGTAGAGAATTGAACAAATTACAAGAAAAAAAATTCAAAAGAATATATTTTTCACTCCAACATGGTTTTATAGAGCTCCAAACTGGCGGCAGAGAAACAAACGGTGACTCGTGCTGGGAGTCGCAAAAATTGTCCGTTCTGGAAAAAAAAAATTACTTTTTTAAATCTTAACAAAATTGGTTATCGTATGACAGGAGCTTTTTTGAAATTTGTTTTTTTTTCAGTTTTGGGTGATGTTCCAAATTTGAAAATGTGTTTTTTGAAAAAAATATTGGCTTTAAAAATTTATAAAAAAACGAAAAAAAATTTAGCAAAAGCTCGTGTCATACGACAGCGAATCAAGTTTAAAAAAATACAAGAAAAAAAAAGTGTCGTCAAAAAATGAACCCGCTAGTGCCGCAACCAGTACGAAAAACATGGTTTTGAAAACGCGTTCAAACTTAATGAACAAAGAAAAATGCAAGAAAAAATAAAAATGCGGTCTCAATAAACCGGCTGTAACTTTTGAAGCCGTAGGAATTTTTCCATGACATTTTTTTTTCTTAGAATCTTAAGAATATTTACTAAAGTACAAAATTATAAACAAAAGTCATTTGAAAAAAATGTCATGACCCCCGTTAATTGTAATTTATTTTTTATAATATTATGCATAAATATTGTTTAATTTTTATATTATTTTAATTTTTATATTATTTTACTTTTCATTTCTTTTCACATTTCTTGTATTAATTTACATAAAAGAATTTTAAAATTTAAAAAACTTATTTTTTAAGTATATGGGCATCTCCCAGTGGCACGGATGCGACATTCGCACGGTTTTAATTGCTCGAAAAACAAGAAAATGAGCCGATATGTATTTTAAGTTTTCTAACGCGATGAGAGAGTGCTACTTTTTATAAAAATATTGGCGAGATTTTGTACAAATTAGTACAAAGTAATAAGCAATCATTCAATGGAACGGACGCGACAAAAAATATAAGTTTTTTTAAGCTCGTATAGAAATATGCAAAATTTAGCTAATTTTGAGAACTTTTTTTTATATATAATATACATGTTAATGGAGGTCAAAGGATAACTAAATAGATATAACTAAACTAAATAACTAAATAGATATACGGACGCGACATCATGGACGCGACAAATTTTTCCAACATTAGTAAAATACAGTAAAGATGTTCAATATAAATTTTAATAAAAATAAATTATAATAAGTTAAATTCAAGTTACATAGCAGTAGTACTAATCAAATTAAAAAAAAAATAAAGTTAAAAGCTGTTAGAGTGCTTTATTTAAATGTTTTTCTTCACTTTTGGTGGACCTTTTTTGGGAGATGCCCATATGTTACATTTTAAGTTTTTTGTAATATAATTTTTTATTTTTATTTTGTTTTTCAGGTTTTTGTATTAATAAAAATAGCAAGTTGTTATTCGTAGTGTTTTTTTAAATTTTTAATTTATTTATTATTTTTTAAAATTATGTATTTTTCATTTTTACAATATTTTTTTTTACTGTAATATTGAAATATTATTTTTATTTCTTAATTGTTTGAATTACTTTACTATTATTTATTTTTATTTTATTTTGTATTTCGTTTTATTTTGTTTAAATTTATTTTTTATTTTGATTTTAAGTTTTTAAACTATTTTCATTTTATAATTTTTTTACTGCAATTTTGAATTTATATAATTTTAACAGTCATTTTTAATTTTTTTTTATAACTAATTTTATTAACTTCATATTTGACTTTTACTGTTTATTTTCAAAATTTTTTTTTTTAGAAAACTGGTTAATTTTTAGTTGTTACCAATATTTTTTCAATTTTTTTTTTTTTACTATTTTTTATTATTGTATATATTTGGTTGACTTTTTTTAACTTGTATTAACTTTTAATTTTTATTATTTTTATATTAATTTATTTTTGTTTTATTTTCAAATTTCTTGTATTAATTTACGTAAAAGACTTTTAAAAATAATAAAAATTTTGTTAATACATTCATACATACCCTACGGACAAAGCAGGGTCAATTGCCCTAAAGTAACCGGTCCTGTGACAGTTCTTATTTAACCTATCACAGGACAGGTTCGATATTACTCAGAATGGGACCAATAGTTTTTAAATGTGTTTTGCTCTATTAATCTTATCGTTACCAATAGCTCAGTGGAAGTGCGCTAGACTGTCACGCGGTGGACGTGGGTTCGAACCCTGGCTGTAATTAATAATAAAATTTAATAATTTAAATTCTAATTCTATTTCATTAACTGCTTAATCAAAAATAACCTTCAAAATAAATTTGCTTAACATCTTGAAAATTTAATTTTTTATTTAAAAACCAAAAAAAAATAAAAAAAAAATTTTGTGATTTTGCCGGGGATTGAACACAGGTCAGTCGAGTACTAAGCAGGAACGCTAGCAAGCTCGACTAAACATGAATTTCCAAAACGTTGATTCAATTTCATGAACAACTTGCGTATAAGTGAACCGTTTTCTATAAATAGACAGGCTACTGATTAGGTCCAAAGGTATCTATGAGGTGTCAATTGACACCTGCCGATATATTTTTGAGCCGGTTCTAGGATTGGTCCAAAGGTATGTAGCCCGTGTCAATTTACCCCTGTCAATGACAACGCCATGTAAAAGGGACCGGTTGGTTTCATATGTTGGTGGTAGAATTGGGACCGGTCACTATCACTTTGGAACCTATCACGTGATAGGTTCTGAACCGGTTCTTTTGTCCGTAAGGTATGTTTCAATGTTTTTTTTTTAATTTAAATTATTTTTTTTTAAGTTTTGTATTAATTTGCTTTTGTTATTGGTTTTTTACTATTTGTTTTAATTAATATTTTTTGTTTTATTTTTTAATATTATTAAAATAAATTAAAATATAAGTAAAAATTAAAAATATATTTTACAATTGTTTATTCGATAATTTTGAAATTTTAAATTTATTTTTAAACTTTTTGTATAATTTTATTATAATTTTTTTGTGGTTTTTATTTTTTTATTTTATTTCTTATTTTTTTAATATTATTTATTTTCATTTTATAATTTTTAAATGCAATTTTGATAAGAAATTGTATATTATATTTTGTGTATTATTAACAATTAGTAATGTTTTTTTGTTTTTTTATTATTTAGTATTATTTTTTTTATTTAAATTTTTTTATAATGTTTTTAAAATTTTGACAACATTTATATAAATTTAAAAATTTGTGGATTATCTCTTGTTGACTGCAACAAAATCAAACACTTTTTAATGAGTTACACTGTAAAAAATTGCCTACTGCTCAAATGTCATTCAATCACTTTATTATTTAAATTGTTTTTGTTGTCTATAATTACACAAAGAGCGGCTTGTTTGGCAATTACAAATTGATGTATGGCTCCACAAATGCTTATGCACTTTGACACACACACACACACACACACATAAACTCATATACAAACAAACATTGGTAGCCACCTTTTGAACTTCCGTTTGGCGTGCGCATTCAAACTTTAAACGTTTCATTGTCCATATGTGCACCCCTCTAACACCCGCTTATGCGCTCTTTGTGGGTCTCTATTGGCTATTGGCTTCCCTCTCTCTCGGTCTCTCTATCCCTTATTATGTCTATTTGTCTGTCTGTCTGTTCGTAGTAGATTTTTCTATATAAATTTCTTTTTATGTTTGCCTAGCTGTCTGTCCCTCAGTCTAGTTGTCTGGGCATTTGTTCGGTTTCGAGACTCAGTTGCTTGTGACATTAAAATGAATTCATTTGCGAAAAGCGACTAAATGTTGTAGCAACAACAACAGTGACAGTGACCATGCTTAATTTCTACTTCGACTTGATTATAACTTCATATATGTTCTGAACACTCGTCCAACACATGCGCTAGCATGTGCCTCCACCTCTTACTTAAGCCCCTTTGCTTTACCCACCACTGTCCCTGTGTAATGCTCGAACTTTGCCTGACTGTCAGCCTCAACGCTGACTTTGAGTTTAATTTTCAAAAAGCAGCAGATATTAAAACAAAAAGCAACCAATACAATAAAAAAGTAAAAAATAAAATATTTGCGCTGTTAATTTGCGATTTCCGCTCCAGTAAAGTAATGAAAAATTATGAAGGCAAAACAAAAAATCATTACATGATATAAAACAAAAAGTTTGGTGGGCGCAAAGTACGGACAGAGCATGTCAGCAAGATATCAGAGAATCTTCTGCTGTTTCTAGACTAAAAACTCTGTGGGCGAAGTTAAAAATTTTGACTTAATTGAATTTGAAATTAAGTTAATTTTTTGTCAGAATCTTCACCTAGAAGTATGCAATACATGGAGAATTTAATGCTATAAAGAATTAAACAAAAAAAATTTCATACTTTCGGGCACAGTACTTTTTGAGGATTAAGAGAATTTATGAAGAAAAGATAGTTGAAGTTAATTCCAAAAGTTTTTAGAACTTTTTTTTTAGATCTTTTTAAGACTTACTTAAACTTGACTTAAAAAATTGCATACTTTCGGGCTCAGTACGTTTTGAGGAGTAATAGAATTTATGAATTTAAATTAAATGAATAAAAAAATTTTTTTGAAGTTTTTTTAGAAAATTTTTAGACTTACTCAAACTTGACTTAACTTAACTCAATATAATGTCAATATATTGGAAAAATATTTTGTTACAAAACTGATTTTTTGTGAAATCTGCTTTGGTAAATATCTAAAGAATAAATTTTTATTTAGGATTTTAATTTCTTAATAAACATTATTATGAGCGTTCACATACAAACCTCTAAAAACGGAGCAAATAAAGACGATATTATGACTCTAATAAATAAAGATATTATAAAAGTACTTTAATGAATTATTACACTAAATATTAACAAAACATTAAAACTAAGAAAATGTTGGCACAAATTTTTTCTATTTGATGCATATTTAAGAAAAATGTAGTATACAAAAAACTGCGGTAGTGGCAACCCTGGCTAAGAGAACGTTAATTGAGTACATTTTTATTTCAAACGTACTCTTCACTAATGTTGCCAGAGTGACGAACTGAAATTTACCGCTATTTACCGGGGAAAAAATTAGCACTTTCATAGAAAATTTACTTTTTTCAAAAGAACAAAACTTACAAAATTTTTAAATGATTTGCAAACGTCACAATTCTCTTGACTACTTCCACAATAAAACATTTTTGTGCAAATCTTCTAAAATTTTTTCTTCTTATCACTAACAACTATTTTCAATCCACGACATGTAGGAACTTCCTTCCCCTTTTGTTTTTTATGCATTGGAACTGGTCATGGCTTTCTATAAACGATATACTTTTGGAAATATTCAATATAAGTTCAAAACATTTGCTTTCTTCTAAATATTTTCATGTGTTTCAACAAATTTCTTAGTTTTAAAGTTTAAATTCGCAGTAACCAAAAAATTAAAATAATCCTACATTTGTTAGCAGTTGTTTTTTTTACAGAAGGTGGTTCATAATAATTTTATAAGTGACTACGTGAGTAGTATTTGTGGTGACCATGGCATGCAGATTACGTGTGTGGTTTTGCATGACCGGAGCGCGAGATCGATTCCCACTCGCAGCAAAGATTTTTTTTCAATAAAAAAATTTCTGATCGGTCACCATCTCTCTACAGACAATGGCAAACCTCAGAGAGTAAATAATGACATGTAAAGCTTATTGAGAACATTAACTTTAACTGTTCGGAGTCGGCATAAAACAAGTAGGTCCAGTTCTCGGTCAATTGTGTAGAAACATTTAATAACACACACAACATAACTGATCATAAGAAGCTCGGTCAAAGTCCGTTCAAAGGCTGAAATGGCCAATTTGTTTTTGTTTTTTTTTTTTTTTTTTGACTACGTGTATACGTTGGATGAGGTAACAGTCCTGCTAATGATTTGAAATATTTGGAAATCTAAAAAATATTAATTTTCGCAAAATCTAACATTTTTAATCAAAAATTACATTTTTACTTCAGTCCAAAAATGAGTCAAAAATTAACACATTTAGGACAATTCACTTCACTCTGGCAATAAAACTGTGCAACTTGGACAGAAGTAAAGCTCAGAACTTTCAAACGAGTAACAATGATGCCGTGAGTTCAAAAGAAGTAATATTATGAAAAATATTTAAGAAAGAATACATAATAAACAATAAAGATACTCATAACTCTGATCAAAAAGATAATTCTTCATTAATATTATGTTTAATTTAAGAGCAAGGAATATGGATGCTACTAAACTCTTCTAACAGTCATATTTTAGACTCAGATCAGTGTGCTTTTTTTCTAAAAGGTCACATAAGACTCTTCAAAGAATAATAAGGTTTATTTAATATCAGTCACGAAATCATAATTTTTTTATTAAATATGAGTTATCAAACAGTCCTTATGCTAACTCTTAAGACGTACATATTTCGCACTCGTATAAGAAACATATTTTGAAACCATATCAATGTAACATTTTAGGAAGAGAACAGGCTCATATCGTAATCTGAAATGAACTCATTATTAAGGTTACAAAACTCCAGAAAATATAACTTTTGCTGGGTTAAGATTTAACAAAGCACCCACAGAAAGTGAACTACGTTTAGAAAAAATTTTGTTTGAAAAAAACAAATTGCTTAAAATTGGTTTCAAAAATATTTCTTATATCAAAAAACTTCTTTTTGATTATTATTTACAATAAAAATAATGTTTATTAACGACTTTTGGTTTAAAATAATAATTAGTTTTAATAATTATAAATAATTAAACTTACGAATTGTTAGAAGTCTATCAACTGAATGAATATTCAATGCATACATTTAAAAGCTGTATATTAGGCCGGATCATTCTTGTATATATGAAAAAAATTTCAGCCGGTCGGGGCCTCAAAAGTTAGAGAAACTCATAACAATGATTTCTGCATACGTTATATACACGCAAAAAACATGTTTTTTTATCAAAAAGGACCTTCAGGAGAATCAAAATTGCTTTGGCGGATTTTTTCTGATTTTTAAAAAAAAGATGCAGAAATCATTGTAATGAGTTTCTCTAACTTTTAAGACCCCGACCGGCGGAATCTAAATAAAGATCCGGTCTACTGTATATCTTGGATAACTTTTTGTTACCTTGAAATTATCGTTAGTAATTCAAAACATACTATTTTTCTCTATAGAAATTACGTAGACAAATGCTGTCCAAATTGACTTATACAGTTTAGGATTTATACAGGTCAACATTTCACTATTAATCAATTTTAGCACTGAAATCGTTGCAAAACGATGTTTAGTCTTTACCAAAACACGTTTTCGAATTAAATTCCGAGTTAACAGATTTTAAACCAGTGTGAAGTTGACGAAAATATGAAACCAAAAACTGTTAAAAATTATGGTATTTTGTTCAAATCTTTTTTCAAATTATTTCAAAAAATGTAATTCATAGTTGGAACTTTTCAAAATAATGTGTTTGATTGAACGTTTTTATATAAAATGGGTTCGTTTTGTTAAAAACTGAATTGAAATTTGGTCTGTTTCGCAACTTCGTTTTAGACTTCATTTTAATTGTTTTCTGACAACAAGTTGAAAATAAAATTTTACAAGAAACATTTTAATAGATTTTTCAAAAATTTGGTAACAATCAATTGTTACTTGAAATTTGTCAACAGTAACAAGTACAAACTCACCAAGTAAATGAGAATACATTTTGCTATATTTGACATTGTTTTCTAAATATCTTATTGAAATTTTATTTGAGTTGAATTTTTATGAACATTTGATTAAAAATCTAATTCATACTTTGATAAAAACAACGTTTTGTCACCTTCGCTCTTCTGAAAATTAACAATTTTTGTTACTTTTGTATCCAAATTATTTTATTTTTACTTTTATCATTTTTGTATCTATATTAAAAAAAGACTCTGTTTTTTAAAGAAAATAAATACTTTTCAACAACATTTCTTAAATTAAAAAAAAATTTAAAAAAACAAAAAATTACAAAATTAACTAAAAAACACCAAATTGATTCATTGTTTTTCTGCACTTTCAATGTATTTTTACAAAAATAAATTACTTTGTCATTGATATGATTCTGTAAAATATAAGTTGTACTTAAGAACAAAAAAAAAAAATTAAATAAAAAATACGATACAAAATTAAATTTTCATAGAATTGAGCAAAAATTCACTTAAGCAAAAGGTGCGACCTCTGTTTCCGGTCATGAATAACGCAACAGCACAAAATAAAGAAAAACAACAAACGTAATAACAAAAACCAAAAACAAAAGCAAAAGCAATGATATATGTTTATGAAGAAAAATAACAACAACAAACAAAATAAAAAAAAACTTAAAATACAGACAAATAAACCTAAAGGTGGCAACAATTGTGAACAAATAAAAATGAGCAAAAGATAAAATAAATTAACATATTAATGGTGACCGCGCAGGTTGGTTACAAAACAGTGTAAGAGCGGAAGAGTGAGAGAAAATAGAGCGGTTTAGAGGAAGAGAGAGATGTGAATGGACGATACAGTGCTGGTCAGTAAAATCAGACCACAGGCTGGAACTTTTTCAGTATTCCAAACAAAAGACTTTGATTGTTGAAAGTTGATTGTTTTTTTTTTTAATTTATTGGAAAAAGGATTGTTTCAAAATTTTAAGTTGTGCTACGTTTTTATGATGTTAAAAACAGTTTTCTTTAAACTGTAAAGAAAAACAAGTCATGTGATGAAAAAGTGAAAATATTACATTGGCAGAAAAAGATGTATCATAGCTTACAATTTTTTATAAATTAAGGTGCTCACATTCAACTGTAGTTCAACTTTTAAAGAACAGTGTCGATGGTGATTATTTGGAAAGGACTAAGAATCAAACTAACGAAATTTTGCTTTCACCGACTCAAAATTTATAGCGACTCTTAAAAATTCTTTCTGGTTCTATTTTTTTTGATCGGAGGAATTACTATGAAGCAGTTTTGCTTCTTCCGAACCCTTTTTTGTCCAAAAAATGAAGTTTTATGACATAGAACCTTTTTTTCCTTCAGAATACATGTCCAATATAAGAAAAAGTAACGATTTTTATACTACATAAATATTGGCAATCAAAAATTTGAACTTTTTGTCTTTACAAACTCTTGAGACCCTTAAAAATCAATTCCGGGGAACCAAAACCGCTCCATAAGGATTTCTCTGATAAAAAAACGATAGAAAAATAATTTTTAAGAGTTCTTCTAGCTTTTGAGTCGGTATCCGGCTGACTTTTTTTCTCTATGCAAATCGATCCGGCCTGATGGATAAGCTTAAAGGATCACTTTACTTGAAAGCTTAAGGGTTCATTTCAAATTAACAGTCGTAAATTGGACAGAACTGAAGTTGTACCATAATATAGATAATACCATCGAAACAATACTATACGGGAGGCTTCGAAAGATTGACTTATGTAGATATGTCCTAAAAAAAGCCGCTACTGACAAAAATCAATTAAAGCTCCCGTTTGGTGTGTGCACAAAAGTAAGCAAATAGGTCGTAAAGTTACTGACGATAAGCTAACTGGTCAGACCAAAGCAAGTTTAATTTTTTTAGGTGCAGACAACTTCCCATACAGGTGCCGTTTTTCTAGAGAGCGATATATTGAAAGTTGTCTCGTCAGAAGTTGGTGAAGTTTTATAGACAACTGGGAGGTATGGGAATGTTTTTTAATTTCAGGAAGAGTTGTTTATAATTTCTAAATGGAACAATGAATACCTACAAGTATGAGCAAATTATTAGAACGAATTTAGTTCCAACACTTGAAAAGCAATTGATGCATTCAATTTGTATTGTTTTCCGGAATGACTTTCAACTTTGCTATTTTATTTCTTTCTCAACATGCAAAAAAAGTTTTTGACAAACTCGGAATTCAGTAAACTTCCTGGTCATGGAATTCACAATATTTAGAAACTACAGAACTTTTCTGGCAAAGCGGACCAGAAGTCCTGGGTTCGAATCCTGGGCAAGCTATGGTCCTACGCTTTTACTCTCTTTAATTATTTCCTCATTTCTAATCTACTGAAATTAAAAATTCCTTGATATATACACCTTTGAAAGTACTTTTTGTAGTTGATGATCGAAAATTTTGGTGAATTGGATTGCTTGATAACTTGAGTTGATTGAGGTAAAGGCATACCACTTGCCTTAGATTCAAATTTGTGTATTGATGTAGCTCTGCGTCACACACAGAACATTCTACAATTGTTTTACGTTATTTCACTTTCTTTATGACGTATCTATTACCCCATTTTCAAACCAAGATAGACTTAACTCAATCCAGAAATATGTAGTTCAAAGCTAAAAATTTAAGAACACGTTTAAAATTACGAATTACAGTCTGTCATGCTTTAAGGATGCTATAATCCAGGATTAAGATCGAAATTTAAACCAAGGTAGGTTCTACACTAGGTTCAGTACTGCCTGTTTTTATCCAGTAAAACTGAATAAATGGGGAATTTGTACGAAAAAACGCACGGGCCGACAAGATTTTTAACCCAAATACCAGAAAATATTTTTCTAAAGGTTTTTGATGCACTGAATCCGAATCCGTGAATCAGAATTGCTCCTATATATCTGGTTTTCGAGATATCCTAACCTAGAAGTGAAAAAACATGGTCCAGGTATGTAAAGTCTCATTTCTGGGTCTGGACATTTGTTAAATTTTTTTGAAAAATTTACTTTTTTTAGCGATAACTATTTTTGAAATGCTCACCCCTCTGCTAATAACAATTATAATCGGCGAAATTGTAAGATTTGTTTTTGTTTCAAAAATTCTTTGAAATAGATCTCAGAAATGAAAACTTTTCAGTTTCAACCGCTTTTGTCGTTTTTTTTTTCTGAAAAAGTCTTCAAAATTGCTATTGACTCATCCGGTTCAAATGCACCATGGAAGGACAATTTCTACGATTGAAAGAAAAATGCAAATTTTTTTTTATCAAAATAATGTTTAAGCTCAAATTCGGAATGAGAACTGTAATCTTTCCACTTTTGTCGTTTAAATATTTAAAAAATCTTTATTAATATTGATTCATTTGATGCAATCAACCATAGGACGTTCACAAGAATAATTCATCAAACACTAAGTCTTTAACACACTAAAGTCTTTAACACATAACACACTATAGAGCACATGCTCATTTTCAAGCCAATCGCTTTCCAATTTCAATTTTTACACTTTCTTCCATTCATACATTTTTCGTTAATTCCAGACTATTTAACGATATGAAGGACACTTGAAAGTAATTTTGGGAAGAATGAACAAATTTTATAAATTAATTCTAGTGTTTTACAAAATTCTGTGAATATTGTATTTGACAACTAATTTGTTAATTATTGCGAAATCAAATCTCAGGTTTGATTTGCAAACAACTTTTTTTACTATTCAGATCCCAAAAGCTTCATCGGTGGGACGTATCTTAAAGTGAAAATTTGAAAATTTTAGAAGTTTTCAAAAACTTTAATTTTAAAAAAGAAACAATAATTTTCAAAATCAATAAAGTTTATATGAAAGTGTTTTTTGTATATTTAATTCTTTTAACATTTATATGTTTCTTACACTTAAACATTACTCTATAAATCACATATTTTTTATGATTTTATGGAAAAATAACCTCACTTTAAACAAAAAATGCTTATGCCAGGTAGAGAAAGCACATGTGTTCACTCCAACTTTAAATTCTGACTGGAAAAGGTACTGGAACAACAAAAAAATAATATATATAAGTTATGAAACTAAACTTATATATATTATTTTTTTGTTATTATTTATTGTTTTGCAATATTAAATGTTCTTAATTGTTGTACTAGTGCAAAAGTTAATATTCTTAATTAACATAATCTTCTTATGACAAAATAATTTTTCTAGCGAAATATTTACCTTTTTTCAATATAATAAAAGTAAGTTATGAAGTAAATAAAGTAACTCAGAGAATTTAAAAATTGAAAAATGATGCTTAAAATATATTTTTTGCACAATTATTGGTAACAAGGAAAAACAAATTTGAAGTATTGAATCGAGTATAACCTGTTATATAGTTGTTTTATCGTTTTTGTAAGAAATTAAATTCTTTTAATGTAAATTTCGGACTAAAACTTTTGAAAGAGCTTTTGAAAATTTAATATCTTCAAGTACCTGTGA
This sequence comes from Tetanocera ferruginea, assembly GCA_958299015.1. NCBI lineage: Eukaryota > Metazoa > Arthropoda > Insecta > Diptera > Sciomyzidae > Tetanocera > Tetanocera ferruginea. Next base: position 140,371,597 of record OY282640.1, read on the forward strand.
CTTAAAAAATTGGGAATTCATATGATAACGGAATAAGCCTTTTTAGAAAATATTTTACGCTTTGCAAATTCTACAAACATATCTTAAAATAACAAAATTAATGTTTGTTAATAAGAATATAACTTTTTTTATGTTTTTTTTACATTATTTTCTATTTAGAATATGAAGTTGAAGCGAAAAATACAATAATGATAAGAAGAAAATTTATTTAAATGCTAAAAGCTTAATTTATATTAAAAATACTTTCATATGAATTTGATATATGTAGTTAGTTCTTGCAGAATTTTGTTGAAAAATTCTGAAATTTTTGCTTTAAATTACTTGCCTCTTACCAATTAAGCTGTTGAGACCAGCGAGTTTTAAAAAAAAAATCGAACCAGACTATTCTACAAAACTATTTAAATAAAATACATTTTGGTCAACACCAGCACAAAATTCCAAAAAAAATTTCATTTTAATTTTAAGTATTGAGTTGCAAAATAATCAAAAAATCGAAAGTATTCTTGTTTTATTTCTTGTTTTATAAATTTAAATTTATACAAAATTAATGCAAAATGATCTGTTGAAATATTTTTTTTCGTCTGAAATTTACTTCATATATAAAGTTTAAAGTCTAAAAAATACTTTATAATATATTTTTTATAAATTAATAAATAATACTAGAACTGTTTCAAATATTTTTCAAATAGTTTTCTTCTTTTAAATTACAACTAAAGAAAACTGCTTCGTAAATTTTTGTTGTTTGTACGGTGCGATTTTTATGACCACCAGTGTATAAAAAGAGTTCAAAAGCAGTGCAATAGTAAAAGTAATTTTAAGCTTGGATTCAATAAAAACTTTTGATGTTATGTTGTAAGTTAAGTTAAGCTTGTAAGTTAATGCTTCATTGAATGCTTTATTTTATACTTCTTTTTGCTAAAGTATATTTAGATAAAAAATTTTTACTTACAGTACTTTTTTGTCATATTGTTGTTTTTGAAAATTCTTTCATAATTATAAAAATTTCTTTAAAAACTCTTAAATTAATTGAAAACTCACCTGAAACGAAGAGGAAAGAAAAAAATTTTAGTTATAAAATATATTTGGTTTTTATAAATATATTTTAAATAATTTGAAATAATTTTGAAAAATTGTTATTCAAGTTAATTTTTATTTCACAATATTATAAAATATCATAATATAAATATGTTTGTATAATACAATAATAAAATATTAAAGAAACAAATATTCTATTAAAACAACGTATAATATCGGAAAAAAATCTTGTGTAAAAAATCTAGAACTTTCGAAAAATTCAAATTTTTTTCGTTTAAACGTTTAAATCGTGAAAAATCATGAGCCAAGTTTTCATGAGCGGGAAAATTCTATGTGAGCTCAACTTTAAACATGCACTGAAAACATTTTTTAAACAATGTCCAGTACTTGTTTAGTCAATACCTTTTACCCGAATTTTAATACATGGTTTAGCTTTTCAAAAAAAAAAAACCCAGAGTTTGTTCTATGTTTTGGCCACCTAAAGTAACGCTAAGCCTCTTTTAAATTTTCTATATTTATATATTAAATTGTATATTTCTTCAGTTTTCTCCACATTTTAGGCCAGTGTTGTCCAAACCGCAATATGCCTCTACATGTTAATGAATGCGTGAAGAGAGAGATGAAGAGAGTTTGAAAAGAATGTGAAAAAATTTTGAATACTAAAAAAAAGCTTGTTTAATTGAAAGTTCCAGTTGATGAAAGCTTCAAACATATGCTCCAATGGCAGTTTTCTAGACATTTAAATACAACTTCGTTTAGTCATGCCTATTGCAACGAAGCTTAGACAAAAGCCAAGCCAAACGAGCCGAAGCTACTGCCGCTCATGCACTCGACAATCGAAAAAATGAATGTGAAAATAATCCACTTTTGCCAAAGCAGCTGTTAGAAATAAAAAAACGATATAAAATAATTGGACTTTGTTGGCAGTAGTGTTGTTATTGTTGTTGTTGTTGTTGCTGTTATTGTTGTTGTTGTTGCTACTGCTGCATCTTGTTAGAGCAGTTGTGCTGTCAGCAAAATCAAATGACAACAAAATCTGTTGATTGCAGGCGGAGACAAAAATCTGATATGTAGTGATTTTTTTTCTCTCTAAACAAACGAACAAAGAAATAAGAAGAAATTTAAAATTAATTGGTTTTTCTTGATTTTTTTTCTTTTTTGGAAACGCTTTTTCTGTTTTAATTAAAAAGCTTTTATAAGTTTGCATTTGACAAAAATTATTTTGAAAGAAAAAATTACAAACGTATCCACACTAAAATAACTCCATTCAGCGAGTGTAACAACTCCATACTTTAATGGCGAGAAAATCGAAGAACAGAAGTCAAAATCCAACATACAAAATAAGCCCAAAGATGCTCCCAATGATTTTAATGTCGGCAAAAATATTAAAATTGAAACCAGACCAAATAATATTTTTGTCTTCGATTGTAAATAGCTCAGGCCATATTTCGCCCAAAAATATTTTAAACTAATTGAGACCCATATCCACAACGGCACCCCCCTCCCCCCACTAAGGCTAAGTCCTGACTAAGGCTCTGCTGTCAGCAATCAATTCAATCTGCTCTTATTTTTATCTTATCCTATTTTTGAAATGGGCAGAATATCTATGTTACCAAAGTAGGGAAATGTGCTGTACCTTTTAAGGAAAAGGGTTGTACCAATACTTTAGTTTTTATTACAGACTCCTCACTTATACTTTTGAAATAAATTTATGTTAAGTAAGATGTTCTACATTTTTTCGTTAGTTCGAAATTGTCATTTTTCCCAGCCAATCTCAAACGGTTCAAGGTTCAGTATTCGGTTGTACCCTGGTCCATTGGTATTTGTACCTTGGACCATAGAAAATTAAATAAATAAATAATACTTGTGCCTTAAATAATACTTGTACTTTTATTTTACGAAAAGAATTAAAAGTAAATTTGTAACTTTTTAAAAAAAAAACTATTTATATATTACAAGAGAATATTACTAATTTAACAGAAACAACCATCTCCCGGTACAAAAATAGTATCTTCTTCGTTTTCACTTCTTCTTCGTTTTAAGATGCAGTATGTCCCGTAAAACCACCGATAGCTCAGAGAAGTGGAAAAAGATGTGTTCCTTGCGGAACACCCGATGACAAAAGGATTTTTTTTTAGAAAACATACACTAGAGCTTAAATTATTGGGATCTTTCGAACAGGTAAGTCAAAGTTTTGCAATTTAAGCATGCGAATATTAAGATCAAAACACTCAAATCGTTTACTGAAGTCTGTAATGACTGCTTCAGATTAATATCTGTTCTCCACTACAGCAAGGACATCAAATACTAAGATTACTATGACGATCAGTTAAATAAATAAGAAATAAATAAATAAATAAATTTTCGACTGACCCTTCATCACCTCTTTTATGAATATGTGTTCCCATATAACACCTGATTGCCAATAAAATAGGAAAAAAAACAAGATACCAAGGATCTATTCAAAAGAGTTTATGAGGGTATGAGAAGTTTTTCTGCACAGTAAATAAATAATAAATAAGCGTGGAGGTATGAGGTCTGGGAAGAGATATTTATTTGGATCAAAATCTATTATAGCTTCCACCATCAAAATCACTTTAAAGAGAAATGTAATTAACGATAAGAACACCTTCTCCTCGGCAGAGACCACCTAGAAAGTAATATCGATAATTTCGGTAGGCTGTACAAAGGCTGTCAAGAACTTCCTTATTTTTAAAATATTTATTTAGCCATGTTTCACTAAATACCAAGATATGGAAATGGCAAAATTTGATTTCAACGAACAGTTCATTTAACTTTCCTCTCATAGAACCAGAAGCATCACCGTAACTTCGTACTTTACTATGGTAAAGTAGCTGATAGGTTAGATGGAGCTGAAGAATGAGAAATTGTTTTAGTATCCGAGTTACGATCCATAAAGCTTTTGAAGTTAGTGCGTGATCTTTGTTGAGACTCATCTCGTTTCAATTCAACTTATCTTATTTTCATTTTTATGTGATATATCAATATCAATATCCATCTCCATCTCCATCTCCATCTCCATCTCCATCTCCATCTCCATCTCGATCTCCATCTCCATCTCCATCTCCATCACCATCTCCATATTCATATCCATATTCATATTCATATTCATAATTCATATTCATATTCATATTCATATTCATATTCATATTCATATTCATATTCATATTCATATTCATATTCATATTCATATTTATATTCATATTCATATTCATATTCATATTCATATTCATATTCATATTCATATTCATATTCATATTCATATTCATATTCGTATTCATATTCATTTTCATATTCATATTCATATTCATATTCATATTCATATTCATATTCATATTCATATTCATATTCATATTCATATTCATATTCATATTCATATTCATATTCATATTCATATTCATATTCATATTCATATTCATATTCATATTCATATTCATATTCATATTCATATTCATATTCATCTTCATATTCATATTCATATTCATATTCATATTCATATTCATATTCATATTCATATTCATATTCATATTCATATTCATATTCATATTCATATTCATATTCATATTCATATTCATATTCATATTCATATTCATATTCATATTCATATTCATATTCATATTCATATTCATATTCATATTCATATTCATATTCATATTCATATTCATATTCATATTCATATTCATATTCATATTCATATTCATATTCATATTCATATTCATATTCATATTCATATTCATATTCATATTCATATTCATATTCATATTCATATTCATATTCATATTCATATTCATATTCATATTCATATTCATATTCATATTCATATTCATATTCATATTCATATTCATATTCATATTCATATTCATATTCATATTCATATTCATATTCATATTCATATTCATATTCATATTCATATTCATATTCATATTCATATTCATATTCATATTCATATTCATATTCATATTCATATTCATATTCATATTCATATTCATATTCATATTCATATTCATATTCATATTCATATTCATATTCATATTCATATTCATATTCATATTCATATTCATATTCATATTCATATTCATATTCATATTCATATTCATATTCATATTCATATTCATATTCATATTCATATTCATATTCATATTCATATTCATATTCATATTCATATTCATATTCATATTCATATTCATATTCATATTCATATTCATATTCATATTCATATTCATATTCATATTCATATTCATATTCATATTCATATTCATATTCATATTCATATTCATATTCATATTCATATTCATATTCATATTCATATTCATATTCATATTCATATTCATATTCATATTCATATTCATATTCATATTCATATTCATATTCATATTCATATTCATATTCATATTCATATTCATATTCATATTCATATTCATATTCATATTCATATTCATATTCATATTCATATTCATATTCATATTCATATTCATATTCATATTCATATTCATATCCATATCCATATCCATATCCATATCCATATCAATATCCATATCCATATCCATATCCATATCCATATCCATATCTTTATCCTTATTCATATCCTTATTCATATCCATATCCAGAAGCTGAAAGAGGAGTTCCATAGAAAGTCGCCATAAAATTTATGAGAAAGTTTAGGCTCTCAACTTGAAAGTTCCCTATAGACAAAATTATCCCCTCAGTTTTCATTTTAGTGCTGTTCCCTCATCACGTAAATGCCTTACGGCGGTTCCACAGGAATCATACAGGGTCGGATATTTAAAGCAAAAAGTAGATTTAGTTTAGTAACCTCCACGAACCAGGCCTTTTGAAGGTTCCCCCCTTTTGCGAACAAAAAAAAACAAAATATGTGTGTGGCCGCCACGCACGGTATAAATGAAACCTTAACTCAAAAAATTAGAGAGTTTAAAGTGGATAATTGATTTACGCTTTAAAATAGTCTGACTTAAAAATTCCCATTTCATAAAATGACGTATGTAGATTAAATCTGTTTTAAAGCGATTTCGAAAAGTTTTAAGGTTTTGTACCATCCACTAATCATCTTGTACTAAAACCATCATAAATACCATTAATTTTTATTTGTAAAAACCTTTAATAAAAAATTGTATATAGAAAACTGGTTAGTTGCGACGAATTGGTGTGACAAAAGGGAAATTAAATTGGAGACACACATATTTTGTAACCGCCAATTTTTGAAATGAAACTTCTTTAGCCGCGAATACAACATACCGCGAACGAAACGGGTAGTAAAACCGATGAAACGAATGAAACGGCGGCGAATTAAGGTGAATTTAGTTGAAATTAGGTGTTCGAAACACCTTAAAAATTCGAAGGAAAAAATTATCAAACAATGGTTTGAGTCCGAACTAACAGATGAATTAATCGGCAAAGTTATAGACCGTACTTTTTGAAGGTGAAGTTTTCAACTAGATACGTTATGCTTCAATTTCTAACCGTAACACGTTACGCTGGAATTTTCAATAAGATTAGATTATCTGAGGTCAAAGACGGGTCATTGGCAATTTCATGGATTCTACATTGTTACTTTTATGGATTCCATGAATCATTTAAACAAAAATGGATGATTCTATAACCAATCGAATGCGAATAGGATTATCAGAGGTCACAAGAGAGTCATTTGCTCTTTTATGAATTCCATGGAGAACTTGGACAAATATGGATGATTCTATGGCCAAGCGGATGCAATGGGATTATCTGAGGTCACAGATAGGTCATTGGCAATTTGAAATGAAACTTTTTTAGTAAGACTAAATTTAAAAAATTTCTTCATTTTCGGGTTAAAGTTTCACTTATGCCATGCGTGGCGGCCATACACATATATATATTTTTTTTTTTGTAAAGAAATGGAAAAGGAAAGTTTGATGTTTTAGAGGTGTCCGACAGGTTTAGCTTCCTTGTTATGAAACGATGTTAAATTGATATCTTTTAAACGAGACAATTTTGGGAATGGCTTAAAGTAGATTCAATGCAATGCAACAATTCTCTATTCTAAAGTGTTTCATGGCAAGCGAAGCAAAAAAACCGAGGTTTTAAACCTTTCAGTTCGGTTTTACTCCCCGTTTCAATTCGCCATATTGCTCTTTACGCGGCTAAAACAGTTTCACTTCAGAAAATTACGAACTCAAACTTTGTTGATTTCTTCGTTAGGTCTTTTTCATCGTTTAATCTGCTTGGTTAGTTTCGTTAGTTTGGACTCAAACCATTTCACCATGGTTTATGGTGAGTTCTTTAATAACTTATGAATTTGCTTCGTTTCATTAAAGTGTTACATTGGTTTTAATCCCCGTTTAGTTTGCCCTATGTTGTATATGCGGCTAAATAAGCTTCACTTCAAAATAAAAAAATATGTGCTTAATTAAAACGCATATTTAAGAAAATTCTTGAGTTCTCAGTAGAAACACTTATTTTGAAACTACTGAATTTTCTCGTGGGCTTGGAAGATAAGTTTTGGCTCTCCAAAAGTATGCAACAATATTATTTCTTTAATAACTTGGCTACTACTGGTAGAAGTTAAGAACCAGATGGATTCTTGATAGCAAATTGCAACAGCTTAGTAAGCAAACAACTAATAAGCTTTTAATGAAATGCAAGTCTTTGTAAGAGACTTTCTGTAAAACTTTCAAGGCATGGCAGTTAAGAATCATGCTAATCGGAATTTCAGACAATAAATGTGGCGAACAGAAAAAAAAAAAAAACATACGGCCATCATAAAATTCAAACAGATGCACAAACGTCATCAAGACCAGTTTTTGCTTAAGAATTGTGTTGAGCTCATGTGCGAGCACATTAAAAAATATTACTAACATCCCAAAACTAAGGTGATGCAATAATTCAATTGGCATAACATTGTTACTGCTATAGTGAGTATTGCTGCTGTTGGTTGTTGTTGTTGTTGTTGTTGTTGTTGTTAGTTATTGTTGGTTAGTGCTGCTGATAAATAACAATGTCGTTAACTGACTCTATTTTGCCACGTTTGCATTGGGTTGGTTGGTTGGTTGGTTGGTTGGTTGTTGTTGTTGTGTCTGGTGCTTGTTGCTGATCAGCTAAATTCAACTTAAGCGCGACTCCGAACTAAACCAAGTGTGACGACGAGACCATAAAAATCCAAACTTATTAGGGTCAAGTAGAATTTCATTTATTTATACAAACATAAAAATAATGCATTGTATGAGAACACATACATATAAAGGTGAGTATATATACAGAATGTTGTATATAAATATATTTATATATATATATATATGTGTGAAGTATGCTGTTTATAGCGCGTTTAGCTGTTGTATATGAGAGTGCGAGCGTCGCAATTTAATGAGTTTGCATAGCTAGAGAATGCCATTAAAATGAGAAAGAAGAAGAAGAAAAAAAACAAACATAATAAACAAAAACAAAGAATTACACAATTTCTAAAGTTAACTTAACAGCTTCTTACTGGCAGCATTATTTAGAAAAATCTTATCTTTAATAAACTATTTAAATTTTTAAGCTTAACATTACATATATTTAGAAAATTTCAATTATTTCTAAAATATCCTGCGGCGCCTATTTAATGGAGTGAAGTGGAAGTGCTGCGATATCGAAAAAAAGTCGCAATTCAGGCGGCAGTCAAAGAAAAAAATAAACACTTGAGGATGCTTCGCTGCTGTTGCATGCCACAAGCAAAAATTCTGCAATGTTTCAGCGAGCAGAGAAGACAAAATCAGCAGCATGACAAAAAAAAAACATATAATAAAACACACATATAATAAAATTGGTTTGTACAAAATTTCATCTAATGTCAGAAAAATCATTGAATTTCTTCTTGTGTGCTGCAGTAGCAGCAGCAGCAGCAACACAAGCAGCAGCAACAAGGATGAATATCCTCGGTCATATAAAGACATGCGCAGTTTAGAGCTTTACGAAAATGCTGTTTGTCTAAAAAACTTAAAGCTGCTCTGTGAATTAGGGCAGGGAATGGGACGCATTTCCTCATTCCTCCCATTCTAACACTTGCATAACGCTGTAGCTCTGACTGAAGTTGAAGCTGCTGCTGCCGTTTTGTTGAAGGTGGATTTGAATAAAAGAATGTTTTAAATTATTAAAATTTGCAAAATTTAAATAGCAGATTGCGGTGCATTGCATGGCAATACCGAGTGTTGAGTGTGGGTAAAAAGCAGCAACAGCATAAAGAACAAGCAGTTTATAAGAATAAGAATGTACCTATCTAGAAATAATGCTTAAATTTTTTATTTTTATTTGAAAGTCAGTCAGTTATGTCAGCGTTGTAAGCATTAAATATGCAGCAGCAGCAGACAAACGGACAGGCATAACACAAACAATCGAAATAATCTGAATACTTCAAAGTAACAAAGAAACATGACAGCAACAGCAGCAGCAGCAGCAGAATGTTTTAATCAGTTAATGTTACTTATACGCAGTGTTGTGCAGATCAAGTAAAAGCTCTAAAAATGCAGTTAAAGCAATTTAAAACAATAGCTGCTTAAGTTGTCTTGCAAATAGTGGGTTGAGTGTGGTGTATGTGTGTGTGTTTAAGAGAGTGTGAAAAAAAATATATCAAAAGATTTTGTAACAATGATTGTTGACTCCATAGAAATAGCTTAAAATATTAAAACACTTAAATTTCGCTTTCATTTAATTGCTTTTCACTCAGAATTTATTTAATTATCATGGGTTTTAAGAAAATCTTCTTTATATTCAAGATTTTTGAGTAAGTCTTTGCTAGAACATGTTTTTTAAGTAAAATCTAATTAAAGCTTTCCTTGTAAAAGCTTTTTGCATGAAAGCTTTTCTAGCTTGGATTATCCAATGAAAGCTTTTCTGGTAAAAACTTCTGAATATAAGCTTTTCTTTAAAAATTTTGTTCGAATAACAGCTTAAATAAAACTTTGACTATCAAAAACTTATTGAATAAAAGCTTTGTAAAAGCATTTCGAATCCAGTATTTTTGAATAAAAGCTTTTTCCAATGACAGCTTTTTAAAAGCTTTGATATAAAAGTTTTTGAACTGACAGCTTTTTAAAAGCTTTTATATACAAGCTTTTTAAAAGCTTTTATATACAAGGTTTTTAAAAGCTTTTATATACAAGCTTTTCGAATACAAATTTTTTTCAATAAACGTTTTCAGAAAGCTCTTGAAAGGCAAGCATTTTAAACTGATATGATTAAGAGTTATGATCAAATGACAGCTTTTTAAAAGCTTTGATATAAAAAAGGTGATGCAATAATATATTTAGTTAATATATTTATAAATATAATAATTATATATTTAATATATACAAACTTTTCGAATACAAATTTTTTCAATAAAAGTTTTCAGAAAGCTTTTAAAATGCAAGCCTTTTAAACTGATATGATTAAGAGTTATGATCAAATGACAGCTTTTTAAAGGCTTTGATATAAAAGCTTTTTGAACTGACAGCTTTTTAAAAGCTTTGATATACAAGCTTTTCGAATACAAATTTTTCCAATAAAACTTTTCAGAAAGCTTTTAAAATGCAAGCCTTTTAAACTGATATGATTTAGAGTTATGATCAAATGACAGCTTTTTAAAAGCTTTGATACAAAAGCTATTAGAACTTACAGCTTTTTAAGAGCTTTGATACAAGCAAGCTTTTCGAATACAAATTTTTCCAATTAAACTTTTCAGAAAGCTTTTGAAATGCAAGCCTTTTAAACCTTTTCGAATAAAAGCATTTTTTGTGAAAAGCATTTCTAATTCAATCTTTTTGAAGAACAGCTTCATCAAATACTTTTTAAAGAATTCAGAATTTTTTATAAAGCTTTTTCAAATGACAGATTTTTAAAAGCTTTGATAAATAAGCTTTTTGAATACAAATTTTTCTAATAAAAACTTTCAGAAAGCTTTTCAAATGCAAGCTTTTATTTTTTAACCTTTTCGAATAAAAGCGTTTTGTGAGAATCATTTCGAATCAAATCTTTTTTTGATGAAAAGCTTTTAAAAATTGCAGCTTTAAATAAAAATGCTTTTCGAATAAAATTTTGTGCTCAATGTTTTATTTATTTACCCATCAAATTTTTGTGTCAAAATCTTTTCGAATAAAAGCTTTTTTATCAAAAGCTTTTCTAATAAAAGCTTTTTTATTAAAAAAAAAATCTTTTAAGAATATTTTATGATTAAGACTTTCGATTTAACGGTTTTTGAGTAAAAACTTAATGAGTAAAAGCTTTTAAGTAAGTTATTTTTAATTAACTCTCTTAAAGAGCCTTAATAAAGCTTGTTTTAGAATCATGAGACAACATTTATTTTTTATATAACATTATTTAACTAAAACTTTTTGATAAAAGCTAATTAAGTCATAGATTTTTTGATAGAAGATTTTTGTAAGCAACTGAAGTTAATTTTTTTGTAAGCTTTCCGATAAAGATCCTTTTAAGTACTTTGAAAACTTTTTAAGAAACTATTGTTGGATGAAAGCTTTCTAGAAAAAAATTTATTTACGTTCAGAACATTTATAAAGTTTAAGTAACAGCTTTTGGAGTGAATGGTTCTTCCATTACTAGAAAATTAAGGCTTTCAATTTATTGCTTTGAAATAAAAATAAAAAGAATTTTTTTGGGATTTAGTGTTTTTATGTTTAAGGATTTTGTAAAAAATATTTTTTATAAAACCTCCTTTAAGCTTTCTTCGTAAATCTTTCATATGTTGTGATTTCGATGATAACCACTTTGAATATAAGCCTTTTTGTATAAAAGCTTTTCCACTAAAATCTGTGATTGTAAGAAATTTGCGAATAAAAAACTCATTTAGTAAAAGTTTTTCACATACAAGTCAAAGCGTTTTACAGAAATTTACGAGCCAAAGCTTTTATAATGAATTATTTTGAAGTTGAAGCTTGGCGTGTTAAATCTTCTTCTGTCATTTTTAACTTACTTTAAGGTCATGAATAAATCTTTTTAAGGGGTATAGGACATAAAGTTTTTCACTTTAAAAAATCTTTTTTATAAGAGTTTATCATAAGCAAAGTTAAAGTAAAAGCTTTTGTATTGAAAAGTTTTTCAAAAATTAATGCTTGTTAATAACAGTTAATAAAAATTCATATTATTTTGATGGGATGTAATGTTAGATTTGAAGATTTCTTTAGAATTGATTTTATAAAAGCTTTTTATAAAATCTTTTTATATAAGGTCTTTTGGATGCTCTTATAAAAGCTTTCATATAAGCTTTTAAAAAAGTTTTTATACAATTTTCATAAAAGCTTTTCAGAAAAGCTTTTTAGAACAGCTTTTTTAGAAAAATCCTTTTTATAAAAGCTCTTTTATAAAAGATTTGTTAGTAAAAACTTTTCAAGTAACTGATTTTGAAGCATAACTGATAGACAACATTTTTTAAAAGCTTTTTAGCGAACTAGTTTTGCATGAAAAATGTTTGAGGAAAGCTTTTTTAAAAAAAAAACTTTCGAGTGAATTGTAATGATATGTTTTTGCATTTGTTGTGAAATTTATAATTTTAATTTAATTTATTTTGAGTAAAATGTATTGAGCTTTCTGATTTTATTTTTTTAGCTGAGAAAGTTTAATAATATTAAGAAATTTTTTAAAAGCTTTGTGAGTGAAAAAGTTTTGAGAATGATTGGTATGAAATTTTAAAAATAAAACTGAATGATTCAGCAATTATAGCAATAAAAAACCATGTTTACTCTGACAAAGAAAAGCATTGCTTAGAACTAAATACTACTAGCAAAGCTTCAAGTATTACTGCGCTTGTAGAACTCACTCAACATTAGACTAAAGATTTTCAAATACACGAGTTTTGATACAAATTTGTTTATATTTTTTGTTTCCCCAACTATATTCATGAAATCCCAACAATCGATTTTCAAGAGGGAAAAGTCAATAAAATCAAAAATTTATGAACAACTGTTTGAGTAAAAGCTTTTTCAAGTAAAAGAGCTTTTTACTTAATAATTGAAGATAATTATTAAAGGAAACTTTTTCAAGTAAAAGCTTTTTCGAATGAACGCTTTTTTTAGAAATTTTAAGAGAAATCTTTAAGACTGTTTTAGTTCTAAAAGGCTACAATTTTGCTTGAAAGATGTTTTAAAACTGTTGAAGTTCTTTGAGTGAGAGCTATCGAGTTAATTATAATTGAATGTCAAATAAATCAATTTAAGTAAGAACATAAACGTTTCATTTTATTTAAAAAGAATTTTAAGCATAAAATATTTGAGTGAAAGTTTTTGAACAAAAGCTTTTTGAGTGAAAGCTATATTGATTAAAAATTTTTGAGTTAGTATAAGTTTTAAAACACGATTTTTAAGTAAAATCTATTCAGAGTGAATTTTTTTACATTTTTGAGTGAAATCATTCAAATGACTTTTGTTCATCTAATCAGGCAAAGTAACAATTTAAATTGAAAATTTTTGTTGTTGAACTTTTAATTTAAAGGAAGTAAGAGCGTTTTGAGTTTATCATGATTGCATGCATGTAAAATAAATCAGTTCAAGTAAAAATAGAAATATTTAATTTTACTATCAACTCCTTTCATTTGAATTTTATATCATCAACTATTTAAACTAAAAATTTATTTTTTTATTAAAATGTTTCGATTCGAGGCAAATTATGTTTTTGATAGAATAAATAACATCTCAGGTTCAGGCAAATTAATATTTAATAATGATGTTTAAATAATTTTTAACGTAAAAATGTTTACCTCTACGTTTCCGAGTGAGAGCTTTATCGAGTGAAAATTAAGCAATGAACGCTTTATTGAGTGAAGTAAATTTTAAGTGCAAGCTTTTTCTTAAAGTAAAGCTCAATGGATATGGAGTGATACTCAATGGAGTGATATTTTCTAGTTTTTGCATTTAAAATAATATTTCAAAAACTTAATTCTTCAAGAATATTTTCAAATTCTAGAAATTCTAAGAATTCCACAAAAAAACTGTTAATAAACGGTAAAAAGTTTATTTGAAAAAATGTAGAAAATTTATTTAAAAATCATTTTCAGTTTTTTGATATTTTTTTCTTTTGTTTTTACAAAACCTTTACATTTTCTTTATACAGCAAATACAAAAAAAAAAACAAAAAAAAAAACAGAAAAACGTTTACTTTATTTGAATTTGTAAATAACAGCAGAAATAGCAACAGACGGAAATTAAATGTCACTTCCGGTTACCCGCTGACAAGTCGCCATTTTGTCGTTTACCTTCTAGTTATGCTTTAAAATAGCAGCAAATATAAAATAAAAGTTAAAAATACAACAGCAACATCAACAACAACAAAAAGTTGCCACCCTATGCAAAATAGGTACTTGTCAACGCGAGTAGAAAAAGTTCCTGGACATAACAATCAACGAGAATGACAACAAAAAACCGAAAACGGCAACAACGACCACAGCGAAAACGTTAGCTTTATATTTATTAAGTATGCGTAAAATAAGACAACAACAACAATACCAACAACAACAACAACAACAAATAAGAGCGAAGGGCACAAGAACTGGTCTTAGCAACAGTAGGGTGCAACAGCAACATGTTAATATTGCTGTTCAACTGCCACGTTGTGCGTTAGTTAAGCAGCAATTTGTAGGCATACGACAAAAAATTGCTCTAAAAATGTGGCTAAGAAAAAGATCAAAAAGAGCAAGAATAACAAACAGCAGCAGCTGAGAAACATAAACAAAATGGCAACAAGCACAGTATAAGCAGCAAGAGCAACGATAAATAGCAGCAGCAAATAGCGCAAAAATGATGTCACATGTTGCTGCCAATGCTACTTATGCTGCTGCTGTTTAACAGCGCAATAACGCCAAACAATTGCGAAATAAGCTACATCAATAACAACAACAACAATGCCAACAACAACAAAATCCAAAGTAACTGCAAATAAAGCGAATCAAAGATCAAAACAAACAGCAACAATAACAATCATAACAGCAGCAACAACAGCTGCAACACAGCAACGCCGGCACAACGACAACGACATCGAAAATTGTTTGGGTGACGCCAGCCAGGCGCGGATACAAGGGGGCATAAAGGGGGTAATTACCCCCCAAGAACTTTTAAATACTTTACTTTTCAATAATTTATTTGGAGAAAATAATTGTGCCCACAGTTAAAAGGTACTTTATGTATACATAAGCGATTCTGAAGGCGTTTTTTTGAAAGAAAACTACAAAAAAATGGTTAGAGACATTTTTAAACTCTAGTTTTTTTAATTGATTTCAACAATTATTAATGTATATAAAAAAACTTTGTTTTTTTTTTGTTTTGTGACGTCATTTGCGTGTCGGTGCCGTTTTTATGAAGCGATGCGAGAAGAGTAGGACCAAACAAAATATAATTATATGTAAAGCAAACACTTACGTCAAGGTAGTAACTTCGCCTTTTTTTAAAAATGAGCCTGAAAATAAAGTTACAGCTCGTTAAGTACTCAAATTTACAGTCATTTTTTTACACAATCAACTTTAAAGACGCGTTATTTTCTTACAAATAAAAATTTAAAAAAAACTTGAAGTCACTACCTCAGCGTAAGTGTTTGTTTTATAATAATTATATTTTTGCAAAATATTAACAATAAGTTTAAAAATGCCCTTTATATGAAATCAATGAGCAAGTAACATTGATTTTGATTTGTAATGAGCGCAATTAAGATTTTGGCAATGCAGACAAGAGTTTCCACTTAAAATATCATATTCTTCTTAATTTTTACCTGCCAAACTTTTTTGCAACCTATGTGCCAATAAATTTTACCATAAAAAACAAAACGTGCATTGTTGATTCTTTCAGTTTTCACTTTATAAATTTAAAAAAAAAAAAGTTCAAATAATGTAAAATCCAATAGTTTGTTTTTACTTCAATTATTTCATAATCAGTTGAATTATTTCTTAGAAATATTTCAGCTATAGTCCTAATGAAAATATTATATACATGTGTAATACTTTTTGTCATATATGATATATATAGCATGATGCCAAAACAGCGTTTTTTAGAAAAAGTTTTTTTTTACTGTTTAAGATGGTGAAGATATATAGTTGTAGCAATGTTTGTTCAGGGATTTGGCTGTCATTTTTATTAGTGGTAATTTAGAAGCTTTTTAAAGGTTACTTCCGATAGAGCTCAATTTGAATATTTAAACTAACCAATTTGTATTAAAAACTTCTAAAAGTTGAAAATTGACTGTAAAGCCCATATTTTGGTAAGACATTCTAAATGTCAATTCTGACTTTTGGATGTCAAAAATGCTGACCCTTTTAAAAAAATAAGAAAAGCGACATCTTCTGAAGCTGTTTCTACAAAATTTATTTTCTGAACAAAAAGAAGATTTCATCACCTTTTCAACAACGTTTTTTTTGTTAAAAATGATTTTTAAACAAAAGAGATATTTAAGAAAAAATGTTTAAGGTAGGTGTTTTTTTAAAAAAAATCTATGTATAACAAAGAAAATTTAAAAGTTTTTTTATAAGTTGTTTTCTACGCTATGATTCCGCACATTAAAAGCTTTCAAAATAATTTCCTTGCTTTGACACGTCTTTTTTAAGAGCTGCATCTTCATTTTCAGCTAAACGTTTCATGCATTCCAGTTCATTCCATTTTGCATTGCAGTCAAAGTATTTTCTCACCAATTTTGTGCCCACGTTGAAATTAATGTTTTTTATGTCATTTTCTACCGAATCGAAGATATTTTGTGTACATTTATTTGAACGCCAATTTGATTTGTTGACACCTAGCATATATTTCCTTGTAATGAGACATATCCTAATTTCTTTTTGTCATTGCAAAAATATCCTTTCAGTTTATGTTATTACAAAATTAAAAGTTAAAATTAAGTTAAAAACATACAATATTAAAAATTTAAATTCCACATAAGATTTTATTTGATCACGTATACATAAATATACACATTGAGCGTTGTCCCCATGGGCCTAAAACAACATTTAATCAAACTTTAATTCTACTCTATGCCTAATGTTGAGCAAAAAACAATTGTTTTTTCTAGTTGTTTTTAATTTTTTTTTTCCAAACCTTACTTCATATTAAGGTTAATTTCTCAACAATGGTAAGAAAAAACTTAAAGCCACTCGGTGAATTTTTTAAAAATCCATCAATAAAAATTAATTTATGATTAATTTTTGTAGGCATGGAGCGGATAGGTTGGCATTTGATGCAGAAAAAGGGTCAAAAACAGACTTTTTTTATACTGAACTTTTTTTGTAGCTCATTTTTCTGCAAAACCATTGTAAATATCGTAAAGCCACTCGGTGAAAATTTAGATATCCATTAGCTTAACAAATGTTGCTTAGACGACTCTTTCTGATTCCTTCTTATATTCATGGCATTTTAAATAAAAAAGTGCAATTTTCTTGCATTTTTTAAAACAACTATTTTTATAATTTGTATTTTAAAACTTGCAGTATGGAGCATTATTCTGTAAAGAAGATATCTTTTTTAATAATACAAAATTATAAAATGTTTGATTTTCTACGAGGAAAATGGATAAAAAGATTAAAAACACAACACCTTAAAAAAAAAGAGATTTTTTCAAACATCTAGTTATCAGGCACCCTGTATGCAAGGATATTTTGGAGTACTACGAAATGAAGCTAAATCTATAGTCTCTTTAATGAGTATAGTTACACCTTTGTATCTTAAAGTTAAAAAAAGTTGTTTTTTTGGCATCATGCTAGATATATAACAGGGTTGTTTTGAAGTGAATTAATGTTAGGTTAAAGTTGCTAAAATTGTATCAACTGCGCAATATCAATTTATTGCATACAATTATTTTTGTTTGAGTTAAATCTAAATTGTTTGGAATTCTGAAATTTTTCAAGCCTACTTTAACTTCATCATTATATAAATGGGCGTAGGAAAAACAGTTAAGAAAAATTTTCTCCCGTGTTTTTCAACCGATTTTGATAATTCTTTTTTTAAATGAATAAGAGTGCGGAGAAGGAGTGCACCGACTATTTTATACAAGTAAAAATAAGCAAACAAAAATTTTCGACCCCAGGCGGTACTAGTAATTATAATTGCAGCAAACCAACCAAATTACCACTTTCATGAAATTAACCAGCCACTTTTAGTCCACTTTTAGTAAGGAACTAATTCAAATTCAATTATTTCATGAACTTCAAATTTGGCAGTGTAAATAGGCGAGCGAAAGAAACTAAGGTTAATGATATCAACGCAGTTTTTACTCTTTGTAACAATTACATTTTTCCACTAATTTCTAAAACGTTTGCCACGCTTCCTATCAGTGTAGCAACAGCTGAGCGAGGTTTTTCTACACTGCGACGATTAAAAACATGGTTACGTTCAACTATGCAACAAGAACGATTGATTGGACTCGCATTATTGCATATACTTAGAGATATTAAAACAAATATTTACGAAGTTATTGATAGTTTTGCGATGATTTTGTCATATAAGTTTTTCTCTATCTAATGACTATTTAATAACACAAAGTAACAAAATTAAGCTTTATAAAACGTGCAGAGATCTCGATAAACAACCCCGAATGCATTTGTTTAAATGCAACTGTTTGTTTTTCAATTTATTTGAAAATACGCAAGATAATAAAAAAAAAACTAAAAACTTAAATGTTTATTACAATTCCAAAGATTTTCTACCAAGTAAAAAAAGTTTTTGTAAATTCGTTGAAAAATATGAAAGATACAAGGGTTTCAAAAGAGCAGCCTACGTAAAATTGTGAAATTTTTTTGATTTTGAAATCGATATCTTCGAAACTGCCAAAGATATTGTTATTGAATGTGCAAAAGTTTAAAGGTCTTGTATTTCTTCGTTGAAATCAGTCATAAAAATACAAATAGGTAGATCAATATAATCGATTAAGCAAAATTATCAGCAAAAACTGATTTTAATGTTTTTGCCTATAACTCAAAAACTCGAGCTGATGGAGAGAAAAACGGAGTCCATATTTGAAATCAGGAAACCCTATTTGTCTATAATCAGCTGAAAAATCTCCTGCACCAGAACGTCCGTCGCGCAGTGTAATCAGCATTAATTTTGTATTGTTCACTTATTTTTCAAAGTGTACCAATCATAGACGTAACGTCAGAAAAATAAATTTCAAACTCCTTTAATTTTTTTTTATTGAAAAGAATTAGGTTTTTTAATTGCACATACTTGAAAATATAATTGAAGGGCTTATTGTAAAAACATGATATGCCACATAAAAAATATTTCGAAATAATCGAACTTAAAGTTTTTAAAAAAATGTATATTTCTATGAAATCATTAAAATGCATAAAAGAACTATTACGTACACGGCCAAAATTGATCGGGTAATGGTAGCAATATTTTTAGTGGATATTGATAATGCATCAAGGAACGTAATGAACATGAAATATGAACTTTTAAGCAGTATGGCACATCATGTTTTTGCAATAAGCCCTTCAATTGTGTAATTTTTTTATAATGGAATAAATGTGAAAAATTTTTTATAAATCAAAACCTTAATTCTTAAATAAGTTAAATTAAGAGTTTTTATTTACTTTTCGCTAAGATATTATTCCAGAAAAAGGGGAAAATAAATAAATACGGAAATGTGCGTGTATGTGTCTTTAATTTCAATTCAAAAAAAATATAATTTGTCTATTTGTAAAAAGACAAAATTTTCTTGAATTGAAAATGTGTGACTTTGATAATTTAACCCCCCAAGATTTTTTCCAGATCCGCCCCTGACGCCAGCAACAAGAAACCAAAGTCAAAAAAAAGATTTGTAATGGGAGTGTGTATGTGTGTGTGTGTTGGTGTTTATTTGTTTGTATGTCTATTTATGCGCTTAGCAACTAAATTGAATTTAAAAATATTTAAACTACACGAGTATTTATATATATCTCGATAAATCGATAACTATTTAGTTGTTTCTAAATATTTGCTCCAGTGGCGGTCGTGGCCATATCTGCTAAGTGTGTGACTTGCAAGCCAACAAAGCTCGGCAGACCCGGGTTTGAATCACCATCTCTGCAGACAAGACTCAGAGAGCAAATAATGCTATGTAAAGCTTCTTGAGAACATGAACTTTACCCGTTGGAGGTTGGCATAAAACATGTTGATCCACTTCTCGGTCAATTGTTTGCAAACATTTAATATTACAGACAACACAATTGATTATAAGAAGCTCGGTCAAAACCTTTTCAAGGACTGAAATTGCAATTTTTTTTTTAATTTCTAGCTCAAAATTTTTATTTAAGACAAGAAAATCCAAAGAAATTGTAATCTTTTTTAGAAAACGGGGTTTCACTTATGCCATATGAAAAAACATTAAATGTAATGTCTTCTTGAACTTTCAAGCATTACACAATGTTTAACAATAATTTGAGAAACAACAATAATTTGAGACACCTTGTTTTCTATAAATGGTTAAACAAAATTAAGATCTTGTTACAGTTCTCACGACTGCATACTATTTTGTGGGGTTTCCCAAGAAATTTTTTCGACCATCGCTTAAAAACATTTTTGCTAACGAGGAGTACACTACCAAAAAAAAATATTTTTATAGTATTTTCCCGCATAAACTATATCAGGCAGCGGAACGTCAACTTTTTTTCGATCCGGTCTAGTGACTGTCCCTACTAACAACAATAAAAAGTTCAATTAGGCTATAAAGGACTCAGTCAGGAACGTCTGTGGTTCCATCAGAGTGTTACTTCGATTTGTCGCGTTCAGAAAACCTTTGCAGTTGTCAGACCCAGATCCGTAGCGAAGGGGACTTTTGCATTTCCAACCCTCCCTTTATACCAATGGATTATACCGAAGAGTACACAAACAATTAATTCAACTCAAACCAATGTCAAAACAAATTCTGATATTTTCTATTAAAAGAAAAATGATATAAAGATGAAACATTTAAATATTTTTAGATAAAAAACAAGTAAAGAAAGTCTAAAGTCGGTCTAGGCCGACAATGAAATAACCTAAACCCACTTTTCAAAAACAAAAAAATTTGTATTGTAAATGGGCGTCTCCGTGGGCGGATGAAGCCTACATTTTATATGCATTTAATTGTTGATGAAAAATTTACACATACCAAGTTTTATTCCTGTAGCTCACAGTCAATGCTTTTATTGTGCTTTCGCTATAGGAGGTGGGCGTGTTCATGGACGGATTACTCCTAATTTTTGAACACACCTTAGTTTTGGTATAAAATACATCCATACCAAATTTAATTTCTCTATGACAAACATAACCTTATTTATTGAGTTTAAAACTTTTTGGGTTGTATGGGAAAAAGGCGTGTCCGTAGGCGGATGACGTCTATTTTTCAAAACTATCTTTGTCTTGTCATAAAAAACATACGTGCCAAATTTTAGCTGTGTAATTCAAACAGAGGCTTATTTATTGCGTTTTCAATTTTTGGGTTGTATGGGCGGTGGGCGTGTCCATGAGTGGATAATGTCCATTTTTCTAAAACATCTTTGTTTTGTTATAAAAAACATATGTGTCAAATTTTAGTTCTGTAGGTTAAAAAGAGGCTTAATTATTGCGTTTTCTAATTTTGGGTTGTATGGGAGGTGGGCGTGTCCGTGATCGGATGACACCCATTTTTCGAAGACATTTTTGTGTTTATACAGAACACAAACACACCAAATTTTATTGTTGTAGATTAATTATGAGCAGTTTTCAATTTTTGCGTTGTACGGGAGGTAGGCGTGTCCGTGGGCGGATGAAGTCCATTTTTCGAAGACATCTTTGTGCTGATACAGAACACATACACACCAAATTTTATTGTTGTAGGTTAATTATGAGCTGAGTTATGCAGTTTTCAATTTTCGCGTTGTACGGGAGGTAGGCGTATCCGTGGGCGGATTCCAAAAATATTCAATAGTGCAGATCCATGTGAACACGTGTACCAAGTTTCATTCAATTATCTCAACTCCTTCTTCTTATCCTGTGTATACGGACAACACACAGACGGACGGACGGACGGACGGACGAACGGACATGGATAGCTCGACTCACATGGTGACGCTGATCAAGAATAAATATACTTTTCTATACCGGACTCGCTGCGTTCTATGCGTTACAAACGTTTGCACAAAGTTAATATACCCTGACCTTTCAGGTTTAGGGTATAAAAACAATACTCGAGCACGTGCCCTTTTTTTTTGATATAGAACCCATACAAAAATTCCGATAGTTTTTAACTGATTCCGGATAATCGTATATCACGCATCACATGCACAAACGGTACAAGCATTGCGATCAATTGAAATTCAATGAAATATTTATTAATCATCATTTCAGTGATCATTTTTCCAGAAAACAAATTTGCGTTAAAAAGTGAGGTTAGCCAACTGGATTGCGGATATTCATTCCGAAACATTCATTCCGTAATTTTTTTTTTAAGAGAATTTTCTTCTGAATATGTTTAGTCAAAAAGGACTTTGTTGTTTTTTGGGGAGAGAGTTATTTGGTTGAATAATGCCTCTTATTAGACAATCTATTAGACGAGTATTGCAATGCAATTCTGCCAGATTGCCAGTTTTGACTTATCCACCAAAGCCATTGTATTCGTTTTTCTATGGAAATATAATCCAATCAAAACATTTCCTGGCGAATACAAAAAAATATGAAGGATGCTTTCAAATGACGTCATTTGGAGCCGAAGTTGTTGTTCAACCCTGGTACAATCTGAATTATAACGTAGTAGCGACGTCTCACTAATATCAACATTAACATTTCTTCTCACTTTTTTCGAAATTTCTTCCAGAAATTCCGTTCAAGAGCAAATTCACAAGCGAGCGCACGCTTTGTTACCACCACCAAATGGAGATCATAAGTTTCTTCTTCCGTTGGTGATTCCGCAATTGAACTAGATCAGCGTTGTGCAATGATCGAACATTTGCAAAATCTTCTGCATGAGTCCTCAGGTTAGTACGACGGTCCCTTGAAGGTCGTTATATCCGGATCCTACTGTATTATTATTATTATTGAATAATTCTTCTGTATTATCATTATTGAAGAATATTCTTAGAGCAAGAGCTTTTGGAGTTTCCTCCAATTAGGCGGAAGTCAGCTTGAATTTAAAACTTCAATAGCATTTTCCGAATATTTATTTTTGAAGTCGATTCCCCTGAATTCTCAAAGAGTTATGAACCGATCTTGTTCAAATTAAACACACTTCTTGAAGATAACATTATCGAGTACTTGAAATATTTAATTTTAATTACGAAATATTTAATAACATCATTTTTTTCAGATATAAGCTTGACATATTATAACACCATTCCCAAACAAATTTTACCGGTCACATCCCTGATGCCTTATACAAGCTTTAAAGAATTTATTGATAAGTTTCTTCTCAAAAATTGCTAAATCTTGCTTTAAATATTGACTTATGGAAAATATTCTGGATCCAAATAATATGCTTGGTAACCTATGGGGGACGAGTGTGGTTTTCTCCAAAATCTTTTTGCATCCTATGGTGCTTAGAATGAATAATAGTTTGTATAGCAGAACGCTTATTACTTTCTTTAATTTTTTCAATATTCAAAATTTTATCGTATTTAAAAAAATGTCGGTTAATATGTAGCTGACAACGGCGCCTAAGACCAACTCGCAAGAGCTAATAAAATAAAAAAAAAAAAACCACCAACAACAACAGTGAATAGGTACAACAACATAACGGGTTGTAAAACTTCGAAAATGAGTTTATCGATTTTAAGTCCACTGAAGCTACCCAGGCTTTGCTGCTCAAAACAAACAAACGCCAATAGACACACATACACACACACACACAAACTTACAACTAAACTCACCACACATATAATCTACACACACTCGCACAATCTGCACCGGAAATGTTGAGTTCATTTGTTGCTTTGGTGAGGTTAAAGAATATTCACCACAAAACAAGCAGTTTGTTGAACAGTTGCTGCAGCACTGTGGGTAGTGTATGAAGTGTTGGAAGGCAGTGATAAAAGACAGGGAGGTTAATGTGTGTTCCTGCTGTTTTTGTTGTTGTTGTAGTTGTAGTCAGTAAAGAGGAGTAAAAGTTGATATTTGTTTGAGAAGAAATTAAACACGATGACACACAAAGGCTGTGAATTGAAGAAGGAGAACAAAGCAACTACCCAATAGGCAATTAAACCAGCGCTCTTAATACAAAGGCCTGCATTGACTGCTACTTTTGGAGACTAAACACATCCGTTCCTCGCTGCTCTTATGAGCACTTCTTGAAGGCCTTCCTTTTCTGCACAAAAGGCTGCACAACAAATTTGTTTTCCCTACAAAGACTGATTTTTCATATACTTCAGGGCAACTTTTTCGTTAAAAGTTAGAATATATATCACTTTAAAAATATGACGCAATAATGGCCCTTCTTACTGCTATATCAAAGATTATAGATTGAAATTAATCTAACTTAAAAAAACAGAGGACAGAAGATAAATCATAGAATATATAAATAAATAGAAAAAGGTGTAAAAGAAAAAAATATTTTTTCAACACTTTTTGTTTACCCCTACTTTAAGCCATTCTAAAGAAGTGCTTCTATCAGGCCTCTTTTGAGCTATCGGAGCGGAAGGCCTGCGAAATTTTCCCACTTCATATAAAAAAGAAAGTGTAATTGTATATGAGTGCGGCAGTACTACAAAATCCACAGGAAGGCCTGCTAGCAGCGATGTCATTGTCTACTGGGTAGCTTTGTGGCAGAGCTGGAGGGAGGAGCTGTAAGGAGTTGGTAGAGCTGATGGTGCAAAGTAGGCGTGTAGGTGAAAAAAGAGGGATACGAGTACCTTTCTTAGGGCATATAAAATTTAAATTTTAATGATAGCAGCTCCAACCAATCTAAGAGAATAATTCCCCAAGGTTGTGCCGTGTACTAGGTATATAATTTCAAATAAAGCTTCCACTACATGCAGCATTGTTTGCTTTGTGCTTAATTGAGGAATAGATTTGAAGAAAATCAAACAAGAAAAGTTCAATAAGTTTGCCAAACATCAAGTTGAAAAAGAGAAATTTTATAAAACAAAGTTAAAAAGGATGCAAGGATGAGTTTATTTTAAGGGGAAGAAAGAAAATTGTGGAAATAATAATAAAATAAATTTTTTTTATGCTTAAAATGTATTTATTTTGTTTAAAAATAAATTATTAAAAAGCTAAAAGTTTTAAAATATCGTTGGAGAATAAGAAATAATAAAAATGAAGCACCTTCGTTGCGCTTAAAAGATTCTGAAAATTCTTCATGATTTCATGTTAAAAATAAATTAAATGTTTTTCAACAGTTTGTTTGTTTATCTAACAACTGGCACTATCTCATACCAACAATTCACCACAACACCCAAACTGAAAAACGTTATCATTAAATTGTGAAAAAAGTCACACGCAAGATACACGCCCACATGACTAAAAATCCTTTATCACCACCCAGCAACATTCATTTAAAATAAAAAAAAAAACAACAACAAACAAAGAAATTATCAACGATAGTCAAGCAAAGGATATGCTGTAAATATTCTTGTTAACAGGCGACCCACGGTCAACGGGTATTAGCAGTAAAGCAAAGCAGCAACAACAACTAACAGACGAGGTGTGAGCAACACAAATAACACAAGAGTTAATAGCAGTTAGTAGTATTTGCAGTAGTAGGTAGGTATGGAAAGTAGCAGTAGAAGTAGAGTCAAAAAGTAGCAAAAATTCGTAGTGTTGGCAGCGTGAAAACGTGTTCTAATTGAACGGAAGTGAAGCGTTAAAAAGCACAATGAATGAATATAAATCATCATCATGCGTCTCACAAAAACAACAACAGCAACAGTAAAAATAAAAACAACAACAAGTAGTAACCAATGCAGTGTAAAGTACACACAAGGTAACGTCATAAAAACGTTACAGGTAGGTAGCTGCTACGTAATTTGCATTTGCGTCAAACTTCAGAAATTCAACAATAAAAACAACGACAAAAATAACAACAACAGCAAAAACAACAACATATTATAAGCTAACTTTAAGTTATTTTTATGTGTTCCATCATTATAGCTATTTTGTTATTAAACGCAGTAACAAAAGCAAGACTGCGATAAAAATGAAAAAAATCCGATATTATTTGAAATGAAAAAGCATAAAAGAGACGACTGTAAAAAAAAGAACGTTAAAAACGCATGGAAACACATAAGAAAATGACAAATATCGACAAACCGAAAGCTACACGTTTTTTCGATTTGATTCATTTTTAGTAGACTTAAACAAAATTAATCGAAAAAGCATAAATAGATTTTTTTAATACCGCTTTTTAATCAAGTTTTGAACTCATATTAACTATTTATTCTAACAAAATTGCTAAATTTTAAGCTTAAGTTATCGATTTTTTGTGTCGATAGTTTATGAAACTGCTATAAGAAAACAGAAGTAGTTTAAAGTTGAAGAATTTGCACTCAAGCCGATGAAAAGCAGCTTAATAATCGATAAGTTATCGTTAAATCTACCAAAAATTATCGATAACTTTATGGTTTTGTTTTGCACAAGTTTTCTGCATGAAAAAGGAAGCACGAATCCATTTTTTAATACCGCTTTTAAATCTATTCTTTATACTCATATCAAATCAGAATTCTAACAAAATTGCAAAGGTTCTAGCATAATTTATCGATTTTTATGTCGATAATTTAAGAAAATATTATAAAAAAACACAGCACAAGTAATTTAATGGACAAAGGCTGCAGTCAAGCTGGTAAATATTCAACAAATAATCGATAAATTATCGATAGAACAACTAAAAATAATCGATAACTTTTATAAAACACTTCAATAAGACTGAAAGCTACACGTTTTTCGATTTGATTCATTTTTAGTAGACTTAAACAAAATTAATCGAAACAGCATGAATCGATTTTTTAATACCGCTATTAAAAATTTACAACCGACCAACGATTGCAAGAGCCATCTAAGTAAGTAAGTAAGTAAGTTATCGATTTTTTTGTGTCGATAGTTTATGAAACTGTTATAAGAAAACAGAAGTAGTTTAAAGTTGAAGAATTTGCACTCAAGCCGATGAAAAGCAGCTTAATAATCGATAAGTTATCGATAAATCTACCAAAAATTATCGATAACTTTATGGTTTTGTTTTGCACAAGTTTTCTGCATGAAAAAGAAAGCACGAATCCATTTTTTAATACCGCTTTTAAATCTATTCTTTATACTCATATCAAATCTGAATTCTAAAAAAAATTGCAAAGCTTCTAGCATAATTTATCGATTTTTATGTCGATAATTTAAGAAACTATTATAATAAATACAGCACAAGTAATTTAATGCACAAAGGCTGCAGTCAAGCTGGTAAATAGTCGACAAATAATCGATAAATTATCGATAAAACAACTAAAAATAATCGATAACTTTTATAAAACACTTATGATCTGAAGAAACAGGCATGGTTTTCGTTAATCAAGTTTTTTTACAAGAGGGTAACATTTTGTTGCATTGTTATCGATTGTTGACATCGATAAATTTTAAGTGTTCTGTCGCACGACAGACTTAGTTATATGCACATTTTAAAATACCACTCTTGTCTTAACAATGAGACAATTATTGTAGTAAAACCAACAATTTATCGATAAATAATACAAAATTTGTCGTTTTATCAGCTACAAATGCCAAAAACTTATAAAAAGCTTATGAAAAAAGCTAAACCGAAACACGGTTTCTGGCTAACGACGATTTTTAAAAACCGAAAAATTGTCAGCTAAGTTATCGATTGTTGATATCGATAAATTCTTAAAGTGTTCAATAAAACAGCTGCTAAGTAGTTTAAATATTTAAAACGCAATATTGCAGCCAAATCAATAAATTAAACGATAAATTTTCGATTAATCAGCTTAAAAATTGGCGATAAATTTTTTAAATACTTTAAACTCATTAAACATAGAGGAGTTTTACTGTTATTTAATGCTCTCTTTATAATATCTGCAAAATTATAAGCTGAAATCAGCCGACTTCGTCAACTTTATCGATAAATAATACAAAATTGATCGCTTTATAGGCTACAAATTATCGAAAATCTAAAGACCTTTTATAAAGAATAAAACCAAAACAAGTATTCCGGCATTTGTAGATTTTCAGCAAAACCGAAACTTATTCAGCAAAGTTATCGATTGTTGATATCGATAAATTCTTACAGTGTTAAATAAAACAGCAGCATAACTATTTAAAAAATGTAATTACTTTACAAATTTAATACATTATTGCAGTCAAGTCGATAAATTGTCGTTAAATAATTGATAAATGATCGATGAATCAACTCAAAATTATCAATAATTGTATGAAACACTCATGATCTAAAGCTTCAGACATGGTTTATTGTTGCTCAAGGTTTCTAACAAGAGTGCAACATGTTTAGCTAAGTTATCGATTTTGTTTTTGTTTTGTAAAATGTTAAAAACCAGTGTTGTAGTAAAACCAACAATTTATCAATAAATCATACAAAATATATCGGCCAAACATTATCGAAACTACTTAAAAGCTTTTACAAAGCGTTTAACCGAAACACGGTTTCCGGTTGTAAACCAAACATTTTCGGCTTAATTATCGATTGTTGATACCGATAAATTTTTTAAGCACAGATTGTTCAAAATGTTGAACACAATATTGCATTCAAGTCGATAAAAAGTCTATGAATAATCGATAAATTATCGATAAATAATTTTTCAATCATCGGTAACTTTTATAAAACAATCATAATCCAAAGTACACGACATGATTTATTATTATTCAAGTTTTTTAACAAAAGCGCAAAATTTTAAGCTAAGTTATCGATTTTTAAAATCGATACATTTAAGAGTGTTTTGTTACAGAACAGCACAAGTTATTTGCAATATTTGAAAGACCAGTTTTGTAGTCAAACCGAAAGTTAATCGATAAATAATACAAAATTAATCGCTTTATCAGCTGCGAATTATAAAAAAATTATATATATATAAAAAGCTTTAACAAGGCGTTTAACCGCAACAGGGTTTCTGGGTACTGAAGATTTGTAGCAAAACCAAAACTTATTCTACTGAATTAATTGATTGTTGATATCGATAATTTCTTAAAGTGTTAAATAACACAGCAGCATAAGTAGTTAAAAAATTTTAAACAAAATATTGCAGTCAAGCCGATAAATAGTCGTTTTAAATCGATAAGTTATTGATTTATCAACTAAAATGCATCAATAAGTTTTCTTAAACACTCAAGGCATAGCTTATTATAACTCCAGTTTTCTAACAGGAGTGTAACATCTGTAGCTAAGTTATCGATTGTTGATATCGATCAATTTTTTGTTGTGTTTTGAAGCACAAGTTTTTAGCAATATTTAAAACACCAATATTGTAGTCAAATCGACAGTTCATCGATACATAAAACAAAATTTATTGAAAACCGAAATATTTTCAGCTAAGTTATCGATTAATGATAGTGATAAATTCTTAAATTGTTAAATAAAACAGCAGCATAAGAAGTTTAAAAACTAAAAACAAAATATTGCAGCTTAAATTAACGATACAATTCTAAAATAAGTATATAAAATTCATGAAACAAGAACAAGGTTTCTGGTTATTTCAGTTTCTTTTTATCAAATCCTCAAGATTTTATGCTGAAGTCAATCAATAAAATATCGAAAAATGTTACATAAATTAACTTTAAATTAGTAATAAGCTATCGATTATTTCTGTATAACTTTTACATTTTTTGATTACAAGACACAATTTAATATTTTCAAATTTTCTTTAAAAACCCAAACATTTTTAATTGAAATTATCGATATTTTAATAACGTAACATTTTTAAAGTGTCAAAAAATAGCAGCAAGAGTAATTTTAAATATTTAAAGCATATAATTCCGTTCAAATCGATAAATAAGCTCAAAAAAAATATCGATAAATCCTCTACAGTTTATCGATAAATTTTGAAAAAATTAAAAAATCCATCACACTATAAATTCTAAAAGTACCATATATAAAATGTCATAAAAAGTTACTTTAAATATTAAAGAATTATAACTGAAAATAAATACATATCATAAATTTATAAATTATCTATAATTTCTACATAGAATTAATCGATTAATTGTGTTAAATAAATTAAGTAAAATAAATAAAATACTTGAATAAAATACTTTTATCAAAATAAATGAAAACTATGAAGAGCTAGAAGCTTTTTACAATAGATTACAATATTATTGTACAAACAATACAGTTCATATAACATGCCGCTTACACCCCTGCATTACAATAGGATTGCTGACAAATTTGTATTATCGGATTTTTTAATTTAATTCTCATTAAAGCATAATCATTTTATTTCTCATTATAAGCCTCTAAAAGGCAAAC
This sequence comes from Tetanocera ferruginea, assembly GCA_958299015.1. Taxonomy (NCBI): domain Eukaryota; kingdom Metazoa; phylum Arthropoda; class Insecta; order Diptera; family Sciomyzidae; genus Tetanocera; species Tetanocera ferruginea. Next base: position 140,401,975 of record OY282640.1, read on the forward strand.
ATTTTTAACTTAAATTCAAACTTTTTTAATCAAATCCTCACGATGTTAACTTATTTCCTCTGTCTCTCTCTTTCTCTCTCTCTGCGATGTTGTTGCTACGAGTATTGAACAGAGTTGCCAGTTATGTATTATTTAATTAATTTAAAAAAATAGTCTAAAAAAATACAGAAATTATGTGAAGGTAAATTAAGGAGTGTTTCATGTAAGAGAATTTGTTACCTATAATTAGCATCAGAGCCGTAGCCAGGATTTTCACATGGGGTTGGGGGGTTGGTATTTGGATAAAAAAAAATTACAAAAGACTTTAAAAACAAATTATAAAACAGTTGCGACGCCAGATATAAAACATGCGAAACAATTTTTTAATGTTTTGTGTTTTCGATTTTTATTCACTATTCTTGTAATTGTTATGAATTAATATAGATTGATTGCCTTTAAAAAAAAAATGACAACGTGTTTTTCATTAGACTGACAACAACTGACCATTGAAAATGACATAGTGAAAACCAGGCTTAATGATGTACAATTCTATGCTCCATATTCGTAATAAGGTTAAAGTTGATTTTTTATCAATCTTATAGAAACTTTAAAACTTTTTTTTATAGAATCTTATAGAAAGTTTTTTAAAAATATAAAGTATTTTTTTTTTAATTTATTTGTTTTTGCGAAGAAAGTTGTTAATTATTATTATTTTTTAAAATATTGACTGTATATCATGAACAATAAAAAAATTGTTATTCTAATCAAATATTACTATCACCAATAAAAATTAAACATGAAAATTAAAGAATTTAATTTGAATTGCGTGTTGTTGAGAAAGATATTTTAAAAATCAACATTAATTAAAACAAAGTGGTGACTGTGGCATGCAGGTTAAGTGTGTGGCTTAGCATGCTCGGAGTCCGGGTTCGATCCCCAGCCGCGGCGAAAAGTTTTTTTCAACAAAAAATTTTTCTGATCGGTCACCACCTCTATGCAGACAATGGCAAGCCTCAGAGGGTAAATAATGCCATGTAAAGCTTCTTGAGAACATGAACTTTTGACGTTCGGAGTCGGCATAAACATGAAGGTCCAGTTCTCGGTCAATTGTGTGCAAACATTTATTAACACACACAACACAATTGATCATAAGAAGCTCGGTCAAAGTCCTTTCAAGGGCTGAAATGGCCAATTTGTTTTTTTTCTAATTTAAACAAAATATAAAATCTTCTGCAAGGAAAAAAATAGTTTAACAATTTTTTTTTTAATTCAACTATAAAGTTATATAACTATTGGTTTCTAAAGAAATTTTATTGGTCACTGTTTACGAATCTACACTCATATTTAACTCTCTATAATAGCAAGGGGCCCAGTAACCCCAACACATTTTATAAACTAATTTTCAACCTTAAAATTTTTTGAACCTGGCTACTGGCGGGAAGAGGCTGTAATGTATCTCTAGTTAGAAGAGGCTGTAAATACTAGATTCGCCTAGTGGAGATATTATTTAAAGCTTTAGTATAATTTTGGTAGCCGTCAGATGTGGAAGGTAAAATTTGGTTGGGCATTGTTTAAAAATACCATTAGAAAATAGATAATTTTTAGTAAAAAACATAATTTTTAAAAACTTCTTACTTATACCTGGAGCAACATAAAACAATAGGTTTGAATTTCAAACTTTATAAGTTTGAAGCCAATTGAACCTTTCAAGAAGATGCTATGGGGTAACAAAATTATTGGGGTCAAATTGACTTTCTGCTATTTTTCAGTTTTTCGTTGGAGGTGTTATTATAAAAGGTTAACAAATGCAAGATAATAGATCTAATTTGACGAACTTCGATTCGATAAATTTAACATAAAATTATAAAATTGTAAGCAAAACAGTTTTAAAATAGATTTTCCTTAAGTATACCTGTTCTGAAAAAAATATCATAAATATCTGTATTTTCATATTTTGAGAGGAAGTTAAGAAATTTTTAAATGAAATTGTTCGCCGTTTTCGATGATTATGGGTTTTAAGACAAATTTCAGAAATTTTTAAAACAGCCAGAAAAAGGACTAAAATAGCATCTATTTTGTAAAATTCAAAATAATTATGTAGCTAGAATTTTTTTTTACCTAGTCGTTTTTTGTTATTATCAAGTTTTTCATTTTTCGTCTATTATATTAGCTATACTTTTTGTATTTTTATAATCTGGCATGAAATTTGTAATCAAGGAACTTTTAAACCTTTTAAATCTGTTTTAATGTCAAAGTTATTAAAGTAATATCAGTCATGATAACAATTTTCTATTTTATTATTTATGATAATGCAGTTAGCATACATAAGAACCTTCACGAACAGCTTAAGAATTTGTGATGGTACTTATGATCAAAATTGTTCAAAAAGAATTCGTCAAAATAATAAAATCTATTATTATGTATGCCAAATTGAATACTTCTTTTTTTAAATTGAATACTTTTTTCAACAATTAAATTTTTAAACAATTAAACTTTAAACTTGAAACTTATTTTCTGCTTCAAAGTTTTAAAAATAGAATTTATCCGAAACAACTTTATCGCTGACATTTATACTTGACACATTTATTGACTCTTGAAGGATAATATTGACTCATGATGATAAAATAAAGCAATTTTCGTGACGTTTTTCAATTAGAACTTAATTTAAAAAAAAAATCCTTTTATTTAGTTTATTTAGAAATCAGAAATTTGAAATTTTTCTCAAAATATATTTAACTGTTTTGTCTTCAAATCATTTTTTTAAAATGATTCGAAGACAAGTTCGAGTTGAATTGGTTTTTTTGTACTTCTCGATACGAATGGGGGGGTTTAAACCACAAAAACCTCTCTTATCTACGGGCCTTGACTACTATTCAAAGAGAAGTATCGTTAAATAAGTCAACACGGAACTTCAACCTAGAAAGTTATAAGTGGAAGCCAATTTGTGTGCAAGGTATTCAGTAACAATAAAACGAGATTTTGCCAAAAATTTAGATAAGCCTGTTTGGCAACTCTGTACTTCTCTAATACTCTCAATCACTCTCTTTCTTGTTATCTTTAATGCGTTCTCTTCTATTTATGTTAAGCAATATTTGAACTCTACATTATTGAGGACGAATTTTAAGGGTGTTCTTTTTGTGCCCATCGTCACATCCTACACATCCTGACGACGGAAAATAGTGAGTGTGTAGTATATAATTTGGCTTGGATTTCAAAGGGTAAACATAAAACGCACACACACACTGGAACTCAAGCTACGAGCGGTCATGAAAATATTGTAAAACGCTATAAGAGGCAATAAAAAGTGAATGAATAGCAGCGAAGACGTCGTGTGCAAAACGGTGCAGATTTGAATAACAACACGTTTTGCTTGCGAGAAAATTTAAAATATTGAATTTTATAAATTAAACGTTAAAAAATATGCTGCCAAGAGATAATTAAATATTGAAAATAAGTAATTATTTTGAACGGATAGAAAATTTTTCTTTGAAGTGAATTTTTGAGGCATACAACTTGTTAAAAAAAAAATTTTAGCAAATTTAATTTAAAATTTTAAAAAATTTAATTATATTTTTTTAAAAAATTTAATTTAAAGTTTTATATAAAATTTCATTTAAAATTTTATATAATATTTCATCAAAAATTTTATATAAAATTTAATTTAAATTTTTTTTAAAATTTAATTTAAAATTTTTTTTAAAATTTCATTTAAAATTTGTTGTAAAATTTCATTTCAAATTTGTTTGTAAAATTTAATTTAAATTTTTACAAAATCAAATTTATAATTTTTTATAAAATTTATAATAAATTGGCAATATTTTGCTCAACACTTACAGCAACTATTATTGCAGGGATATTTAATATCACACTTAAACGTTCTTTTTGTTTCTTTGAAAAATCCTATCATATTTGCTTTGCTCTTTTTTTTATTCACCCAGGATCAAAGTGAATTTATGACTTTTTGGCCAGGTTCTTCTTTAAACTCACAGTCACAACCTTTATTAAGAGTTTTTGCATATTTTTGTCGAGTATCTACAAGTTGCATGAGCTGTTATTGAAGGATATATTTTGTAAGGTTTTCATATTTTTGTATTTCTTTTTTTAACAAAAAAATATCACCCTTTTTTTAATGCAACAGTCTCGAGAGCTAATTAAGTTTAAGAACACGTTAAGAATATGAGTAACTTAAGGGTTGCCATGTACATGAAAATAAATGGTGTAAATAAATTACAAGCAAAACATGTGTGTAAAGCAATGGAAAAGGTAAAATAATAAATTACAGCAACAATATAGCTGATTTAAATTTTAAAGAGGTAATGTTGACTTATATTATGTTAAAGTATCAAGAAAATGTGTTCCTTACGATATAAAATTTCTTAAAATGAGTAAAGTATCAAGAAAATGTGTTTTTAAGGCATACAATTTCTTAAAATTTGTATTATCTGTATCAATAGTTATGCTACAAAATAGTTTTTTTAGCCAAAAATTATGGTGTTGCAATCAAATTTTTGCAAAAACGAAATAAATTAAAATTTAATTCCAAACGGAATTAAACAAATTTATCTCAATGTTTTGTTGGTTTTCAGTCAGCTAGTCGTTGGTTGTATATCTTGAGATAAACTGTGCCAAATTTTACAAAAAAAGATCGCTATTTAGTCGCAAATTTTGGTTGCAAAAGTAAACACGATTTGAGTGAATTCCATGACTTTGTTGCTCAAACAGAGCTGTGCCAATTATTTAAGTTTTTCATGAACGTGTTCAAACTGAAAATCGAAATTTTAACAAAAATTTCAAACATAATTTTGAAAAATTAATTTTGATGTTGGGATGGCATACGAAATCTAAACTCTCATTCAAATGGTGGTTGAGTATCTTTAGCTGAACTGTATGTAATGTCATAACAATGTATCTGGATTTAGTCACCACTTGAAGACTCCAAAGTTATGACCGTTTGACGAAATTTAAAAAAAAAGCCAAACTTTTTCCATCAGATACTTAAAATTTTGATTGAAATCGATGACTGTGATGCTGAAAAATAGCTGTGCCAAATATTTTAATTTTTTGATAACGTTTTGAATTAAAAATCACAATTTTAACAAAAATTTCAAACAAAATTTTGAAAAAATAATTTTGATATTGAGATGGTGCACGAAGTCTAAACTATCAATTAAATGATGGTTTAACATCTCGAGACAAACTGTACTTAATTTCATAGCAATACACGTTGATCTAGTCACCACTTAAGGACGCCAAAGTTTGAACCATTTGACAAAATTTCAAAAAATTGCAAAATTTTTTCTAACCGAAACTTAAAATTTTAATTGAAATCAATAGATATAATGCTTCAGAGCAGCTACGTCTAATAAAAACCACTTTTTTCTGCCTTAGCTAACTTGCTGATGTAAAAAACCTTTATGATCGAGTTTTTTAAATAAATGTTACGCATACGCAATGTTGCTCGGAAAAGATGAACTTAATAAAAATTGTTATTAAGATTTTCAAGGTAATCACAATCATAATTACAACAACAACAACTTCAAACTCAACTACCACCACTAGAGCTACCATCATTTGTCAATATAAACAACTGCTAAAGAAATGCATAAATTTTCACTTTCAACTTTTCACTTGGCATTAAAACGAGCTTAATTAATAATGAAAAATACAAAAACAACAACAACAAACAGCAACCAACAGCAACGCTGAAAAATCGCAATATTATATTAATGGCAAGTATTTTTCAACACCAACAATATAGCAACAGTTATACACTTGCCCACACACAGATACATTCACTCATACACCACGCTGTAATAATTAATTTTCTTTGAAGAAACAAATAAAAAAAAAAATAAAATAGCAGAAAAACACGCTGCTACGCTGTTATTGTTGTTGCTATGCGTTTTCGCTTTTGTTTTGGAATTTTTGTTGTTATTGTTGTTGTTTTTGTAAAATTTTTGCATTTAATGAATTGCAATGGAAATAAAGTAGCTAGTAGTGAAAATATATATATATATATATATATATATATGTATATATATTTATATATGTAGAAATGTTAAACAGCAACAACAACAACAACAAAAACAACAACCATACACAACAAAAAAAGAGAAAATAAAACGCACAAGCAGCGTTTGACAACAACAGCAGCAGCAATTTAAGTACGTCAGATGAAAATTTCATACAAAAGCTATAGCAAAGCATTTAGCCAAAAGAAAGCCACGCATACCTTTTGTTTATTATTGCATTTTCTATGCTGCCCCTGCAATTTTACCTACCAAGAAAAATAGGGAGAAAAGAAATAAAATGAAAGTGATTTTTTTCGTTCAATGCATTTAATAGATATGTATATTCTGGAAACAACCAAAGAAATGCAAAACAATTAACGACAAATAAAGATGCAAGAGAGTAAACTGGATAAAGAAACAGATAAAGATAAAAACAAAATTACTGTTACTTGTAAAAATTAGTTTTCAATTAAGAATTAAATTCATTATAAATATAAGTTAAGAGATAAATTCACTATTTGCACTTCGCATTGTTGCAAGCTTGTTAAATACAAAAAAGTTTATGCAAAAAAGTTAAAATTTTTTTCGAGTGTTCAATTTATATCTTAAGTAAAGTAATGTGTAGTTTTTACTTTTTCGCCAGAACGTTGGCTGTTTTGGGACCATTTGTGCCAAATTTCATATGGATTGAAAAACATTTACTCTGCACTTGAGGTCATCAAAATTTATGCCATTTGTGAAAATTTCAGAAAAATGCAAAATATTTTTTTTCAAAAATTAAAAAATTTAATAAAAATCTATAGCTTTTATGCTCAAAAGTAGCTGTGCTTTAAATTATTTACTTGCAACAAAAACTTTATACTAAAACTGAAAAAAATTAATTTAGGTCAAAGCAAAATTTATTTAAGATTTTCGATTTTGTAATGATGTTTGCAGACGCAAGCCTGACTTAACTGGTGAATATTTCAAGGTTAGTTATAGAAAATTTTGAACCAATATGGCGTTATTAAGTCTCCATTCAAGGTCAAAACAATACGCTCTATTGTAGCTAATCTCAAAAAACGCAAAAAATTGTTCTTCACAGACTAAAAATTTTAGCCTGAATTTTTTACTTTAATGCTGCAAAGTTTTTTTCTTAAACGCTGTGACTTAAATTATATTTTATCGAAAAAAATTTTTTGTAAAAATTTAAAAAAAATGTAATTTCAAATCAAATTTCAAGTTTTTTGTAATGTACTGATGATGAATCGAGCGTCTACACTAAACTGATGGTTGAGTATGCTGAGGTGAGCGCCACACTGATTTTCGTAGCAATATATTGTCATCTACTCTGTATCTAAGGTCGTCTTAGTTAATATAATAACAACATATTTCAGTAAAACTGGAATTTTTTTCTTATATTTAAAAAAACTATGAATAGAATCCATGACATTGAAACTTCAAAGTAGCTGTGCTTAAAATTCTTCTTTGCCAAAAACATTAACGAACTTAAAACCGAGATAAAAAACGAAATGCAAGCAAAATTCAGGTATTTATAATTGGGTCTCCTGTTAGTTCCCGGAGATAACATTTATTTTCAAGGTATGGTTGAACATCTTAAAAAGCGCTCTCGAAAATTTTACACCAATATACCGCTGTCTAGTCTCCATTTGAGGTCTTCGAAAATTGTATGATTTGCAAATATTTCAAGAAATCGCAAAAATTTTTTATTATGAATTTTAAAATTTTAATTGGAATCGATTTTTATGATGCTTAAAAGTAGCTGTGTCCTAAAAATTTTTTTATTTAACATCTGGATACCAAAAAATTAAGATCTTTTAAAAACATACAAAATTCTTGTATTTTTTTTTTTTGGTCTTGTGATAGTGTTTGGGAGTTCTTTTTGTTTCTAATGTATGGTTGAGTATCTTAAGATGCACTCTTAACAATTTTGCACCAATAAACAGTTATCTGGTCTACATTGAAGATCCTCTAAAATTGTATGATTTGCAAAAATTTCAAGAAAACGCAAAAATTCTTTTTATTGAATTTTAAATTTTTAATTGGAATCGATTGAAAAGATGCTTAAAATTAGCTGTGTATCAAAATTTTGTTTTTATGTAACACCTGGGTACCACGTATAAAGATTTAAAAAAAAACTTAAGCAAAATACAACTATTTCTTTTTTGATCTTGCAATAATAAACAGAGATTAAATTTGCTACCAATATTTTGTTGAACATCTTGAAATGCGCTCTAGAAAATTTCACAGCAATATACCGTTATTAATTCTTCGTTTAAGGTCTTTGAAAATTGTGTAATTTGCAAAAAATTCAAGAAATCGCAAACATTTTTTCTTTTGGATTTTCAAATTTTAATTGGAATCTATTGTAATGATGCCAAAGTTAAGCTATTTAAAAAAAAAAAACCGTTTCGATAACATGCGGGTAAAAAAATCACGATTTTCTGAAAAAATATAAGCATTTATTTTCTGGTCTTTTGATAGTGTCTGGGAATTATGTTTATTTCTAATGTATGGTTGAATGTCTTAAGACGCGCTTTGGAAAATTTGACACCAATAGACCGTTGTTAAGTATCCGTTCAAGGTCATCGAAAATTGTATGATTTTCAAAAATTTCAAGAAATCGCAAAAATTTTTTCTTTTGAATTTTAAAATTTTAACTGGAATCGATTGTTTAGATGCTTAAGACTAGCTACGTCTTAAAATATTTTCTTTCATTAACATCTGCGTATCAAAAATTCAGATTTAAAAAAAAAATATTTATGCAAAACACAAGTATTTATTTTTTGGTCTTATGCTAGTAAATGGGGATTATATTTGCTTGTAAGAAATGGTTGAACATCTTCAGATGCGCTCTAGAAAAAATCACACGAATAGACCGGCATTGAGTTACCGTTTGAGGTCTTCGAAAATTGTATGATTTGCAAAAAATCTAAGAAATTGCAAAAATTATTTTCTTTGAAATTTAATATTTTAATTACAATCGACTGTTAAGAAGCTCAAAATAAGCAGGGTCTTAAAATTTTCTTTTTCTATAACATCAGTGTACCAAAAAATCAGGTTTTTTTTCTAAATCTTAATAAAATTCCAACATTTGTAAAATTCTTACATGATCTTGTAAGTGTGTATAGAGATTACATTAATACCAAGAAACGGTTGAGCATCTTGAGTTGTTTTGTAGAAAATTTTGTACCGAAGGAATACTTTCTAGTCTCTTTTAAAGGTCCTCGAAAAATTGTATAATTCGAGAAAATTTCAAGAAATCTAAGTCTTTAAGTGGTTTCTTTTGTAAATTTCTTTTCAGTATTTGAAATAAGTCTTTCTTTTTAAAGTCATCACTTTGGAATCAATTGTTCAAATTTTCATTTGAAGTCTTTTGATACATTTACTTCTATCAGTGTCGATCTCTTTTAATTCATATATATCATTCGATTGTTAACATTTACAGTCGATGAAATCATTTGCCGTTAGAAGAAAGCATGCTTGCCATAACTGCAATTGTGAAATCGCTTGAAGTCAAGTCTTTTGATCATTTCAAATCTTCAAAACTTTTTGAATTATAAATGAAATGACTTGAATTATGAAAACATTTCAAGCTTATTGAAGTCTTTTGATATCATTCAAAACTTGTGAAATCACTTGAAGTCAATTGAAGACTTTCGATCATTTCAAGTCTATTTAACTACTTTACGTCAGTTGATATTATATTTGAATTCATTAAACTTGCAAAATCTCTTGAAGTCATTTGGTATTATTCAAAAATAGAGAAATTACTTGAAGACATTTGAAGTCTTTTGACACTTAAAGTCAACGAAACTTTTTGAAGTCTATTGAAGTATTGAACTATTGAAGTTTGAAATCATTTGAATTATGAAATCTTTTTAAGTCAACTGAAGCGTTTTCATATTATTCAAAACTTGTAAGATTACTTGAAGTTTTTTGATATATTTCCAAAATTGTGAGATCACTTGAAGTCTATTGATCATTTCAAGCCTTTGAAACTGTTTGAAGTCAATTGATATTTTGTTTGAAATCACTAAAGTTGTGAAATCACTTGAAGTCTTTTGATTTTATGCAAAAACCTTAAGATGACTTGAAGTCATTTGCAGTCTTTTGATTATTTCAACTCATTGAGACTTTTTTAAATCAGTTGATATTATGCCTGAAATCACTTTAATTGTGAAATTAAACACTTGAGGTTAATTGTAGATTTTTGATTTTATTCAAAAACTTAGAGATCACTTGAAGTTAGTTGAAGCTTTTTGGTCATTTTAACTCTACGAAACTATTTGAAGCCATTTTATACAATGTTTGAAATCACTCAGATTGTGAAATCACTTGAAGTCACGTGAAGTCTTTTGATAAAATTCAAACTTGTGAGATTACTTGAAGTCATTTTAAGTCTTATGATCAAGTCTATGAAACTATATGGAGCTGATTGATATTCTGTTTGAAATCACTTGAAGTCTTTTAATTTAATCAACAATTGTTCGATCACTTGAAGTGTATTGAAGTCTTTTGATATTTCAAGTCAATGAAATTATTTACGGTAAGTTTTATAAGGAAAGAAACCAGTTAAATTGTCAAATCATCTGAAGTCTATTCAAGTCTTTTGATACTATTCAAAAATTGTGAGAACACTTAAAGTCAATTGAAGTCTTTTGATAATTTCAAGTCTATGAAACTTTTTGAAGTCAGTTGATCAAATATTTGAAATCACAAAGTTGTGAAATCACTTGAAGTTTTTGGATTTTATTCAAAAGACAAATCATTTTGGCTGTTAAACCAATTTTTAAAAATTAATGCTAAAAGTTAATTCCGATTTTATTTTTAGTGGGGGAGGGGGTGGGTTGGAGCTCACTTACTCAGAGTCTAAGAAAAAGTAGAACTTATATTTTTTAAAGATTTCAATCAAGTGACTACAAATTGACTCTCAAGACTTCAACATATATTGCAATTCCGATTTTGACCGGTATCAGAAATGACTTCAATCATTAAATCTGACCACAATTATATGAAAAAAAATTATTTCAATATTTCTTTATTTTATAGTATTAGTTTGTTTCCAATTTTTCTAAAATTTTTTTAAATCCTTCACATCTTTGATAAAATTTCTTCGTCTGAGTTTATCTTATATTAATTATAATGGTTTTGAAAAAGGTTTCTTCAATTTTGTTTCGCATATTTTTTTTACACCTTGTTGCAATTTTCATGTCTGTAATCACGTCTGTAACCAACTTTAGCCGTAGGCTATTTTCAGATTGCTTTCTTTTTGTTGTTATAATTCAGCTATTGTTGTTGTTTTTGTTGTGCTGATTTGTGGTCTAGTGTAATGAAAATGTCTAGCACAACAACAACAACAATAATAGCGAAAATAATCATGCAACAAATGAAAACTCATTGAACGTTCGTTCGTTTCTCTTTTTGTTTTACCTACGTCATCTGATGGACTCCCTTTTTTTCGCTGCTTGTCTACATAATCCCGCTCATACCACTTATTTCGCAGATTTTCACTGTTATTTTTTTCCAACTGAGTGACTTTTCGACGCGTGTCATTCATTCATTCACTCAGCTTGGCTGAGGGTTTTCTTTTCTTTTTTCCGTTTGTTTTTTGGTCTATGTTTTTCTTTTAATTTGTTTTCTTTTCATTTGACTGACGACACGGGTGACAAGCATTTATTAGTTAAATAGCTGTTATTTGTTAAAAGTCGTTACAAGTGTTCAAATAAAGGTTTATTATTTTTTTAAAATAGGAAGGGATAAACAACATTTTATTAAAGTTCTAAATTTTTATAATTTTTCCAAAATTTGTTGGAAGTTCACCCCCTATGCATTGACCTCTATTTAACCTGCCACCGTCATATTAAATAAAGGTCTGGTTAACATAATTTTTTCGTAGAATTTCTTACCACTGCCACAGGCATATTATTTTCTATACTTATGTTGTTGCATTTGACAGTTTCGCCGAATGAAACTTAAGAAGGCAGTCAGGCATGTTTAACTGCCTTTAATTGAGTAGGTTTCAACAGAACTAGCAACGTTTGTTATATAACAAATAAAAACTCAAGTTTAAGCGCAACAACATGCTGCAATCACAATATGTTTATTATAAGCAACAATTTGTTTGCAACAAAATACACTTTTTAAATATTTGTTGTCAAAATAAGAGAATATTGAGCAGATGTTTACATAAAAGTTGCTGTTAACTGCAAATTTGTTATGAAAATATATATTGTTTGCTGTTAGTAAATTATATTTGCATGCAAAAAAAAAATGTTTGTGAAAATTATTTTAAGCATACACTAAATAAATAAACTTTGTTCTTCATTTTCGTGTGAATAAATAATTTTTTTTTAAAATGTTTCTTTTAAATGCGAAAAAACTGTTAATCCAAACGTAATACTTTTGTGAACAGACATGTAGAAAAAGTGTCAACGATTCATTGTTATAAATTAAAAAAGCAAAATAAAAGCATTAAATCAAGAAGTTTGCTGCAAACTTTGCTTTATTTAAAAATCTTATTTTTTTTATTTCAAAAATATAAGCAGTCACCGAAAATAACAACAACAATACCAAAAACATCCTCATCATCAGCGTATATAATTTTTCTATTGGCCTCGCCTACAACTTGAATCATGCTCAAAGTCGCGCTCGATTACAGCTGGATTCACTTCAAGCCAAAAGTTTTAAAAAACCAAAGCTTTTTGTTGTTTGCTGTTTGTTTTGGTTTGTTTATTTTTTTCTTTTTTTTTAAATTCTCATTTGCTGATTTTAATTTTTTTTTTTATTATTGTTTCTTATGCTGCTGCCTCATTTCTGTTGCTGACTATTTTGTGAGTGAGCATTTTTTTTTTGTGTGTGTGTTTTGTATGTCGTTCGAATATTGGAGCA